>CM060336.1:3961083-3976083 GCA_030674155.1 Stramonita haemastoma
AGAAGAAGAAGAAAAAGAGAGAATGTGATTAACATACCGTTGTAAAAGGTAGAAAGGCGTTTTGTAGTGATACAGAGCTGAAAATAGACGATGTGTAGTATATTTTATGGTGGGTGTAGGTGTGTGGGTGTGTGTGTGGTGTGGTGGGTGGTGTGTGTGTGTGTGTGTGTGTGTGATAGTGCAGAAGCTTAGCAACAAAGACACTTAGTATTAGAAGAAACAGAAAGCTGTTGATTGATCGAACAGAGAGCTGAAATTGGTGGAAATAAATGGACATGAGATAAGGTGATGATGCAAGAGGGACACACTACCTAGCCACACAATAACCCGTAGGTATGTTAGAATGGAGGAGAGGAAGAACAGGAAAGAAATGTATAGTCCACCACACCCCCCACCCACCACACCCCTCACAACAACACACACCCCTTCCATCACCACAGCAACTCCACTCTCTCAATTCAAACATTGGCACACTCAACCAGCACACAACCCGTCTCAACACAATGAACACACAGCCCAGGATACGAAATTAAAAGCCCAGCCTATATCTCAACCCCCTGGCCTGTCTGTCAGTTCTGGCTGCCCCCTCCCCCCTCCCCCACCTCCAAGCGGTTCGTTGGCTTGTCAGAGCGCGACTTGCCCAAGTGCTCTCTGGGATGCATGCATGCCGCCGCTGCTGCCGTGTACGTAGCGTGTCGGGTCCGCCGCTGTGTGCTTCCAGCTTGCTTTGCTGGGCTCTCTGCGTGTGTGTATGTGTGTGCGCGCGTGCGTGCGCGCGCCATGTTCCTTATGACCGCTCGTACCTAGCAACGTGTATTAAGATTTCTGATAGAAGCAGAGAGAGAGAAAGGGTGTGAAAAAAAAATACACACACACGAAAAACCCAGCCCATCAATTTGGAGAGTGCCAGTGGTTTTTTTGTTTTTTTTCTGGAAGGAAAAAAATGATGGATAGGTTCGAAACCGTGGGTTGTTCGAGCAACTACCACTACAAGGCGTTGTTGATGTGGCTTTCTCCTTCAAACCTCCGTCACTGAATTAAGTGATAGAGAGATCTATCTATCTACGCATGCAGCACTGCTGCACAGCAAGAAAAGACGGTGCAGCGGAGTTGAACCGAGCGTTCGACGAGGGAGGGAGCGTAGCGTGTCGAGAGATGCACGGCGCTGCACGACGACTGTGGGGATTATAACTGACGTGCATCCGTCGCTTTCCGTCACTTCCAAACCAGTCCAGGGTAGGGTGATGGATGGATGATTATAGTGTGTGTGTGTGGTGGTTTTTTGGTGTTGGGAGGGGTGTGAAGTGGATATATAGGTAGGCAGGTTACTGACTGACTGGTGGGTTGGTTGGTACGAGAGAGAGAGAGAGAGAGAGAGAGAGAGAGAGAGAGAGAGAGAGAGAGAGAGAGAGAGAGGTGATTTACACACTTACCGTGTGTTTGGGTAGATTACAGGGATTTTTTGGATAGTATTCATGAGCCTGATAAGTATGTAGTATATATTTTATGTGTGGGTGTGGGTGTGGGGTGTGTGTGTGGGTGTGGGTGGGTGTGGGTGTGTGTGTGTGTGTGTGATCCACAGGCAGACAGCAATTAGAGCATGACCCCATTAAGAACACTTAAGTATTTAGGACAAAACAGTAAAACGCTGTTGCATTGTATTCGCTAAACAGTAGGCTTGAATATTGGTGGTGGAAATAAATCTGGACATGATCAGTAATAATGGTGATGATGCAAGAGGAACACACCTTATCCTAGCCACACAAAACCCCCAGTAGGTATTTACAATGATAGGATAAGAAAAAAACAAGAAAGAATAAAATTTAATAATATAAACAAACACCACACACACACACACACACACACACACACACACACACACACACACACACACACACACCCCCCCACACACACCTCTTCTCTCTCTCTCACTCATTCATTAACTCATTCACACACACACACACACACACACACACACACACACACACACACACACACACACACACACACACATTCAGGATAACAGAAAAAAAAACTGCCATGATTATCAAAGTGAAAGATGTAATAATCATTAGATAATAATTACTGACTCGCCTTTGTAACAAACTAAAAAAAAAATTCCTCATTCTGTTGAATTTTATTTAGTAGAAGGTAATTTAGAAATAGCTAGTCTCTCTCTTCTTCTTTCTGAAATAGGCCGCAATCATAATTTTACTGTATTAATCAAAGGTAGAATAAATGATTTTTAATGCATTTATTGGAATCGAGTGCACGTACGGTCCAACATTCACACGGAGCAACAAGAAATTATTGATTTCGTTTTTAGTTAAAATCAATATTGTGATGACTTCCGTGTGCAACAAAAAATTAAAACAAGGACAACTTTTTTGTTATAAGATGTCAATAATAATAATAATAATGAAATATTCATGTATTGGTAAAAGCAATCTGGCAGTAATATGATATAGCTTAGAGGCAATCAAATTCTTTATACCTAAACCTACTTTCCACACACCCCAACACACACACACACACACACACCACACACCACCACACACCACCACCACACCACAACACCACCACCCCCACCACAACACAACCACCACCACCACACCACAACACACACAACACACCACCACCACACCACACACACACACCCACAACCACACCACACACACACACACACACCACACCACACACCACACACACACACACACACACCCACCACACCAACAAACACACCACACCACACCACACTCACACACACAACACACACACACACACACACACACACACACACACAACACACACACACACACACACACTCACAGAGAGAGAATGATATTGATAATGTTGTGCTTATTGTCTGATTGTAGATCTGAAGTATAATAATTTCAACAAGTTGTGGTACCTAATTTCTCATTATCAGCAGTATCAACAGAAAAAGACAGAAACAAACACACCCAAACCAACCAAAATGCCAAAATAAACAAACAAAATAAAAAACAGTCTGCTCCTCCTACCCAACAAAAAGGAAAATGTTTTCAGGCTGTGTGTGTGTGTGTGTGTGTGGTGTGTGTGTGTGTGTGTGTGTTTTGTGTGGTTGTTGTAGTGTGTGTGTGTGTGTGTGTGTGTGGTGTGTGTGTTTTGTGTGTGGTGTAAAATATCAGTATTGCCAATCTGTTATAATCAAAGACAGTTATTGATAAAAGCTTATACAGAAAGACAGAGAGTAACTTGATACAATGTACAGAGTTGAGTATGATGATAATATAAGCTCATTGTACATCAATGAATATCAACAAAATTAATGTGTCAACCACGTTCTAGTGAATGATTTGAAAGAGAAAACAACACACACACACACACACACACACACACACACACACACGCGCGCGCGCGCGCGCACGCACGACACACACACACGCCACACACACACACACACACACACACACACACACACACACACACACACACACACACAGAATGCACCAGAAAGGTTGTTTGCCTGTTTTTTGCATAATTAATGATGAATTGTTTTGTGCGGTAAAGTGATCTTTTCAAGAATAAATATTTGTATAGTAAAGACCATAAATCAATGATGATATGCTACACAAGGACTCGGAAGAAAAAAAGTATGCTGTTTTCACACACACACACACACACACACACACACACACACACACACACACACACACACACACACACATCACATTACACACATTTATTGCTTACTCAATGTACCATCTGGAAATAAAATGTTGACTTCTCACACACACACACACACACACACACACACACACACACACACACACACACACACACACACACACACAGGAAGAGAGAATTTTATTTCGATTTATTCCTTTCACGAGGGAATGAATAAGATAAAAATGATATGCATTCATTTCTTTGTTTTTATGACTGAGCTATATGCTTATTGGAACGTGACCAATATGTCCTTCAGACCTTTATTCTGTCAGACATTGTAGGTGATAAGATCTTTATTTCTGATAGTTTTCTTTGCAGATAAGAAAAAAGACAACAAATAATGTCTTACAAATTCGAGACAAGACTTGTATCTTGTTCCTCTAGATCTATGTGTATATATATATTTTTTTTTCTTTTATTTCTAACTTACTTAGTCTAGTAATTTGGATACAATCTATTTGCTTACTACTTTTCACTTGTTTACATGTTGCTTAATTTTATTGTTTATTTTGCATGTTTGTTTACTATCATTTTTTCAATAAAAATTGACTATATACTTATGCGCTGTAGTTCTGTTGCTGTGCATATTTTTTACACACACACACACACACACACACACCACACACACACACACACACACACACACACACACACACACACACAACAACACCACCACCGCAACAACAATAATAGTAGCACATGAGCAGTGTGTGTATCTGTAAGTGTGTGTGTGTGTGTGTGTGTGTGTGTGTGTGTGTGTGTGTGTGTGTGTGACTTGTGTGTGACTTGTGTGTGACTGTGTTTATTATTATTATTTGTTTTAGTTATTTATTTAAAGAATCATCAGTTGATTAATTTGTTGTGGAACAGTCCTACGATGAAAATAAGCATAAAACTTGAAAGCAGCAAGGAAACAAAATGAAATAAAATAAGATAGATAAGTCAGGATAATTAATTTATCAGTAATAACCACAAAAACAATGAAGAAAAAAAAAAAAGAAGGGTTGCACTCATTCTGAGTTATGATTATTATGTCTAGACCTATAATTATGACTGTCAAGATTCCTATTACTTTAAATACCTGAGATTAATTCGGCTGTTTAAAAAAATATTTATGTGATTGTTTTTACGCGTTATAAATCCAGTCTTTTAAAACACTCGAGGTGACGATTTAAATTATCTATCTATATCTATCTATCTTATCTATTTTATCTATCATCTATCTATCTATCTATCTATCTATCTATCTATCTATCTATCTATCTATCTATCTATCTATCTTTATTTATTTATTTATTTATGATTCAAGCTTGTTAATTAATTCTGAGAAGCAGATGACAAAATCACAACACATTATCTTGAGCAACAATAAGATTAAAGCTTTTATGAAACTATGAAATTTTGGGGGCTAAATTCTTCATTTTATTGTAATCAGTTGAATTAATGAATTTACTACTTATAACATCTTAAAGCTATTCTTTGTAATGCAGTCTTTAAGATCGTTGATAATTGTCAGATATTGTATTTTGGTGCTGAATCAAAACAAGAAATTATCAGACCATTTACCGTGAGATAATGTTAGGATGCAGTGATTTGAGGACATTTTCTGTCTGGTTAAACATGGATTTTGTTCATTCATGCTTGTCTTAGTTTTGTCTAATTCCATTCAATCTCTTTTTGAGAGTGGTGTGTGTGTGTGTGTGTGTGTGTGTGTGTGTGTGTGTGTGTGTGTTGTGTGTGTGTATGTGTGTGTGTGTATGTGTGTGTGTGTGTGTTGTAGTGTGTGTGTGTGTGTGTGTGTGTGTGTGTGTGTGTGTGTGTGTGTGTGTGTGTGTGTGTATGTTACAACATAATGTAATCAGACATGAAATTGGAGACTAGGCAAATTTTGCTTGCTGTGTGTCTCGTATTTCTGTTCAATTTAATCCACACAAATTTCCTACACATGATAGCTATCTTTGAACTATTTGCCAGTGTTGTTTTTTTAACATCATCCTTATGTTTACATCAACAACAACAATGGGAACGCATCATACATATTAACACACACATTAATCACTAATCTGTTGTACTTAATACAACCTTATGCCCACAAGAAAGATTTGTGTTTTGTGTTATTGTGTGTGTATATGTGTGTTACTGTTGTGTTGTGTGTGTGTGTGTGAGTGTGTGTGTGTACGTGTGTGTGTGTGTGTGTGTGTGTGTTGTTGTGTGTGTGTGTGTGTGTGTGTGTGTGTGTAGTGTGTGTGTAGTGTGTGTGTGTTGTGGTTGTTGTTCACCAGTCCCTTCTCTTTAGAGGTAGGTAATGAAATTGTCATAAATGCTAAATTTCTTCAAAATGATATTTTATTAGGTTAAATAAAACAAACATGACGAACATCACGAAAAATAAAACAACAACCACCAATAAATAAACATATCCATGTTCAAACAACAATATAGCTGTCTTGTCTGTTCAGCAACGAATAAAGAAGAAACAACACAAACAAAATCAACGTTAAAAAAAGCCCCAAACCATAACTAGACTCTTTCTCTTAAAAAAAAAAAAAAAATGACGGCTAATTATATGCTAATCACAGGCGCATGAATTAAAAACCACACCCCAAAAAAAAAAAAAAATTCAACGTGATATCCATCACGTACATGAGCGCTATGAAAAATGACAGACAGCTCATGGCTTGTAATCAGTCCCCAATTCTACGAGGTTAATCATAAAGAGTTGCGACGTTAAGTGGCCAGCGACAACAGCTGAGAGAGAGAGAGACTTCAGCCACGATTAGCCCGCTACCACTCGGCCTAAGGCAGACGGAACAGCCTAGGATCGCTGCAGTCGATTCAATTCATCCATCCACACACACACAACAAGCAGCGCGGAACCAACCGGCAACAATTCACGCAACTCCGCCGGTTTCCATGTTCGAAATCCATTTCAAATCTTCCACCGTACCGCGCTACTAAGTCAAGCCCTAAAAGAACAGGCTTCTAGATCTATCCATTGTTGTTTAAATCACGGTTACATTAACAATGAAGGTCTCAAGCTTTCATGATCGGTGCAAGAACAACAACAACAACAACAGGGATATTCGACACTTCACGAAAACATGGCCGTCGCGGCTTGCAAGAAAGAACAACAGTGCGAGAGAGAGAGAGAGAGAGAGAGAGAGAGAGAGAGAGAGAGAGAGAGAGAGAGAGAGAGAGAGAGAGAGAGAGGCGACAATTTTTTTTTTATTTGGGGAGGGGGGGGGTGAGTTGAGCCTGGTTTTTCTTTAGCTAGGAAGTTGAAAAGTGGCCCTGCTTTGTGGCGACGCTCGACTTTGCTGCGCCGGCTCAAGTGTAGTGGTAGTAGTGTGTTGGTGGGAGGGTTATGCAAACACTTCTTGCAGTTAAAGTTATCGTCGCCGCTTATATTTGGGGAGAATGGATCGAGGGGAGGAAGCCCCTGACTTAGGACTTTTCTTCTCCTTCTCTTCTCTTGTTCAGTCAGTCCTTTTTTTTTTAGGAAAAAAAAAAAAAGCACGAACCCTGAAAGCCATCTGTTTTGTGGAGCAGCCGTTTTTTTTCACACACACAGAGAGAGAGAGAGAGAGAGAGAGAGAGAGAGAGAGAGAGAGAGAGAGAGAGAGAGAGAGAGAGAGAGAGAGAGAGAGAGACAGACAGACAGACAGACAGACAGAGACAGACAGACAGACAGACAGACAGACAGACAGACAGACAGACAGACAGGCAGGTAGGCAGGCAGGCAGGCAGCAGGCAGCAGACAGATACAGAGAGAGAAGGTGTGTGTGTGTGTGTGTGTGTGTGTGTGTGTGTGTGTGTGTGTGTGTGTGTTCAAGAAGCACTCGACATAATTATTATTTACAGATGTTTTAGATGATAATGGTAGTCATGCCAAGTTGCTGGAATAAATGTTAAGACAGAGTATTCAATCAGAATCGTTCAATTCAGTCTAAATAGAATTCGACTGGTCATGGAAAAGATAGATAAGAAGATAGATAGATAGATAGGTAAGACAGACAGACAGACAGACAGACAGACAGATAGATAGATAGATAGATAGATAGATAGATAGATAGATAGATAGATAGATAGATAGATAGATAGATAGATAGATAGAACCCCAAGAAAACCAACCAACCAAACAAACAAAAACCCCAACAAGAACTAAGCAACAACAGTCAACAAACAAGCAAACAAAAATTTAAAACAAAAACAAAAAAAACCCTCCCCCAGAAAAAAACACATAAAGAAACAAGAAATCAACTCCAAACCTCACTTTGGTTCATGTACAAATTGATGTTACATGTAGACGTTATATGTGTACAAATGAATGTCACATGTAGACACTTACAAGACGTGTGTGTTGTGTCTGTATGTGTCTGTGTGTCTGTGTGTCTGTGTGTGAGCACGCGTGCTTGCACGTGTGGGTGATATAACAAACAACATTAAAAAACCAGCAGCAACACGAAAGGTAATGACCAGTTTTCAGACATAAAAATGACATTTATAACTCACACACACCCTGACTAAACAATAAGTTCTCATTAATTCCTCATTTTGACAGATTGCATTCATCCAGAAATCAATCAATCCTCTCCGTTGGAATGCGGCTAACTTAAGGGTGAACAAAACAAACAAACAAAACGCTCGTATGTATAAATACACAAAAATCTCACCTGGGAGCTCTGGCCGAGGAACGAAAAAAAAAGAAGATAACCAGAGATTAGAGGACTGTACATTTTTCTCATAACTCTCTGTCTGTCTGTCTGCTCTGTCTGTCTGTCTGTCTGTCTGTCTGTCTGTCTGCTCTTCTCTCTCTCTCTCTCTCTCTCTCTCTCTCCTCTCTCTCTCTCTCTCTCTCTTCTTCTCTCTGTCTCTGTCTCTGTCTCTCTTTCTCTCTGTCTCTGTCTCTGTTCTCTCTCCTCCTCTCTCTCTCACACACACATACACACACATCCACACACACACACACACTCTCTCTCTCTCTCTCTCTCTCTCTCCTCTCTCTGCTCTCTCTCTCTCTCACTCTCTCTCTCTCTCTTCCACCACTCTCCATCTCTCTCTCTCACTCTCTCCATCTCTCTCACACCTCACCCTCCCCTCCCTCCCTCTCTTCTCCTCTCTCCTCTCCCTCTCCTCCCTCTCATCTCCTCTCCTCCCTCTCTCCCTCTCTCCCCTCCCTCTCCCTCTCTCCCTCCCTCTCTCCTCCCTCCCTCTCTCTCCTCTCCCACACCACCACGACTTAGGTCTGTTTTGTTGCGGGGGCAGCAGCGCGATTATGCAATCAAGGCAAACACATTCAGCAATGCACAGACACAACAACCTTGTTAGCAGTAGCTAACTAACTAGGGAGACAGCAGACCAGAAGAAAATGATAATAAATCACAGGCGTACTGCAACATCAATGAAAGCATGCATAGACACACGCACACATACACGCACGCACATACGCGCACACACAGCGCGCGCATTCACACTCATATACATACATGCATATGCGTACTTCACTCACACAAACGCGCGCGCGCGCGCGAGCACACAGACACACAACACAGACACAGACACAGACACACACACACCCCACACCAACACACACACACCACACACACACACACACACACACACACACACACACACACACACTCACTTGCACGTACACACACTTGCACGCGCCGCGCGCCGCGCACCACACACACACCTTGCACGCACACACACTTGCCCCGCGCGCGCACCACACACACACACACACACACACACACACACACACACACACACACACACACACACGCACACGCACGCACAGCACGCACGCACGCACACACGAAGTAGCACTGACATTGTTTTCTTTATAAAATTATAAATATGATACACCTGTAAATGCCAAACATGGTTTTCTGCTTGTGCCAGAGCGCTGACACCTTCCTTCGTTTTTGCTGCTGCTGCTGCTGCTGCTGCTGCTGTGTTGTTGTTGTTGTTGTTGCTGTTGCTGTTGCTGCGATCAGAGGGAGAAAAAGAAGGGGGAAAAAAGAAGGAAAATCGAAGTTTCCGTACGAGTTTTGTCTTTGCACCTGCGTGTCTGTATCTCTGTGTCTGTGTCTCTGTTTCTTTTTTTCTCTGCCTGTCTGATCTGTTTGTCTGTCCCACTCTCCATCTCTCTCTCTGTCTTCTACTGTGTCTGTCTAAGGAGGAAGGTGGTAGGACGGTTAAGACGTTCGTTCACCTGTCTAACAAATAAACCATGAGGTTCTGGGTTCGATTCCCAGCTTTGTCCCTTGTTCCCAGTTTGACAAGAAAATGGAACTGAATGTTAAGGTCCTACAGATGAGACTATAAGCTGAGGACACGAGTACAAATGCACACAAAGCAAAAAAATAATGTCTGTCTGTGTGTCTGTGTGTCTGTTGTTGTGTGTGTGTGTGTGTGTGTGTGTGTGTTGTGTTGTCTCCTCTCTCTCTCTCGTCTGTCTGCTGTCTCTCCTCTCTCTCTCTCTTCTCTCTTCTGCTCTCTTCTTCTGTCTGTCTGTCTGTCTGTCTGTCTGTCTGTCTGTCTGTCTGCTGTCTGTCTGTCTCTGTCTGTCTGTCTGTCTGTCTGTCTGTCTCTCTTCTGTCTCTCTCTCTCTCTGTCTCTCTCTCTCTCTCTCTCTCTCTCTCTCTCTCTCTCTCTCTCTCTCTCTCTCTCTCTCTCTCTCTCTCTCTCTCTCTCTCCTCTCAGCCGGATGGTTGGGGGAAAAAAAAATTACCAATCAATTACTCAACCAATCGTGTGTGTGTGTGTGTGTGTGTGTGTGTGTGTGTGTGTGTGTGTGTGTGTGTGTGTGTGTGTGTGTAAACGAGACAGACAGACACACATTCAGTCACACGGACACACAGACAGACCAACGATAATGAATAGTTTATTCACAGCAGACCAGCCCCCCTTATGTAAAGATGCGAACAATTTCATTTAACAAATGACCCTTTCTGTATTCCACAAGGACTTGCAACAACTGACACAGACATTAATATTACACCCAACATCAAAGAGTCACAGAGTGAGAGAGAGAGAGAGAGAGAGAGAGAGAGAGAGAGAGAGAGAGAGAGAGAGAGAGAGAGAGAGAGAGAGAGAGAGAGAGAGAGTTTTCAAACTAGTTTCATTTCGAAATTATTTTGTTTTATTGTTCGTGATATTGTTTATACAGTCTAGTGGTAGTGAAGAATGGACAATTTTACAATTACGGCATATTTGTTGTTGTTCTTTTTTGTTTTGTTTTGTTGTTTGTTTTGGGGGTTCTTTGTTTATTGTTGAGGTTTTTTGTTATTGTTTTTTTTGTTGTAGTTACATACTCGTGTCTGTTTCTTCCCACTGAGGCTTAACAAGCATATGAGCTTGTGTCGATGATATATTATCACTTATGTGGCTCTTTAAGCGAATCTGTCTGTCTGTCTGTCTGTCTGTCTGTCTGTCTGTCTGTCTGTCTGTCTGTCTGTCTGTCTCTCTCCTCTCTCTCTCTCTCTCTCTCTCTCTCTCTCTCTCTCTCTCTCTCTCTCTCTCTCTCTCTCTCTCTCTCTCTCTCTCTCTCTCTCTCTCTCTCTACGCCCCAAAAGGTTCTGTTTTAAAAAAGGGTAAAGAAAGAACTAGCTTTTCTCCGAAGAATAAATAAATTCACCCTCCTTCTTCCTTCCCTTCCCCCACTTTTTCACCCCACCCCTTCCCCTCCCCAAACCCTCACCCATACCGTATCTTTTTCTTTCCTTTTTGTCCTTTCTTTTTTTCTTCTTTCTTTCTCTCTCTTTTTCTCCTCTTCTTTCTCTCTTTTTTTCTTCTCTTCTTTCTCTCTCGTTTTCTCCTAGATTCTATTCCTTTTCTTTTTCTTCTCTTCTTTCTTTCTTTTCTTTCTTTTTTTTAAATACTTTTTCTCTTTCTTTTGTTTTTCGTGTTGTTTGTTTTCTGTTTGTTTCTTTTCCTTTTCTTTCTATACTATTCCTGTCTTTTTTCTCACTTTCTTTCATTTCTGTTATCCCTCCTTTTTTCTTTCATTTTCTTTCTTTCATTCCTTCTATCACTTTTTTCTTTCTTTCTTATTTTTCCTTCCATCACTTCTTTCTTTCATTGTATTTCTGTCTTCCTTCCTTTCTTTCTTTCCTCCTTTCTTTCTTTCTTTCCTTCTTTCTTTCTTTCCTTCTTTCTTTCTTTCCTTTCTTCGTTCCTTTTCTTTGTTTCATTCCTTATATCATTTCTTTCTTTCTCTCATTTTCCTTTCTTTTTTCTTTCTATATTTTTTCTGCCCCACCCCCACCCCCCACCGGCCCCCAACACACTTTTCTTCCTTTTGTTTCTTCTTTTCATTTTTTTTTGGTAGCACTGGGAGTAGTAGATCTAGTAGTAGTAGCAAAGCAAAAAGGAACGGGGGGAGGGTTAAGAGACGGTATTGTGCGAGGCCAAAGGAACAATATTGGTTCACTTGTTTTTGGGCCCCGATGGGCTTATACTATACGGGGCTGTGGCCGCTCTACTTGGAATCCTGGCTTTTCCCCGTACCGTGACCACCACACGTACTCCTAACGACCTCTGTCCACCTCTGGGACCAGGGACCATTCCCCCACCACTCCTACACACAGGTCTATCTATCCCTTTAAGTAACGTGGCGCTGTACTACTGTGGGCGCCGGTTTTGGTCCTACACTGGTCTGCGGGGCTAGCTGCAGGAGATCAGGTCCTTGCTACTAGGGGATCTGAGTGTGTGTGTGTGTGTGTAGTGCGTGTGTGTGTGTGTGTGTTGTGTGTGTGTGTGTGTGTGTGTGTGTGTGTGTGTGTGTGTGTGTGTGTGTGTGTGTGTGTGTTTTCCGTGTGTGTGTGTATGTGTGTGTATGTGTGTGTGTGTGTTTCTGTGTGTGTGTGTGTGTGTGTGTGTCTCTGTCTCTGTCTCTGTCTCTGTCTCTCTGTCTCTGTCTCTCTGTCTCTCTGTCTCTGTCTCTGTCTCTTCTCTCTCTCTCTCTCTCTCTCTCTCTCTCTCTCTCTCTCTCTCTCTCTCTCTCTCTCTCCTCTCTCCTCTCTCTCTCTGTGTACACGAAGGATTGGGAGTGTTGTGGGGGTGGTTGGGGGTAGGGCGAGGTGGTAGGGTGGGGGGGGGGATGAGGGGTAGGGGTTGAAAGTGGATTAGTATTGCTGGTAGTTTTTTTTGCGTCTTTTGTCTTCGTGAGTGAGTGTGTGTGTGTGTGTGTGTGTGTGTGTGTGTGTGTGTGTGTGTGTGTGTGTGTGTGTGTGTGTGTGTGTGTGTGTGTCTGCTGTTTGTCTGTACCTATGTCTTTCTCTTTTTCTGTCCCTTGAATGATTGTGTATGTGTGTGTGTGTGTGTAAGAGAGAGACAGAGACAGAGAGAGAGAGAGAGACAGAGACAGAGAGCTACCAACATGCATTAATAAAAAAAAAAATATACATATATAAAAGGTGGAGAACAGCAAAATTCAAATCAAATTAATTCTCTACAACACCCTCATTCGTTTGGGAAAAAAAGATCTCAGTTTGTCTTTGCGAATGTCACTCTTACTTTTTCTGCGTGACTCTGTCTTTTTTCTTGCCTTTTGTTTTTTTTCTGTTTTTTTGTTTGCTTTGTTTTTGTTTTTTGTGTGTCACAAGCGCACATAATGTCTGTTAATATTATTTGTTTCAACAGATGTTTATCCAGAAAAGACTTTGCTATACCTATGCTATAGTATAGTATATAATGCACTGTAGTATATTAGACTATGCTAAACTGTACTATACTATACTATACTATACTATACTATACTATACTATGCTATGCTATGCTATGCTATGCTATGCTATGCTATGCTATGCTATGCTATGCTATGCTATGCTATGCTATGCTATGCTATGCTATGCTATGCTGTGCTGTACTGTGCTGTGCTGTGCTATACTATTCTATACCATACCATATCACACTACACTACACTACACTACACTACACTACACTACACTACACTACACTACACTACACTACACTATACACTACTCAAAACAGCCAGTGCAATTGGTTCAACTAAACGCGCGGTTTTTTTTTTAATGCAAACCTCAGTTTGTTGGTTTACGGCGTCAACCAATGTGAAGGAGTTAACATCTTAACTGGTTGACAACGTTGACCGCCATTAACGACATCAGCCAATCACGATTCACCTGTCCACACTCAACGAACCAATCAACAGGGACCGCTGCGTTGACGTCACATCGACCCGATTTTTGTTCCTTGCGTTAAAGGAGATTGGTGTGACAGCAAGATGAGAGAGATCATGGAGATCTGCTGAGTTCTTAGCACAGGTGGTGCAAGCAGATAGATGTAGGTCTGTGTGTGTGTGACGGGGGACCAGACTGTCATTGTCACTGCCTGCCCCCGGGGTTGGGAGATTAATGCAGCTTTGGGCGGATTAATGCAGCTAATCCTTGGAGATCACACACCTTCTTGTGCCATCTGGTCCTTTGATCTTGGCGTGTCTTTTCTTCCCTAACCTTGATTTATCTTGGACTTCCCCACTAGTTTACTTGATGTACTACGTATTTGTTGTTTGTTCTTGCTGCGTACACTTTCAAGAAACATCTAGATCTAGTCCATCGGTGAAAAATTGTGTGTGCATCCTATTTCTTCTTCTTCTGCCGTTGTTGTTGTTGTTGTTGATGTTGATGTTGATGTTGATGATGATGATGATGATGATGAGGCTGTACTTAATTTTCCAGTCGAGTCTTGTGAGTTGTGGCCCAGGCAATCTTGTGCCTGTTTATGGATTACATTAGGGCCCCAGCGGAGTTATCCGATTTAGGGACCATTATCAACCAACCACCATTTACCAAGCATGTCTCGATATTCCTGCTTTTGAATTTTATTTTGGTTACATTACAGTCCCAGTGTTTTAGTTGTTGTAGTGCTTAGAGCATTCTCCCTGTGTTTGTACTTAGAGAAAAGACAAAGAGGGAAATAATGTTTACATTAATAATGTATTTTTCTAAAATGTGTTTGTACGCTATGTTCAGTTGTATACAAAGTAGTAGTAGTTGAAGTAGTAGTACCAGCAGCAATAGTAGAAGCAGTACTACTAGTAGTAGCAGCAGCAGCAGTACTAATAGTAGTAGCAGCAGCAGCAAGAAGCAGCAGCAACAGCAGTAGTAGAAGCAGTAGTAGTAGAAGTAGCAACATCAATAGTAGTAGATCTAATAGTACTAGTGGAATTAGTAGAAGTAGTGTTATTATTATTATTATTAGCAGCAGCAGCAGCAGTAGCAGCAGTAGTAGTAGTAGTAGTAGTAGTAGTAGTAGTAGTAG
>CM060336.1:3978583-3981083 GCA_030674155.1 Stramonita haemastoma
ATTTGTTTGGTGTTTTGCTGTTGTTGTTATTTGTCGTTTGTTGTTGTTTTATCGGATGATTTTAAAGCAAAACCCATGCAAATTTATCAATAAGGAAATAACTTTTAATAATTTAGAACAGATTATGATCGAAACGGTAAAATAAATATAATTGATTAGCAGTAGGTAACTGAATTGAACAGACAGAAATTATTAAACACTTGAAGTGAAATAGATCGATAAAATGAAATTGCTATTTAACCAAAAAATAAATACACGTACCGTACATTTAAATTTAAATAATAAAATAACGAAATGAATACACACTCATATATGAAGGTAATTTCATATTATTTTATTTAATTTAAAAATTAAATTCCATAACGTGTACCGCCGAAAAGATTTAAACAACAACGGAATGAAAAAGAATCGCGTTTTGTCTTCTTCATCAATATTTTTATATTGAAAATCGATCCACAACTCGCTTGTTTATTTGTTTATTCATACATTATTATTACACTTAATAATATTTCATAATACAGAGATACAAACCAAAGATAGAAAAGTAAATGCGAATATCGAAGAAAACTGGATAATTTCATGTCGATATTATAACAGTTAACGAATTCAGCTCTAGTTCACCTTAAGAAAACCAAAGAAGAAGGTGGTATCAGCAGAAAATCTTCAGAACAAGCAAACCACCTTTTAAATTAAGCCAGTTTTCTTCAGTTGCAATCTCTTACTTATCCTGTACAGACCGTCCGCATCTACATCATCAAATTCTCTGAGATGCTACTTACATTTTTTTTTATACCGCCAAGTGAGTGAAGTGTCTTTGATCTGACGAAACACAGAAGCTTTTATTTTTTATGATTTCTTTTTCGTTCCTCGGCTGAACTCCGAGTTCACGAATGGTGAGACAGACCGTTGTCCGCATCATTATCAGTAGTGAATCCAACATCGGAGATATATATATGAATATTATATATACTTTTTAATTCTGATACCGCCGCTGGAGTTAGTGTTAGACCTTTGGACTCGAAATCTACAAGGTTGTGGGTTCTTTCCCATTTCGTATGGTTTCCTTGTAAAGGCCTTTCGGCTAATTCTCACAAGGTGTAAAAGGGGTTTAAACCTTGTTTGGGGTTAACCCATGCAATCAGACTGCGTCCATATCCAGGGAGTAGTCTATGACTCTCATCGCTTACGCACAGAACGGATAAGACGCTGATGACCTATAGGTCGACAGACTTTACTTTTACTTTAACTTATTCTGATATTGTCCTTACACTTAATAACATTTTTATATTTCATATTCTTATGTGAAAAATGGTTGTCAGTGACAAATTCAGTGAATCTTATGCAACGGTAGGATTAAAATAATATGAATAAATTTTTCGTCTTTGTGTTTTCGTATGTATTGCCGAATAATGTTGTTTATTTTCGCTTTTAAAAAACCGAATAGTAAGTAATTCCTAATGTCAGCACTGAACTAAAATTTATATAAAGAGAAGAAGAAGAATGATTTTAAAAAAAACAAAAAACGAGAGGGTCAATTAAAAACCAAACCAAAGCAAACCAAACCAAAAGACTAACCACCAAGCCAATAATTTTTTTAAGAGATAAACAAAAAATGAATTGAATAGATAACATAATAAATGATTTTAAAAAAGAACGGGGGAGGGACCAGAAAAAAATGAAAATGACACAAAATTTTAAATCGACAAAAATATGTCATTAATTGTAGGTCTATGTATTTTTTTAAAACAATACCCGAAGTCGTATTGTGGCCACCTTAATGGGAGATTAAAAAAAAAAACATTCGCATACTAAAAAAAATGACGATTGGCAAACCTTGCAGCTCTAGTCGAGAAATAGAAGGGAAAAACCCACAAAACGAAAGAAAAAAAACAACTACAAAAAAACCAACATAAAAACCCATCCCAACCAACACGGGACTGTTCAAATGGGCAATGCTTGACTGGTCACTGTAGTCTGTGGTCATTCATTCTGGACACGATGTCCACTATTGATACACTGACCCTTTTCTCTGCCGGTCAGCACTTGATATTGTATTCTTTTTCTGCTTCTTTTTTATATGGTCAGCCTTTTAGAAATACAGACACTTAGTAGTAGCGTCTTTGTGTCGCGGCATGTTTTGGGAAGGTGTGTGTGTGTGTGTGTGTGTGTGTGTGTGTGTGTGTGTGTGTGTGTGTGTGTGTGTGTGTGTGTGTGCACGTGTGCGTGCGTGCATGCATGCTTGCGTGCGTGTGTGTGCGCGCGCGTGTATAAAAAGATGAGTTACGTCTGTTTTGATTTAAGCAAAATATCATCCCTTCAGAACAACATTCTACCAATCTACATGAAATGAGTACAAGCATGGCTTATAATCATTTTGAGTACTCTTTAACATTGAATTTTATTTGCAAAGAATGGGCTGCAACTGAACAAAAACCTCGTCAGATAAATGAAAAATAAGATAAATGCGTAAGTGTTTTTTGTTCTGCTTTATCTAAAATAA
>CM060336.1:3983583-3993583 GCA_030674155.1 Stramonita haemastoma
TAGTATGGTTCAGTTTACAATGTATGCTGCTGTATGGTATGTTTTTGTCTTTTGTTTTGACATTTTTCTCTAAATAAAGCATGTAGATTGTTTGTTGTGTGTGTGTGTGTGTGTCTGTGTGTGTGTTGTGTGTTGTCTGTGTGTGTGTCTTGTCTGATTCTGTTTTCCATTGTGTGTTCTATTGGATATCTGCCATCTCTCATGATTGTCTTGGTAATTGAAGAACATCCTCGTTTAGTGATGACAACAGCCTTTCATGTTTTTGTTAATTTTTTTTTCATTCATTCATTCATTCATTCATTCATTCATTCATTCATTCATTCATCTCCATTCATCATTCAGTTTTGAAGGAAATGATGTAGACTATGTGTGAGGTGGAGACGAGTGTGGGATAAGAGGGGGTGGAGGAGGGGGGCAGCCTTGTTTTGAGTAATTTCTGATTATTTTCTTATGTGTTTGTTTCTCTCTCTCCTCTCTCTCTCTCTCTCTCTCTCTCTCTCTCTCTCTCTCTCTCTCTCTCTCTCTCTCTCTCTCTCTCTCTCTCTCTCTCTCCTCTCCTCCTCCCTCCTCCCTCCCTCTCCCTCTCCCTCCCTCCCTCCCTCTCCCTCCCTCCCTCCCTCCCTCCTCTCTCTCCCCCTCCCTCCATCCCCCCCTCTTCACTCTCCCCCCCGTCCCCCCTCTCCCCTGGCTCCCATATATCCCATGTAAAAGGAGAAGATAGGGAGACAGGTCTGCAGGGCAGTGAGTGTTATGTAGCGCTGGGTGTATACAGGTAACGAGGTTGTATAATAGCATAATGACTGCCATCTTGTGACAGGTCGGCCCTGACAGCGCCACGGTTAAGTGGCAGCTGTTTGCTCTCATAGGGCATCCCAGGGAGAGAGAGGGAGGGGGGGTGGGAGAGGGAGGGGGGGAGGGAGAGAGAGAGGGGAGAGAGAGAGAGAGAGAGAGAGAGAGAGAGAGAGAGAGAGAGAGAGAGAGAGGAGAGAGGCAATGAAAACAAACCCACAAAAATGTATTGAAAAATAAAAATAAAAAAAGCAGAGATGCAGACGTAAAAACAAAGCAAAAAGTAAAGACAAAAACAAAAAAATCACCCCCTCCCTGAAAAAAAAAGAAGAATAAAAACACACTAACTTCTCACACCATCCCACCACCTTCCACCCCACAATAAAACCCAAAACTAAAAAAAAAGAAAAGAAAAGAAAAAGCACAAAAAAAAATGACATCCAATATCCCAACCAACCAACAGGATTTAATAATAATATCAAAAAACCACCAAAACAACAACAACAAAACCAACCCCAAACATATCTGTCTTCCCTTCGAAAACAAGTTTAGTCTAGGTCTATAGAATATATAAATCTAAGAACCCTGAAAACCCTATACCAAGTGAACAAAGCCCCTTTATTGTTCCAACATATGGAAAATCAGATCAAACGAAAACAAAACAAAAGCAAACAATGAAACAAACAAACAAAACAAAACCCAACAAAGTAACGAAAAGTGCAAAGAAGAAAAAAGAAAGAAATATACGATAGATGTAGTCATAATTCTCGTATTGACCACTATTGATTTTCGTAAACAGTTTTATGAAATATTTTTTTGTACTTTTTTTTTGCCCCTTGCAAATCCAGTCACTCCCCTCAATACAGCCTTATCAATTCTTTGGTCGTGCAACACTGATAAATTATTAGGAGCTGTCAAGTAAGTCTTCATTATACTTGTGACTTCAATCCAGTTTTGTAGCGGATTACAATAACGAATACACTCATAAGCTATTGTGGTTTTCGTGGTAGGATTGTGAGTGTTCTTTATCAAAACACTGATGGTAGGATTGTCAAGTTGTTGGGGGTTATTTTTTTGCTTTGTTTTGTTTTGTTTTGTCACACAGTTGTAACTTAAGTGCAGACAATCAGATACATTGATGACTTTAGATTAAATGTGAAGGTGACGAACAGATGTGATAATGGTTTAATCTCTCTCTCTCTCTCTCTCTCTCTCTCTCTCTCTCTCTCTCTCTCTCTCTCTCTCTCTCTCTCTCTCTCTCTCTCTCTCTCTCTCTCTCTCTCTCTCAAATGATAAAATCATTTTTTATAATTGTATGGTGATTGTCACTGCTGTTGCATTCGTTATTGTTGTTCTTATTGTACATTTTGTACATGTTTTTTTTATCATCATACCATCTGACCCCTAATGCTAACCCAGGACTGTCAACGTATCGATATCACAAAATACAGGTAAGGACTAGCCGCGTGAAAACAAACAACAACAACAAAACAAACCATACAAAACAAAACAAAATGAAGGGAGAAAAAGAAAGAAGAAAGAAAATAACATGAAAAACACAAAAGACAATTAAAAGAGAAAGAGAAGAAGAAGGAGCAGGAGAAAAAACAAAGATAAATAAGAAATATAAAGGAGAAGGAGAAAAGGAAGAAGGAAAAGAAGGAGTAGTGTATCAGAAAAGAAGACACAAAAAGATTAAGAAGAAACAGTACAAGAAGAAGGAGGAGAAGAAGAAGGAGAAGAAGAAAAAGAACAGGAAAAAGACAACCAAAGAAAAACCAGACCAAAAAGAAGAGCACAGCAGGAAAAAAAATAGAAGAAGAAAGAACAACACAGAGGGAAAAAAAAGAACCAAAAAGAAGGACAACAAGAAAAAATGTAAAAAGAAAGAACAACAACAAGATAGAAGAAAAAAAAGGAAGAAAAATAAATAAGGATAAAAAAGAGGAGCAGCAGAAGACAGACCATGACATGTTGTTTTAACCACAGAGCTCCACAAGGGAACTTAAGCCTAGCTTGTCTGTGGACGGTTACTTCATAACACTTCAATTACCGTCTCCACGTCAGAGAGAGAGAGAGAGAGAGAGAGAGAGAGAGAGAGGAGGAGAGAGAGAGAGAGAGAGGAGACAAAAAAGTTTTGAGGAAAAAACAATGACACTTTGGCAAATAACAGCTTTTATCCATTTTTGTGTTTACAATATCGCTCACTAAACTGATTGCAAAGACACCCCCCCTCCACACACACACACACACACACACACACACACACACACACACACACACACACACAACACACACACCACAGAGATAGAGAGACAGACAGACAGACAGACAGACAAACAGAGGGAGAGAGAGAGAGAGAGAGAGAGAGAGAGAGAGAGAGAGAGAGAGAGAGAGAGAGAGAGAGATTATGATATATATTTCAAGAGGTGGCTTAGGGGAAGAAAACTTACAAATCTGAAGGGAGGGAAGAAAGGAGAAGGGGATGTAAAAAAAAATCACATAACTGCTTGGAAAAAAAGAAGAAACTTTTTGAAAGGGAAGATACAGGTAGCATAGAAAAGAGCAACCAACCAACCAAAATAAACAGACACATACAAAGCAAAACAAAAACAACAAAAACAAAGCAAAAAAGAAAAAACAAAACACACAAAAAACCCTACCATGAATTTTTCTGAAAAAGGTAGAGAGAGAGAGAAAACTATCTTATACTTTAAAAGTGCTTCGCGTGACCCAGGAAAGAAAAGGATAAAAAGGGACCGAGAAATAACATTAAAGGAGAAGGGAGAAGGAGAGAGAGAGAGAGAGAGAGAGAGAGAGAGAGAGAGAGAGAGAGAGAGAGAGAGAGAGAGAGAGAGAGAGAGAGAGAGAAGGGGGATGGGGATGAAGGGCAGAAGATGGCGGGGAAAGAAAAAATGAGTGAAACAATATAGTCATTACCGCGTCAAGCGTCGATGGAAAACAAAACTTTGTGTGGGATTCTGAGCATCTGAGCAGTCGATAGGATTTACATTATTTATTGCCCCAGGGAAAGACGGAGAGAAGGTGGAGGGAGGGGAAAGGAGGGGGGGGGGGGGGGGAGAGTGCGCTCGTTTTTAATTGGATGAGGAGAGGTGGAAGAGTGTTCTTGTCTAGATCAAATGATATTTTTACGGTTCCCGTGTGTGTGGGGTTGTTGTGTGGGTGTGTGTGCGCGCAAACAGCCAAATAAAAAGCATACAAACAGCAAAACAAAAAAGCAACAGCAAAACAACACACAAACAGCACAAACACAACAAACAGCAAAACAACAAACATACAAAACAACAAACACATAAACAACAAGCAACAAACACAAACAGCAAAAAAACATAGAACAGCAAACCAAACATATAAACAGTAAACAACAAACATATAGAGCAAAAGAAATACAACATAGAAACACAAACCACATACATATAAACAGTAAAACAACAAACATAAAAGAGCAGCAAAACAACAAACATAAAAAAGCAAACAACAAACACAAAACAGCAAACCCCAGACACAGATTGATGACTTGATGAAAGAAAGGTGAAAGTATTACTTATTCAATGTAGGCTACCATCTTAAATAAAAAATGCGATAAACAGTTTGTTTTGATGTGGGTCTTTTCTCTTTGCTTAATGTTCCTCTACAATTGTAAACAAAGACCAGCAAAATTTGAATGAAAAGAAAAGAAAAGAAAGATAAAAAAAAGGGGGGGGGAGCACATTAAAACCTATATTGTAAAATATTGTGCTTATTCATTTAAAATATTGTACTTCTTTATCTATTTATGTGATTTTTTTAAAGATCGAAAATGGCAAAGTTGATATGTACTCCCAAGTTCTCACCGCATCATTTAAGCTGAAATACACACTTGAACGGCTGCAAACTAAGTATTAGCTCTTGGAATTTTTATTGATTTTATTTTAATCTGTATATATATTATTTGAATGGATTCCACAATGTCTTCACTGGCCGCCTACTCATAGAATAAAATTCAACACAATATAAAAGCTCCATGAAAATCCGGCTAAAGCCATCAATACTGTGCTTTGTCGCTTGATATTATTATTGTACAATACTGTGGTGCACTCTACCAAATATATAATTACAATGTTAACATGGGATGACTTGACTTCTCCCATAACTCCTTGAGGAGTCAGATTGGGCAGTGCCCTAGTATTTTTTTTCAGGCAGTGTGTGGTGTGGGCAATTGAACCCAGCAGAGCACATGGATCCCTCTCAAAGTTAGTACCATGAAATAAATACACCACAGCTTACGAGTATCAATCTAATGCTAAGCTTACTTGTGTTGCGTCTCTACTCAAAGCCGCTTACTTGTGTGACTTACCTGCCTAGTTTTTTAAAGGAGAGGAGAGAGAGAGAGAGAGAGAGAGAGAGAGAGAGAGAGAGAGAGAGAGAGAGGAGAGAGAGAGAGAGAGAGAGAGAGAGAGTATGTGTGTGTGCGTGTTTATTGAAGTCAAAGTCAAAATTTTATTTCCAGATAGTACATTGAGTAAGCAATAAATCTGTTTTTGGTCGTGGTGTGTGTGTGTGTGTGTGTGTGTGTGTGTGTGTGTGTGTGTGTGTGTGTGTGTGTGTGGTGTGTGTGTGTTTAGTATATGTCCTGTGTATTGTGAAGTTGAATTTGGTGTTAGAAGTTAATTATATTTGTGAGTCAGTACATGTGTGTGTGTGTGTGTGTGTGTGTGTGTGTTGTGTGTGTGTGTGTGTGCTGTACGTGTGTACAGGTACTGTGTGTTGTATTTAAAGTGTTTATATGGTTAGCTGTCCAGCTTGCTGTATAAAGTTAGGGACTCTATTTTACAATCCCCCTTTTCTGAGGACTGTTTTACAACGTTCCCGCTAGTTCAGAGTCCAGTATTCATTCACGACCCCCTCCCCTCCTCCAACATTTTCTTTAAAGTTAAGTTTAGCACAGGCATAGTTTAATTACTCGCTCGAAAAAAAAGAAAAGCTATACACACAAAAATCCATAGCAAAGACTTGATAGACAGGCTCGTGAATAGGCATAGATGCCAAGATCAAAAAGTTTACTCACAGAGGTTGAAAGCTATGAAAGCTAGCTACACAGAGAAAAAAGAGGAAGCAGTAGAAAAAAAATGATGATGGGTATGATGATAAAAAAGCAAGAACAACAGAAAGAAAGAAAAGAAAAGGATGAAAAGAAGAAGAAGAAGAAAAAGCAGTGCGAAGAAAAATGAAACGAAGAAAAGCAGGAATAAGAAGTAAAAAATAGAAGAAGGCAAAGAACAAAAAATCTGGAAGTTTGAAAAGTCTTGAAGTTTTCAAGTTGTGAAGAAGAAAAGCGAATACAAAAGGAACAAAAAGAACAAGAGCAAGAACTACAACAAAAAAAGAATCCATAAAAAAAAATTCTTTTAAACTCTTAGTCTCTGCAGTAGCATGTCGTTCATCACACGAATCAATAAAGAAGACGCATGTATGTATGTATGTATGTATGTATGTATGTATGATGTATGTATGTATATGTATGTATGTATGTATGTATGTATGTATGTATGTATGTATGTATGGTATATTTGTTTTATGTTATTATGTATATATATATATTTTTTATTATATATATATATATATTATTATAGTATTATTATTATGTGTGTTGTTGTTGTGTGTGTTGTAGTGTGTGTGTGTGTTTATATAATATATCTATATATCTATCATATCTATCATATCTATCTATACTATTATCTATCTAATCTATTTATCTATTATCTGTTGTCTGTGCTGTTGTTATCTTATCTATCTTCTATCTTCTATCTATCTCTATCTATCTTCTATCTCTATCTCATCTATCTATCTACTCTATCTCATCTCTCTGCTTCTTCTTCTGTCTTCACTCCTTTCATACTATTATCATATTATATATATATATATATATATATATATATATATATATATATACTATATATATACTATATATGTATATTATATATATATATATATATATATATATATATATATATATATATATATCTCTCTCTCTCTCTCTCCCCTCCCCACACACACACACACACACACACACACACACACACACACACACACACACACACACACCACACACACACACACACACACACACACACACACACTTTCTTCCAACCAGCAACATTTTTACCACGGTCCCTGCAACCTAAGCTTTTCAAGAACTGAATGTACACATATATGTATATACAGACAGCTAGCAGCCTTGAAAAAAAAAAAGACGAGGTCAGCCAACACAACTTGGACAGGTCTCCAGTGGTTAGTAGATCCGCTTGCTGTTAATCCCGAGCTAATCGCTAATCCGCGCTAATCGTTAAATCCTCCCCCACCACTTCCAGTCATGCACGTTGCAGCATCAGGCAGCACAAAAGGTAGGTCAGGCAGGTAGAGGCAGGGCAAATGTGTGTGGTGTACTGACATAAGGTGCTGTGTGTGTGTGTGTGTGGAAGGGTAGTTTGGGTACAACTTGATTCCAGAGAGAAGGGTGCTTGTTAGGTAGTGTTTTTAATTCTTTTTTTTTGAGGGGGGGGGCGGGGTTGGAAGAGGTTGTTCGTGTGTTGGAATGTTTTGTATTGTTATACCATGCTTAGACACATTTTAGACAGACATGAATATACAGATATATATAACTGATATGCAGATACGCAAATAGACAGACGCGCGCGCGCGCGCGCCGCACGCCACGCACAGCACACACACACACACACACACACACACACACACACACACACACACACACACACACACACACACACACCAACATACACACAACTGATAGTTTATTTCGCTTCACATGAAAAAGACATTAAATTGAAAAGAACACACACACATTGCACACGCACTACTTACACATACACTACACACACACTAAACTACACACATAACACAACACACACACACACACACACATCCCGATACTACACAAGTACACACAAAACACATAAACAACACAAACAACACACACACACACCACACACACACACACTATACATACACACACTACACACAATAATACACACACTACACACACACACACACACACTACATACACCCCCCACCCCCATCCCCACACACTCACCACACACACTCACACACACACACACATACACACACCACTCACAACACCACTACACACACACTACCCCCCACTACACACCACACACTACCCTCCCACTACACACCACCCACTACACACACCCCACTACACACCCTCCACCTACACACAAACCCTCAGACTCAGAAAGCCGTTGTTCTTTCGTCGATGATGGTGCGGATTAGAGTAGCAGTGGTGGGAAGGAGATGGGACAGAGTGATGATGTTGATGCTGCTGTTGATGATGGCGATGTCGGAGGAGGAGGAGGATTGGGGGAGGGAGGGGGAAGGGGGGGGGAGAGATGGGGGAGGTGGTGAGAAGCGGTCGTTAGGGTAATGGCTTGCAGAGCAGATAGCATCACTCCCCCCGCTTGTCAATTAGCCATCCTCTCTCTCTTCTCTCCTCTCTCTCTTCTCTCTCTTCTCTCTCTCTCTCTCTCTCCTCTCTCTCTCTCTCTCTGTCGTCTGTCTCTGCTTCTTCGTCTTCTCTGTCTCTGTCTCGTCTCTTCTCTCTCTCTCTCTCTCTCTCTCTCTCTCTCTCTCTCTCTCTCTCTCTCTCTCTCTCTCCCTCTTCCACACCCTCCTCCCTTATTCCTCCTTCCTTACCCTCCCTTTTCCTCCTCTTCCCCCTTCCCTCCTTTTCTCCTTTATCTGTCTATCTCCCACTTTTGTGTTCCGCTAGTCTCTCTTTTCTTGTTTTCTCGTTCTTTTTTCTCCCTTTGTTGGTTTTCATTTGTTTTTGTTTTCTTTCTGTCTTTATCAAATCTTCTACTACTCTATACTACTACTACTACTACTACTACTACTACTATACTACTACTACTACTACTACTACTCTAGCTCTACTGCTAGCTCTACTACTATGCTACTACTACTTACTACTCTGCTCGCTACTGCTGCATCTGCTGCTGTACTGACTCTGCTGCTACTACTACTACCTACTACTACTGCTACACAACTTCTCTGCTGTTCTCTGCTGCTACTACTACTACTACTACTACTACTACTACTACTACTACTACACTACTACTACTACTACTACTACTACTACTACTACTTCTACTACCACACCACACACACACACCACCACCCCCACCACCACCACTACTACTACTACTACTACTACTACTACTACTACTACACTACTACACTACCACCACCACCACCACCACCACCACACCACCCCACCACCACCACCACCCACCACCACCACACCACCACCACCACTACCACACACTACCACCTAACTACTACTACTACTACTACTACTACTACTACTACTACTACTACTACTACTCACTTCTACTACAACTACTACCACTACTAGATCTACTAGATCTACTACTACTAGATTCTACATCGAATCCGCTGTTTTTACACAATTCACGACTAGTGGTCGGGATTATTGCGGCCCGAGTTGTTAGCTGGTGTCGTCTTCGTGTGCACGCGTGTTCGTCACGTGGCAGATACGATCTGGCGGCCTTTTGATGAAAGAATCAGTCAGGGAATCTTCTTCGATATCAAGGAGATAGCCCACAGGAATCTCTGCAGATATCAGGAAAGATTACATTTGGCAATTTAGTCCCTCACACTAATCGTTAGGAGATATCAAGAAGATTATTTGCCAGCTTAGTTTTTCGATTCACGGTGCCGCAACCGTGTTGTGGCTGGGTGGGAGGAGGGGTGGGTGGGTGGATACCTCTGTGGGGATGATGGCTGACAGGAAACAAGGTGTCGGGTCCGCGTTTCCTTCAATTTGATTTATAGACACTGATAGCGATTTCATACGCGGTTTTAAAAGAAAAGAGAGAAAAAATCCTCGCGGATATTCTGGCTCTGTCAAATTGAGCGCAGCGGTCTAATCCCCCAAGCATGCACATCGCCTTCCGTCCAGCAGAGAGGTAAATCGTGGCGGATTATGCCGAATGAAGGATGCCTAACGAGGCAACCTTGGGGCACACCGTGATGGATGGCATCGTGTCATGTGCGCAGGCAGTTCAATGGACAAATTGAATTTCTTGAAAACTGCAGGACAAAAGTAATTTAAGATAGGCTGCCGGAGCCACTGACGAGTTTATCATCGGGC
>CM060336.1:4006083-4016083 GCA_030674155.1 Stramonita haemastoma
ATTTACCTACCTTTATGTGCTCTACATATCGCATCGACAGTGAAAAGAAAACCATGGGGAGGGAGAGGGAGGAGGGAGGACTGGAGTGACCGTTGCCCAGGGCAGATAGATAGGCATCATCGGCATCATGCATCAGCATCAGCTCGTCGTGTATCACTGCCCCTCATCTGTGGCGACGGCTGTGAGGGCTGAAGCCTTACAACCATTTCAGGGGGGGTTTATGGCCCCCTGTCCGCTGCTCGATCTATCCCCTTGTAAGTAAAGGTGATCTTTAAGTGGGCTTTTATGGCTCTGAAATATGATTACTTCAAATAGTCAGGATCAAGAGAGGGTGGGGTGGGTGTGGTGAAGGGAGAAAGAAGAGAGATGGGCGAGAGAGAGAGAAGAGAAAGAGGGATAGGGGAGAGGAAAGAGGAGAGGAGAGAGAGAGAGAGAGAGAGAGAGAGAGAGAGAGAGAGAAGAGAGAGAGAGAGAGAGAGAGAGAGAAGAGAGAGAGAGAGAAAACGTGTCACTATGACAGTACAGTAAATATCGTTTCGCTTGCTCTCTCTGTCTTGTCTAAATTTGTATGTGTGTCTACAGGTCTGTGTGTGTCTGCCTGTCTTGCCCGTCAGTCAGTCAGTCTGTCTGTCAGTTGTATCGATGTCATAGCTTCATTTCCACATCCGTTCTGTGGATGAGTCTGTAACGTGCGTTATGTACACGGGACACACTCGGTTTACAGTCGTCTCACCGTCGACAAACGCTCAACAGCTACTATTAATGTTTGTCATTTTTTTTATTTTATGTGATGATAATGGAAGAAGCACCCATGTGCTTTTTTTTTTTTTTTTTTTTACATCCAGTCCCCATGTGTATGCAGTTTTGTAAATCATGTCATGTGTTCCCACTGGCACATAATGGCCTACTCTTCTGAAAAGAGGAACAGGATTTAACGTGCGCGCAAGATGTTTTGATTCTTGGCTTTGTGTGTGTGTGTGTGTGCGTATGTGTGTGTGTTGTGTGTGTGTGTGTGTGTGTGTTGTGTGTGTGTGTGTGTGTGTGTGGTGTGCGTTGTTGTGTGTGTATGTTATTTTGTGTGTTAATTGTGTGCACGCGTGAATGCATGTATGTGTGCACGTGTGCATGCAGAAGTAGCATGCATGATTCATATTTGTCATCATATCACGAGCGAAAACTGTGTTGCGCTGCCGTTAAGTGCCTGTCAAGTTCAGGACCAGCACGTTCGACTTCGGCGTGAGATAATGAACGTTTGATGCTGATGCAGACAAGTAATGATACATAATATGGTGAAAATGCGGTTGAAATAATCAATTGGTCCACGGTTATCAGAAGCGAAACAGAAGAAAATCTATGTCTTACGGTCCTCCCCACCCCTACCCCCAACCTCCTCTTCTGTCTGTTCCACAATCCTAACACCCCACTCTCCCCACCTCCTCTTCTCTCTGTCTCTGTCTGTGTCTGTCTCTGTCTCTCTGTCTCTGTCTCTGTCTGTCTGTCTGTCTGTCTGTCTGTCTGTCTGTCTCTCTGTCTCTCCTCTCTCTCTCTCTCTCTCTCTCTCTCTCTCTCTCTCTCTCTCTCTCTCTCTACTCCTCTCTCTCCCCATCTCATCTCATCTCTCTACATCTCCACACACACAGATCACAGAACGATGTTCTAGTCTGCCTTTTCTGCGGTGGCTAGCGTCGACATCTTTTAATCAATGACTTGACTGCTTGCTTGACTGCTGCTGCTGCTGCTTCAAGCCTGCTGCAGACGTGCTGCATGGCATAGACAGGCTGCTGCATGCTGCTGTGTCTGCGCTTGTCCTTTTTTTTTTTCCTTCTTTTTTTTTTAAATAGATAGTTGTTAGGTTCTTGCAGAAGAGCGGGTGGTAGGGGAGATAATTCAATTTCGTTCTCTCTGAAAAAGAGAGAGCATCCAACAAATAAAAAAAGGAGAGAAAAAATATCTGCGAAGTAAGAAGAAAAATGGAACACGTAAAAAAGATGAAGGAATCAATGTTAATGCATGAGATAGAATTTTGTTAAAAAAGATGAGAGAGAGAGAGAGAGAGAGAGAGAGAGAGAGAGAGAGAGAGAGAGAGAGGAGAGAGAGAGAGAGAGAGAGAGAGGAGGGGGGTAGTATGGAGAGAGACAAACAGACAGACAGATAGATAGGCAGCAGGCAGGCAGAGACAGACAGATTGAGCTGTGTGTGTGTGTGTGTGTGTGTGTGTGTGTGGTGTGTGTGTGTGTGTGTGTGTGTGTGTGTGTGTGTGTGTGTGTGTGAATGAGAGAGAGAGGGGCGAGAAAGACTAGACAGACAGACAGAGTGAGAGAGATAGATAATTATCAGCTATTGTGAATTCACAAGCTACGTCAGTTAATTCCTGATAACGAATTCCAAATCATCATCAAATAGTTTTAATCACTTCTTAAGTCATCCCATTTCAATTTTCGGCGAGTGCATTTCCAAAGCTTTTGTCCATTCGAGAAGCACAGACGATTATTTCATCAAATACGATTGAATGCTTTGAATACAAAAAAGATTTAAAAATCTGTAACGCAGGAAAACAGATTGGACAACAATGAAATGGTTTCTTCCCGTTTCCGTTCATATCTATGTTTTTAACATTTTCATTCTTAAATTTGCACACACTCTCGAATCTCTCAGCAGCGATCACACTATGGCATCAGATGTAGAAATCTGCAACTATTTGGCAGTTAAAGGATTACGACAATGCATCTGCTTTTGAAGTGAATTTTTTTAAACTTTTTCCCCTATCAATCCGTTTTTGACTGTCAACCTTGTAATGAAAAGATCACAAATCAAGGAAGACAACAATAGCGGCAACATCTACCACACACACACACACCACACACACACACACACACACACACACACACACACACACACACACACCACCACACCACCACCACCACCACCACTACCACCACCACACCACCACTACAACCACCACACACTGTCCCCCACCCCTACCCCTCTTAGCTACTCCTCCTGATAAAAAAAACGCGCATCAATCTTCATAGATAGGAATTTGTGCACATGACAGTATGTCTGTCTGCCTGTCTGTCTGCTCGTCTGCCTAGCCTGTCTGTCAGTCAGTCTGTCTGTCTGTCTCTCTGTCTGCGTAGATGAAGATTTGTGAGACAGGCTAGCAAGCTGACCGTGCCACCCCACCCCCCTCCCCTACCTCCCTCTTCCCCCCCCCCCCCTCCACTCTGATACTATCATGTCCGGCAATCAGAGGTCTTAGCATAACATTTGTCCAGGGGGGGAAACACACAGACACGGGGGGGAGCTTGAGACTGGGGGGCACCGTACGGGGCATAAGATTCCACGCAGTGGAGGAGACGTATTGTCTCCCTCCCTATCTGTCCCGCACATCACTCCTCATCATCATCATCTTCACCCCTGGACAGTAGAGAGGAGGGATGACAGGGCTTGCGTGTCCTGTTGTCAGTTGGGATGGGGATGTGATGGTGGACAGTCGAATCACAGTGTGTGTGTGTGATAAGGCAGTGAAGATTAACGCTTCTGGTGCTGCTGCTGCTGCTGCTGCTGCTGCTGCTGCTGCTGCTGCCTAGCTGCTGCTGCTGCTGCTGCTGCTATTGCTGTCTATCTATATCTGCACTGCTAAGTCAAAACGTTCAGACAGCAAGTACAGTACCTTAACGTTCCCCATGATCCCTCCACGCCACCCCTCTCTATGTCTGTCAGTCTGTCAAGTCTGTCTGTCTGTCTGTTCGCTGTCTGTCTGTCTGCTGCTGTCTGTCTCGTCTGTCTGCTCTGCTCTCTTCTCTCTCTTCTCTCTCTCTCTCTCTTCTCTCACTCTCTCTTACATCTCACTCTCTCTCTCTCTCTCTCGATCCTCTCTCTCTCTCTCTCCTCTCTCTCTCTTCTCTCTCTCTCTCTCTCTCCTCTCTCTCTCTCTCTCTCTCTCTCTCTCTCTCTCTCTTCTCTCTCTCTCTCTCTCTCTCTCTCTCTCTCTCTCTCTCTCTCTCTCTCCTCTCTCTCTCTTTCTCTATGTATGTAGAGCCATCATGACAGTATTCAGGGGCAGGGCCCTTTCTATGTGTAGAGCCAAAATAATACAATTCAACGTGAAACAAACCCTTATATAGAGCCACTAATGGTAAAAATCCAAGGTAAAAGCCACATATAGATAGATATATAGACAGACAGACAGACAGACAGACAGAGAGTGAGAGAGAGACAGAGAGCTGTTAATGCTACTATACAGGGGTCAGAAACCCTTGTATGTAGCCATAATGATACAATCAAGACAAAATCCCTATATATACATAAAGCCATCCATTCACGAGAGAGAATATGCAGGGGTCAAGGGCTTTATGTAAAGAGCCATTAACACGTCGTGGGCTCTATCTCTCAATCCATGATGGCTGATGGTGCAAACTGTGTATGCGCTGTCACAACACAAAACCCGCCATGCATAAGCCTCCACGTGGATCGCTAATGGCTCCCTTCCCCCCCCCTGCAATAGATAATGGACGCAAACATATTTGACCCGGGATGGTCTGTGACACAAGCCATTCAACATCTGCTACTTAACTGCCGGGACAAATGGCTTCGGCGAATTTTTTTTCCTAGGCTAGAGCTCTGAGGGTTTTACCAGTGGTAATATTTTGCGTATGTGGCCGTTTTTTTTTTCAGCCCAACACGAAGGTAGCCGTATTCCGACTTCGGAGAATGGTTGGCGGGGCTATAAACAACAATATTGGATTGGACTATGGGATGTATAGTGGGTATGTTCATGTTTCCGTAACCCACAGAACGCTGACATAAATTACGGGATCGTTGATGTACATGTTTGATCTTCTGCGTGTGTATAGATCTATACATGAAGGAAATGAAGGCACTGGCAGATCTTCTCTCTCTCTCTTCCTCTCTCTCTCTCTCTCTCTCTCTCTCTCTCTCTCTCTCTCTCTCTCTCTCTCTCTCTCTCTCTCTCTCTCTCTCTCTCTCTCTCCTCTCTCTCTCTCTCCCACACACACACACTCCCTCTCTCTCTCTCCTCTCTCTCTGACACATATACACACAGACACACACACGCACATGCACACACGACACACACACACACACACACACACAACATACACACACAGAGTATTAGCATTTTTCACACAATACTTAGTAGCTCCAATCACGGCCAGATTCCACAACACATACACGCACATACACCACACATACACGCACCACACACACACACACACACACACACACACACACACACACACACACACACACACACACACACACACACACACACACAACACACACACACACACACACACACACACACACACACACACACACACACACACACACCACACCACACACACACACAAAACACACACACACACACACTATTATCATTTTTAATCAGATGTTTATAAGGCTGTTCCAGCAAGTGGATTGCGTCATCGGCATTTGACCGGGATATATAGGAATACAAGGAGAGAGAGAGAGAGAGAGAGAGAGAGAAGAGAGAGAGAGAGAGAGAGAGAGAGAGAGAGAGAGAGAGAGAGAAGCTGCGGCTGTTGGTGTTGGCCGTGTCTTGCAGGAGGGAAGGAAGGAGGGGAGGGTAAGGAGGGAGAGAGAGTGTGTCAATCAATAATATCTTTGTCCTCCCCATCATTCTCTTTCCCTTATTTCCCCTCTCTCTCTTTTTCTCTACCTTTAGACCTAGCCAAGCGGCAGGCGGGGAAAGGCTGACTCCACTGACTATCACAGGCTGGGCAGAAAAAGGCAGACCCATCTTTGAGAAGGGAGGGGAGAAGAGAGAGAGAGAGAGAGAGAGAGAGAGAGAGAGAGAGAGAGAGAGAGAGAGAGAGAGAGAGAGAGAGAGAGGTGGGGGGGAGGGGGGGGAGAAGGAGGAGGGAAGCTTAAAAAGAGAGCATAAGAAAGGGGCAGAGATAGATAGAGAAGGGGGTGGTGAGGGAGAGGAGAGAGAGAGCATTATAAAGAGAGTATAGAGAAAGGGGCAGAGGGGGGATAGATAGAGATAGTAGATAGATAGATAGATAGATAGATAGATAGATAGATAGATGAGAGGAGAGATAGAATAGATAGATGGGATAGATAGAAGATAGAAGAGGAGAGAGTAGAGAGATAGATAGATAGATAGATAGATAGATAGATAGATAGATAGATAGATAGATAGATAGATAGATAGATAGATAGATAGATAGAAGAGAGATAGAAGAGAGAGATGAGAAGAGATAGAGATAGATAGATAGAGAGAGATAGAGAGAGAGAAGAGATAGATAGATAGATAGATAGATAGATAGATAGATAGATAGATAGATAGATAGATAGATAGATAGATAAGGGGAGGGAGAGGGTGTAAAGAGAGCATTGGGAAAGGAGCGTGGAGAGAGGGAGGGTTAAAGACAGCATAAAGGGGCTGGAAAGATAGATCTAGAGAGAGGGGGAAGGGGTAGAGAGGGGGAGAGTGTGTAAGAGAGCAAAGAGAAAGGGGCGGGGGGAGGAGAGAGAGAGAGAGAGAGAGAGAGAGAGAGAGAGAGAGAGAGTGGTGTGTGTGTGTGTGTGTGTGTGTGTGTGTGTGTGTGTGTGTGTGTGTGTGTGGTGTGTGTCAGTCTTGTTCATGTGTGTACGCGGCGCGTGAATCTTGGAATCTTGGAGTGGAAAGACAGGACATTTCAATACAGAAAATCTCAGCTGCATTGAGCCAAAATTGATTTGTGCTCGTACTTGTCAAATGATCCTTAAAATAAAACCTATAAAAAGTCAGAGAGAGAGAGGAGAGAGAGAGAGAGAGAGAGAGAGAGAGAGAGAGATGAAGGAGAGATAGAGACAGGCGATGTCTCACCAGCCTATCCCATGGCCTGGCCTGCCACCAGCAGCCCCTGTGGGAAAAGCCAGAGTGATAGAAAAAGAGAGAGGCGCGGTTCGATCGATGCTTCATTGCATGGCATGCTGGCTTGCCACTGAATAGCCTTTCCCTTCTTTGCGCCTGCGGAGTAGTTAGGATGATGTATGCATACATACAGTAGCCTACGTCCAGTTCAGTTTTGTTTGTGTGTGTGTGTGTGTGTGTGCACTGTCCGTTCTCGCTTCCTATTGGTCAGCGTTTTCTTTTTCTTTCCTTGATTGACGGACAGGTTGAATTGACCATGTCTCTGTTGGTTGTTTTTTTTTTAATTGGTTCTTGTGGGATTTTTGTTGTTTGTTTTCGTTGTTGTTGTTTTGTTGCTCTCCGTCACTTCGTCACCACTCCTGTCAGTTCTCTCCCTTGGTTTTTCCTTTCTCCGTGATTGATGGAGATTTTCTGGGAATTTTTTTTTCTTGAAAGTTTTTTTTTCTTCATCTTCTTTGAAGTACTTTATTTTGAAGCTTTTTTCCTCTCAATATATTACGTATTAAAATAAACTTTGATTTATAACTGGCTGATTTCATAACGAATCTAGCATTAATGGGAGGTTATTATTAGTGATAAAAACATTTAGAAGTTATTTTCTGTGTTATTCCTTAAAAGTCTTAAATGTTCGGTGGGGGGGGGGTTAAGGATGTTTGGTCAGCATTACTTTGTTATCAATACTGATTTGATTATGTTTATTAGCTGCCAAACCTGAATGAGTCAACTATGTTGTTTAGCGCATGCCAAAAGCTATTACCTTGTTATTGTTGTCAGGTTATGTACGTACGTGTAGAGCAATACTGCAAGGCACTGTCCAAGGAGGAAGAAAAAAGGGGCAGACCAAGGAAGAGATGGGAGGACAACATCAGTGTATGGACAGGCCTAGAACTCAACAAAGAAAGGCAGAACAGAGAGAGGAATGGAGGGAACTGGTTGTCATGTCTTGGGGGTTGGGTGCCCCCACGGTCGCCAGATTACGGGATAGATAGACGTATATAGCTTATGTTTTCTGAATAAAGATTTATCTGAATCAGGTTATTCCTTCGTTTTGTTCAGACATATTGTCTTTAAAAAAAATAATGTTTAAACAAAAATATAAAACATTTCAACACTGTCCTGAGTTAATGAAACAAGTCAAATGTCACCCAAGAATAGAGTAAAACATCAGAAGAACCAACAACAAAACAAACAAACAAACACGACAAAACAAACCAGGAAAAACTATAACAAAACTGTAAGCAAGATATGGACCAGAGGACAAAGGAAAGAAAAGAAAACAAGGAAGAAAACAAAACTGAAAAAAGAGCAGAATGAGGATAAAAAAAAATTACCTATTGTGTTTAGCACTCATTTTGACCACCTGCCAAGATTTTAAAAAAAAATTAATAAAATAATAATAAAAAATAATATATATTAATAAAATTTGATATGTTTTATAATTATGATAGTGGTAGATCTAGTTGCAATGGTGATAGTAGTTCTAATGGTGATAAAGATGATGATGATGATAATTGTGATAATAACATTGATGATAGTAATAATCGTGCCCACAATGATAGCAGTAATTATAATACTTATGGTGTAATGATAATAATGTGATTAGAATAATGGCAATAATAACAAGCATTAATAATAATAATAACAATATAATAATAACAAAGTAATAGTAATAATAATAATAATATAACAACAAACAACAACAGCAAGAATAATAATGATAATAATAACAACACATAATAATTATAATAATATAATAGTAACAACAACAAACAACAACAACAACAACTAACAACACAACAACAACAACAACGACGAACGACGACGACGACGACGACGGCCCCTTGCGTTGCAAATTTTTCTTCCTCAAGAAATTAAGTTTTTGACAAAATTATAAATTACTACAATTAAATGCTTGAAACACAAAATACTCCAAAACTTTATCATTCTGTTACAGTCCGTTATCTACTTCCTGATTGTCCTGATCTTACGATTTGTACACAAACAAAAGGAAACTGATACAAATTCAAAATACAGAGACTTTAAAAGCGTATCACAAAATTCTCAGCAATAAATAGCATCAGTTGCTGAAGCCATTCATCATTTCACAGTGGGAAGTTACTAACTGCAGCTCCTCCTAGGCATTGCGGAATACTCCCCTCTGCTTTGATTTATTCTTTTCATTCTGAAACATTTACCTGTCTAAATCACCTTGTAGGGAATAAAATTAAACCACGGAGACAAAAAAAAAAGGACTTACGTTATAGCTTTTCTTATGACTCCCAGCGTGTGACACATTATATAATTATGAAATATAAGATCAGTTTGAATCAACATATTTATAGATGTTGTATTACATTATCCCATGATGTAGCTTGGATATTATTAGTGCTATTTGTTTGATAGTCTTGCAAAACAACCCAACAAAAAAAAACACAACCCCCCCCCCCCCCCCACCCCCCCACACACACACAAAAAACACACATATGAATGCACAAGTCTAGTAGAAGGTATTGAACAAATAAAAATCACAAAATGTTAATGAGATGATAATCATCCAGCAAATGAATTCAATGAATGGATCGGGTGTTTAAATGACAGCAAACAAAAAAGTGAATTATGTGTATCAATGAGACCCCCCAAAGAATTATAAAAAACATTAAACTTTTTTTTTTAATGTAAGCCCTCACGGGAATAACCCATTTTCTTTGAAAAATGTGTGTGTGGTGTGTGTGTGTGTGTGTGTGTGTGTGTGTGTGTGTGTGTGTGTGTGTGTGTGTGTGTGTGTGTGTGTGTGTGTTGTGACAGACACAGACCGACAGACAGACAGACAGACAGAACAGAATGAAATCTTGATTAGAGATAGAAAAAGCATGTCTATCTTTTTAACACTCATCCGTCAAAGAAACAGTCAATCAAGTCACTTCAAAAGGAGAGAGAGAAAAGAAAAAGAATAAGATAAAGAAAAAAAAATAAAAAGGAGAAAAAAAGGAGAGAGAAAAAGAAAGGAATTAAAACAAATTCAAATCAAGAAAAATGGCAACGTACAGAAAGTGTACTACCTTTAATCGTACACACACACACACACCACACACCACA
>CM060336.1:4021083-4027832 GCA_030674155.1 Stramonita haemastoma
TTGAGAGAGGTGGATCCACAGGAGCATGGACAGACATACAGACAGACAGGGGGTCAGAAACAGAGACCAATAAGCAGGCAGGCAGACACACTGACAAGTGGATGGAGAGAGAGAGAGAGAAAGAGACAGACAGACAGACAGACAGACAGACGGTCAGACAGACAGACAGGGGATGTAGGCAAGCAGGCAGAGTAAGATACATTTATAAGATAGTGAGATAAAGAGAGAAACAGAGATAGATATATTTTTGTTCAATGCTAAAACAATGTCACACAACACACACACACACACACACACACACACACACACACACACACACCACACACACACACACACACACCACATCTCTCTCCCTCTCTCTCTCTTCTCTCTCTCTCTCTCTCTCTCTCTCTCTCTCTCTCTCTCTCTCTCCTCTCTCTCTCTCTCTCTCCTCCCCCCGCTTTCTCACCCCCCCCCCCCTGTAGAAGAGCTTGAGTAGTGCTATGGTAGGTAGGGAGGGCAGGTAAAGGACTGGCTGCATTGTCAGGCGACAGGTCTGAGCCAGCAGACGACAAACGAAGGAGCAGAGGAGGCTTGTCCCCCCTCCATCACCTAGGGTCACATCGTCCTCCTCCTCCTCCCTGTCATCCATTATCATCCTCTGCCTCCTCATCCATTATCACTCTCCTCATCGCTGATGACTTGACTCCGCTACATCTCCTCTCACGGGGGCAGTTGCCCGAATTTACTTTGGGGAGGTCTTTCTTTTTTTTTGGTTACCTTTTGTTTCTTTTTCTGTTTAGTCGTTTCATTTTGTTCTTCTACTGTGTCTTTTCTGTGTTGGTCCAGTGTGTGTCAGTGGATTTTTTTGGTGGGGTGTTAGATGAGGTGAAGTGTGTATGGAGTTTTGTTACATGTGGTGGTATGTAGAGTCTTTTAGGGAAATATGAAATAGAATTTCTTTTTTCTTTTGTTTTTGGTGGAGAACAAGAATGAAAGTGGTTATTGGTGGTTTTTGTTGCATTTTTTGTGCTGTTCGTGAATTTTTTTTTTTATAGTGGATTTATTTTGATTTTTGACGAGAAAAAACTGCATTTTGTTGCGTTTTTAAAAACTTAAGATTATTGTTTTGAGAGCAGCTTTTTTCTTCCGTTTTTTTTCCCTTTTGTTGTTGTCTTTATTTTCTTTATAATGAAGTCACAAAAGGCTGTATGGCACATTCATCCGTTTATAATATTTTTCCAGCCCAGTGTAAACCATTACCCACGAAGAATAACCAAAGCAAAGCAAGATGAATCGAAGGAAAACAGTTTTAAAAATATATTTAAAAAACCGAGAAACTAAAACATGTGGATTTTCACCTTTAAAACTTATCACCTATATAGCTAGTAGTGACTCACATCTCCAGTCCCCTGGGGGAAAACACACAAAAAAAAAACCACACACACACAAACTTGTACGTGGATTTTTGCCGTGTATGATAGCGGGAAAGGAAAGTGTCCATTTGAGAGGTGGAGAGTGTCTGAAAAACACAAGTGTCGTTGCTAGTCCATCTCACACGACCGCTGGACCTCAGTAGTATGGGGAGGGGGGAAGGGGAGGGGGAGGCAGGGAAGCGTGAAGGGCCGTTTTTATCCAAGCGTGAAGTATTGTTTTTAGCTCGGCGTGTGCCCTTTGGCCTGCAAATCAGCGCAGCGTGCAATAGGAAGAGACTGCTCTCTCTCCCTCCCTCCCTCCCTCCTCCGTCCTCTGCTGGAGGAGTCTGTCCTGCTAGTTGTAGTGTTGAGAATGGCGGCGTCCGCTGCGTTACTTTTGGGGCCCAGTGTATACTTCGTACATACACAGTGTTGAGTCATCAGGTGAGGGGAAGAGGCTTCAGGAGCCTGCTGCAGTCATTCGGCTGGAGGCTGAGAGAGAGGGAGACAGTGAGCCTGCCTGTGTCTGACTGACTGAGGCAGTCTGCAGAATCCTCTGCTTCTTGGTGTGACAAAGCTGAGGTACCCAGTTTGGTTTGTCAGTGGTTTCTTATGGATGTGTGATTTTGGAGAGGACAGAAAGGGGAATGACGTTGTCAGGACTGTGTCTTGTCTTTACTGGAGACCCAAAAAAGAGAACGTCAGCAAATTTTGTTTTTTAATTGGTAGAATCCTGTACTATTTCCACCAGCTGTTAGTTAACCTGTCCTGTCTTTTCTGGGTGCCAGAATCAGGGAGCAAAATTGTCTACTGTGGTCTTAAATGCTTAGGGCTTTTTGTGGGTGTTTAAACAAACTGGTACTCTCTTCCTAAAACCATCAGTTCTGAGTTTGACTCTACTTCTCTCTGCCTGATTGGTGGGATTTCAACGTGGAGGTGATGACAGTGGGATGTACAACAGAATTGTTAGGAAGGCAGTTTTCTGATAGTTACTGGCATTTGGCCAGGTCGAGTGATTCACTTCAAGTTCTGGTTCCCATCGGAGTTATCAAAGACAACAGATTTTGTAAAATGAGGGAATCAAGACATTGTTAAAATGTAGTCAGTTTTGATTTTTTTAATATATTTTTTGTGTTGTTTTAGGGTTTTATTTTCGTTGTATTGTCTTAACATAGCTACCAGGTTCAGTAATTTGCACTTGATCCGGGTTCTTTCTTGTTGCTTTTAAAAAATAAAATTAAAAGCTTTTTTTTTTTTCAAAGTGGACTTGTTATGGCACTGCACTACACAGTGCTGTCTGTGCTGTGTTGAACCAAAATACTTGTACGTCCTTAGGGCACTGCTCTGAATTTCTCAGGCAGTGTCATGGGCAAGTTGAACCGGGCGGAGCCCATTCCTCTCCAGGAAGTAGGGTGCATGCTGGGTATGTTTGTGTCATATGTGCCACTGGCTCATCTACAGCTGGCTAACTTTTTCTTCCGTTTAGAAAAAAACATTCTTTTTTTTAGATAGACCCAGGTATTTATTGAGAAAGAAGCAGAACTTGCATACAGAGATGGTAAGAGTTAGCCTACTATTCTACAAAAGGTGGATAGGGTTTGAAAGATAGCGCAATATGTTCTGCATGCATGCGTTCACGCATAGGACTTCGATTTATTTATAGTCTAATCTGAAGGACTTTCGGGTCATTGGCGTCAGCAGCAATATCATCCCAAGAAGGACAGTCCCCTTGAAAGGACACCTTAGTGGAGACTGGAACCTGGACTCTACAGTTGTGGTCAGACTTTGAGCACGAGGCACTGACCACTTGGCTATTTTTCTGCTCCGTGCAGTGGGGTAGAGTGCTGGGCTAGGCTGTACTGTGCTCTGTTTATTTGGCGTGTTTTTTCTGTTTCTTATGATACTGATCTTGATCCACCGTCAGTTTCTCTAGTGTGTTACAGTGGAATTTTGTTTATCCTCTCTCTCTCTCTCTCTCTCTCTCTCTCTCTCTCTCTCTCTCTCTCTCTCTCTCTCTTCTCTCTCTCTCTCTCTCTCCTCTCTCTCTCTCCCTCTATCTTCCTTTTTTCTAATTATATCTCTTTTTCCATGTTTATACCACTGACTCTGTCCTTTTCTTTTTTTTCTTTTTTTCTTTTTTTTTTACAAGAACCTGTCCTAAGAAGCCTCTAGTTTACTCAATTACCCTCATAGAAAAATGTTTCAGTTCTTGATCATTTGAAAGCACATGTAGGTATCGTACCTGTTCACGAGTTGGTCTTGTCAGTTACCGTGACGTCATCTACTAACGATTTGCGATGGGTGCAAAGTTGGGAGAGCAGCCGAGTGGTAGTAATAACAACAATGAAAGGAGTATTAACAGAAACAATAACAGAATAAACAACAATAAAAGATCCACACTTAATTCAGTAACATAAAAAAGAAAATAATGACACAACTAAACGACAGTATTGCGTAACTATAAGAAAAATAAAGAGAGATATGAAAATGAAGAAATAAGTCAAAGAAAAAAGAATGTATGATGTATAAAGCAAGGGCTAATTTACACAATGTTCTCTCATTCACACAACCCAGCGAGAGCCATCGCAGCCCGCTAACACCCATTCATACATTCACTCATCCATCATTCAGTCATTCATCAGTCATTCATTCATACAATCACTCATTCATTCATGCCTTCCACCCTGGAAGGTCAATGGCGACTCAGTTGATTGATGATGCATACCAACAGTGACTTTGATTAGGGACTTGTTGATTTTTGGTTGTTAGCGTTCGTTGTTTTGTGGGTTTGTTGTTGTTGTTTAATTGTTTGTCTGCTTGTTTGTTTCTTGTGTTCGTTTACTTCAGTCCTGTATCCTCCTGTTTCTGTCGCAGTAACTGATGTTAACATTTTACATGTTGAATGATGTGGACTGATAATGTTGTTGGTGTGCACGTATGTGTTTGATAATTATAGATATGTATTTAAGTGGATATGTACATATGTGGTTTTTATACTATATAATAATATATTTTATTATATAATATATATAATATATATATATATATATTATGTATGATTGATGTAGATGTGTGTATGTGGTTATTGTAGATGTTGTGTATAAATGTGGTTGACGTGGATGTGTATAAATGGGGTTATTGTAGATGTCTGTAAATATGGTTAATATGTATTTGTATAAATTTCATTGATGTGGATGTGTATATATTATTTTGGCTATCATACATGTGTATAAATGTGGTTGATATGGATGTGTATATAGTATTTGGTTGTTATACATTTGTATAAATAATTGGTTATTATACATGTGTATATGTGTGGTTGATATGGATGTTTACAGACGAGGAGGCCAGTCCCGCCGAGCAAACGGCCACCGGAAGCGGAAGTCCTGATAACAGCAATATCGCAAAGAAGCCCGCCCGAAAACGAGGTCAGTTTTTTGTCTTTTTTCTTCTTGATGTGGCTGTTGGGGTTTTTTGGTATTTCAATTTTATTTCTTCTGTTCATGCCTTGACTGATTTTCTTTTTGTTTTTTGTTTTTTCTTTTAGTGTTTTTATATCTCCCTCCCTTTTGTAATATGTGCGGTATTTGAGGACTTTTTAAAAGTTGGGATATTTTAAGGACCTGATTGATTTAAAAGTTCATTTGTTGGATATATTATTTTTAAAAAGGTAACAAACTGAATTGATTTTCAGGATGGTGTTGTTTTGTTTTGTTGGTTGTTTGGGGATTATGTTATTGTTACTTTGTTGTTTGTTGTTGGGGTTTTGTTTTTTGTTTTTGAAGGGGTGGGGGTCGGGGGGGGGGGGGGTCTGCTTTGTTGAGAGAGAGAGAAAGAGGAGAGAGAGAGAGAGAGAGAGAGAGAGAGAGAGAGAGAGAGAGAGAGAGAGAGAGAGAGAGTACTTAATGAATTAAGATTATATGAATACTATGCATCTTTCCTTGACTCTTCTAAAGTAAACACGTCTGCCCCCCTTAATCTTTTTAAAGAGCATTTTCTAACAATACAGTTCTGAATTATATTTTTCTAAATACCCTTTTCCTTGAAATCACCCTTATCTTTCCCCAATACTTTCCTTTCTTCAAATCACCTGATGACGAATTGATTGACAAACGGGAGGTGGTCACAGTGAGTTGAAGGAGAGAGAGAGAAAAAAGGCATTTGTAAGCTTCTTAGTGTAACTGGTATTGGAAGGCGATTACAACAACAAATAACCCACCATAGCAAAGAAACGAGATCGATATTAACTACAGCTAATTGTACCGGCAGCTTTGTCAACCTGTGTTGTACGGAGAACTCCACAGACGCTGTAGCCGAGTGGTTAAGGACCGTTTGAGTTCAGTGCCGATGGGTCCATGAAGTTGTGGGTTTCAGTTTAGGCATTGGTGTCTGGTGAATTCAAGGGTGGTTGATTTTTTTTTTTACGATCTCCCAGGTTAAGTTTAAAGTGCAGACCTGCCAGTGCCTTGATTCCGTGTGTGTGTGTGTGTGTGTGTGTGTGTGTGTGTTGGTGTGTGTGTGTGTGTGTGTGTGTGTGTCGCGCGCGCGCGTGCGTGCTGCAACATGATCAAGTATACACGTTAAAGATCCTGTAATTCATGCTACCGTTTAGTGGGTTATGGAAACACAAACATATATCCAGCATACATCCCCGAAGTTGATCGGAATGCGGCTATCTTCATGATAGGCAAAAACGGCCGCATATGCCAAACCTCACCATTGGTGTACCTCGAAGTTCTAACAGAGAGGTACGAATAAAAAAAAAAAAAAGTACTGAGACTCGTGTCTCGATTGCAAACAACAAAAAGAAATATAAATATTTTTGGTCACAACAGAAATAAAAAAGAGGGGGGGGGGGGACAAATCCATAATTTAAGAGAAAGAAGCCATTTATTACAAATGCAAAGATAACTTAAAGCGGTAATAACACTGGACAGCAATGGGAGCACATCTGACAATCAAATGGATTTTTCAAAAAGGGAGAAAAATTATTAGATCTGGATGACCTAAATGTCATCTGCCATATCTACACAGGGCAGGTTGGCACACACACACAAGGCATACATCAACCGGAAGACATGCCAACGACCCCTCCCCTTCCTCCCCTCCCCTTCCCTCACAGTGAAAAAGAGCGCCCAAGGGAGAGCAGCCTAGAGTAAAAAAAAATTCTTTTTAAAAAAGGTATCATATCATGGCGGCCTGTCTTGACATGGCTTTTAACTTCTCTCACGTTGCGCACGAGCCTCGCCTCTCCTAGCCTGGTCCGGCCGCACACGCAAGCAACATGCACGCACAACACACACACACCACAGCACCACACACACACACCACACACACACACACACACACACACAC
>CM060336.1:4030432-4035432 GCA_030674155.1 Stramonita haemastoma
TTAGGTATGCGACTAGGCTTTTTTTCTCCCCTTACAGTTTAGGTAGCCGCATAGCAACTTCAGGAATCTTCTGCTTTTGATTGGCACACACTTAAAAACAAAAACACATGAGAGGTTATTGTATTATCGTTGAAATAAAATGATTAATCGATAAATTAAATGATATGATTCACACACACAGACACTTACACACTCACTCACATCTCTCTCACACACACACACACACACACACACACACACACACACACACACACACACACACACACACACACACACACACACACACACACACACACACACACACACATTCTCCTCGATATAAAATAATAAATAAATAAATGAATAAATAAAATAAATACACACACATACATGTAAACACACTAAAAAAAAATTGTCCGGATAGAATTTTTATATGAAGGGGGTAGTAGCAGTATAGATGTGCACCGGTCCGGGCAGCCCCTATTCCCAAGGGGCCGGGGTGGCGAGGCGCTTGTTGGACAAATTTGATCCCGCTTCTTTCTCGCTCCCCCGGCTCGTTAATCGTTCCTCTTATTAATCAGCCAGGGAGAGAGGTGATAGGAGGGAGAGAAATACGGGGAGAGGGGTAGGGGGATAATGATGATGATGATGATGATGGTAATAATGATGATATGGACGGGTACAGGGAGAGGGGATGGGAGGGAAGGGGATGGCTGAGATTGTAAGAAATCAAATTTTGTTCAAGAGGAAAACGTGGAATTGGAGGTAGGGGGGAGAGGGAGGGAGGGAGAGAGAGAGAGAGGAGAGAGAGAGAGAGAGAGAGAGAGAGAGAGAGAGAGAGAGAGAGAGAGAGGAGAGAGAGAGAGAAGAGAGAGAGAGAGATTGGGGGATGAATTCCAATAAATCTTCAAATCGCATTTTACCATACAACATTTGAATACAACAAGGAAAATGTAGTAGGCACAAAGAAGTAACAAAAAGATATAATCAATTGTTAAATTGTCTTAGTTCATACATACCACCATCACAATGATTTTATATATATATATATATATAATATATATATATATATATATATATATATATATATATATATATATATATATATATATATGCACACACACACACAACACACACACACACACACACACACACACAACACACACACACACCCCTACCCCACCCACTCACAACAAAGCCTCCCCCGAAAATCGCGCGCGCGAACTAACACAGAAGAGTACAGATGGAGTGCCGATAGTTGTTTATGGCCCCTCTGGCATTGCCGGGCAGCCACACTCCGTCTGCTGAAAGTCCCAGACCATCCAGGCCAGGACACAGGATGATATGGCCTCAACCCCCCCCCCCCCCCCCCCCCCCCCCCCCCCCCCCCCCTCCCCCCTCCTTCCCCCCTCCTTCAGTGCCGGACCTCTGTTCTAGACTGTAGCACCATCAGCAACAATGTCCCTCTCCCCCCTCCCACCTCCCATCCTACGGCCATGCGGCTTTAATCACTCTGAGCTCCCGGTGTTTTGACTTGCAAAGTGTGTGGAGGACAGTCATTGGGCTCCTGGAATAGACAGCGCTGGTCTTTTTTTTTTTTTTTTTTTTTTTACTACCGGTGTCCCTTCAGTGGCTTCCCATTGTTGTTTGGCCAGAGTTTGCATTGAGGAGGTTAGAGGGGAGGGTTGGTGGGATTGGGGGGTGGGGGGGGGGGGTTAGGGTCTGGCTATCACCACAGCAGGCAGGCTGAGGGAATGAGGCCTCGTTAACTGGGGGCTATAGCTAGTATGGCCAGCTCATCTTGGCAGGATTGTCCTGTGTCTTTGGGGGTGAGGTCGTAAAACGGTTGTTGTTGTTTTTTTTGTCACAGGTTTTGAAGGTTCAGTTGGGTTTGGTTTGTTTTTGTTTTATGTTTTGGTAAAGTTTAGGATTTTTAACATTGTTTTTTGTTTTTTTTTGTCAAAGGTTTTGAGGGTTTAGTTGGGTTTTGTTTGTGTTATGTTTTGGTAAAGGTTAGGATTTTTAACATTGTTGTTGTTGTGTGTTCCCCAGTTTAACACTCTTGGGGGGAGTCACCCAGAATATGCATTCTGTCTCACTCACTCATCCCACCTAAGAATCACTGTGACTTTGGAATTGCGCACTGAATGAGAAGTTTGCGTGTATGACTGTTTTTACGTACCTCGCCATATAGGCAGCCATACTCCGACTTCAGACGAAAGTTAAGAGTGAGGGTTTTTGTATTGTAAACCATTGGATTTATAGCCTGGGGGTGAGGGGAGGGGTGGCTGTTTTTTTCTTTCGTTGTTTTTGCTTTTGGTTGGGTTTTTTTTAACTGTTGTGTTTACCAGAATAGAACTTCTTGCAATAGTGAAACAAAAACTTGTATATGTGCACGTGTGTGTGTGTGTGTGTGTGTGTGTGTGTGTGTGTTGTGTGTGTGTCTGTCTGTCTGTCTGTCTGTCTGTCTGTCTGTCTGACTGACTGTATGTGTGTCTGTGTCTGTGTCTGTGTGTTGGGACTGGGAGAATGGTCCGAGTCCTCCCTCATCACATTTTTCATGGGCGGTGATAATGGTCCAAGCTTTTGTTGTGCGGTGATGGTGACAGTGTCGAGATCCCCATAGTCTGGAAACGAGCGCGGTATGTTTTGTTTCTTTGGGGGTCCCCAGGGATGGTGTGCTTTCTTTGGGGACACTGCTCCATGGTCCCTGATGGTCCCCGATGGTGTCCCTAATGGTGCCAGAGTCTGTGGTGTGGAGAGGGGGAGGGTGGGGTGGGGTGGGTGGGAACGGTGAAGGAAGATGGATGGAGGTGAGAAGAATGGGATGAAAAAGGCAGCATATGGAGGAGACAGATTGTGTGTGTGTGTGTGTGTGTGTGTGTGTGTGTGTGTGTGTGTGTGTGTGTGTGTGTGTGTGTGTGTGTGTGTGTGTGTGTGTGTGTGTGTGTGTGTGTGTTGTGGTTGTGTGTGTTGTGTGTGTTGTGTGTGGGTGTTTGTGTGTGTGTGGTGTGTGTGTGTGTGTGTGTGTGTGTGTAGTGTGTGTAGTGTGTGTGTGTGTGTGTGTGTGTGTGTGTGTGTGTGTGTGTGTGTGTGTGTGTGTGTGTTGTGTTGTGTGGTAAAACTTCTTGGTTACTGGAGTGGGGTTAAACCAGAACTTCAAATTGCAATGCAATACGATACAATACAATACTATACTATACTATACTATACTATACTATACTATGCTATGCTATGCTATGCTATGCTATGCTATGCTATGCTACGCTACGCTACGCTACGCTACGCTACGCTACGCTACGCTACACTATACTATACTATACTATACTATACTATACTATACTATACTATACTATACTATACTATACAGTTCAATACAATAAAATGCAATTCAAATGATTTGCGATGAAATAAACACTATTGGACGGACTCCAGTTCAGTTTTGTTTCTGTTTTGGATTTTTTTTTTTTTTTGGGGGGGGGGGGGGGATGGAGGAGAGGAGGATGTGCGTTTCTGTTGAGTATGACCATAGTACATGACCTGCTACCATACCGTTTTAAGTATGTAATTTTCTCCTCCCTTTTTTACTGCTCTACTTCTCTCTCCTCTCTCTCTCTCTCTCTCCTCTCTCTCTCTCTCTCTCTCTCTCTCTCTCTCTCTCTCTCTCTCTCTCTCTCCTCTCTCTCTCTCTCTCTCTCTCTCCTCTCTCTCTCTCTCTCTCTCCTCCTTCTCCTCTCTCCTCCTCTCTCTCCTCTCTCCCTCCCCCCCCCCTCTCTCTCTCTCTCTCTCTCTCTCTCTCCTCTCTCTCTCTCTCTCTCTCTTCCTCTCTCTCTCTCTCTCTCTTGTTCCCTTTGTCCCTTTGTCCCTTTGTCCCTATGTTTTTCTCTGTCCGTCGTTTAACCTCTTTGTCTCTTGTGTTTGCTCCACCCTCCCATAAAGCATTTGCACTCTTTCTGTTTATTTTTCGTTATTTTCTCTTAAAGTACAACTGGTGTAATGTCTCTTTCTTTCTTTCTAGCATCTGTCCGTTTATTTATTAAATCCTCCTTCCTTTGTTTCATTCATTTTCCTTTCTTCATCCCCTCCCCCCTTATTTTTCTTTGCAGACACTTATAATATCCTTCATTCTACATTTCAAAATATAAAAAAAACCTGCTAGCATATACAGAAACAAAAGTTAGATTGCAATCTTAGGCTGTGTGCATGTGGTGTGTGAGTGTGTGTGTGTGTGTGCGTGTGTGCTGTGTGTAGTGTGTGTGTGTGTAGTGTGTGTGTGTGTGTGTCGTGCGTGTGTGCGTGTGTGTGTGTGTGTGTGTATGTGCGTGTGTGTGTGTGTAACCTTATTTAACTGCGTGCAGTTTTTAATTGCTGACGTTTTAAGAGAGTGGTGACTGTGAATAATTTTCCCATGAATGCTGAGGCCGCTAATGTTCTGCTATTAAATGTGACGTTTATAAAACCCTTCCAAATGTGACCCTCTCCCTCTCTCTCTCTCTCTCTCTCTCTCTCTCTCTCTCTCTCTCTCTCTCTCTCTCTCTCTCTCTCTCTCTCTCTCTCTCTCTCTCTCTCTCTCTCTCTCTCTCTCTCTCTCTCTCACACACACACACACACACACACACACACACACACACACACACCTCTCCCCTGTGTGTGTGCGTAAGAAAGAGAGACAGACAGAGACAGAGACAGAGAGAGAGTTTTGTTTATGTGGAGAGAAAAGTTCGTATTTTTGGTTTTCTTATTTTCTTTGGATTGTCGAAAGTTTTGTTCTTCTTCGGGACATTGTTTATTTGTTGGGTCGTTTGTCTGTTTTCTTTGTTTACTTGTTTACTCCGTTGTTATTGGTTTGGGGAATTTTTTTTTGCGTTTTCTCTTTCGTTATAGACAATGGCTTCTGTTACCAACATCAAAATAAGCACTGTACTTCTTGTCTTCCCTTATTACCGCGAAATAAACAATATTTATTTTGTGTGGTTTAGTTGTGTTTTCTTTCTTTCCGTGCTTCACACATCGTTTCGTGT
>CM060336.1:4042932-4050432 GCA_030674155.1 Stramonita haemastoma
CTGCCCTGTCGTCTGTCTTGCTTTTTTTCTGGTTCTTTTCGGTGCACTGAAATTGAATTTGGGTTTCAATTACGTGGAAAAAAAACCTTGGGTGTGAATTTTCTTTTAATTATTCAAGTCTGATGTGAGTTTTGTTTCAATTACTTGAACTTGCTGATGTGGGAATTAAGTTGGAAAGGGGTTGGGTGAGGGTTGTGGTGTGTGGAATGGTGGTGGGGGTGCTGGGAGGGGGCGGGGGGAGTGAGATCAGCAGTCTGTGACGTGTCTGTTTTGGATAGGTCTGCTTCGTTCCTTAAGCCATGGCTATGTTAATGAGGTCTGTTACTTGAAAATGAAGTTTATCTATGACGTGGATATCATTTTTTTTCTATTTCTTTCAAGTTTCTGTATGTCTGTTGTATTCTATCTCAACGTTTCGGAAATAAATGAAATCTGAAAAAAAAAATCTCAAAATCTTGCGAATCTTTCAAATTCACACGAAACAGATGTCAAAACTGTCTTTCTTTGCTTCACAACCTCTTTTTGTATGTAGCTGGCGATGTTGACATATTTCTGCTCGGATATGAGGTATCCCTTTACTTTCGAAGACAATCACTTTCTTGTTAAACCTTCGTCAATGAACCATTCACCAAAGAAGTAGACTTTTTTCAAAGAAGACAGACTCTATCAATGTTCATTTTTCTTGTACGTCACCCATATGCCAAACCAGCCGTGAAACGCGAAGGAACGAGTGTTTTTGTTATGTTAGTTTGGAAGCTTGCAGAAATAAATTCAGGGAAGTGGGGGGATAAGAAGAAGAAAACTTAGAGATAGTCGTCTGTACAGCACAAGCGCTTGAAACTAGCAACATTCATAAAAAAGGTGGCTCGGTGCAAGCTTTTCTCACAGTTCTCTCTCTCTCTCTCTCTCTCTCTCTCTCTCTCTCTCTCTCTCCTCTCTCTCCTCTCTCTCTCCTCTCTCTCTCTCTCTCTCTCTCTCTCTCTCTCTCTCTCTCTCTTTCACTGTCAGTCAGAGCTCTGAAAAGTTTAGGCGGTAAATAAAAGGCCACCGTTTAGTTTTCCATCTGCAGGTGGCATTGTTTGTGGCGACAGCCCTGCGAGTGTGGACAAGAGAGAGGTGTAAATTAACGTGCTTTTCATAATGCCGCCACAGCCAGTTTCCACACAAACACACACACCACAACACACACACACACACAACACACACACACACACACACAACACACGTACACAACACACAACACACACAACAAGCACACACACACACAAGCACACACACACACACACACACACACACACACACAACACACACACACACACACACACACACACACACACACACACACACACACACACACACACACACACACACACACACACACACACACACACACACAAAGCGCACTCGCACATACACACACACATACACACGGCGGTGGTAGTTGAATGGGTCCCTGGCTCGCGCGGTTTCTAAAGAGTTAATCAATAACTTGTGTTTTGGGGCTGCAAAATGTCAAAGCTTTTTTTTTCTTATTGGGGAGAAAAATAATTTGCTGTCTGGTCTGTGTCTTGTGTTGTGTTTTGTGTATACAATGTGTCTGTTTGTGACTGTCTGTGTCTCTGTTTCTGTCTTTGACTGTCTTTGCCTCTCTTATTCTATCTCTTTCTCTCTGACTATCTGTCTGTCTTGTCTGTCTTCTCTCTCTCTCTCTCTCTCTCTCTCTCTCTCTCTCTCTCTCTCTCTCTCTCTCTCTCTCTCTCTCTCTCTCTCTCTCTCTCTCTCTCTCTCTCTCCTCACACACACACACACACGCACGCGCGCATGCACACACACACACACACTACACACACACCTCATTAATACTTTGCGAATTACATAACATGTGGGAATTTATAGGCAATGAATATACCACTGTGAGCCAGCTCGAAGTTGAAAAGGACTAACAATATAACGAGGCAATAGAAAGCTAATATTAAACTGGAGGAGTTGGATAAGAATGAATATATAGAAAAGGGGATGGATGGATGGATGGATGGAGAGAGAGGAGATGGAGGAGAGAGAGAGAAGAGAGAGATGGATGAAGAGAGAGAGAGAGAGAGAGAGAGAGGAGAGAGAGAGAGAGAGAGAGAGAGAAACGAGGAAGAGGGGGGGGGGGGGGAGAGCAGAGGCGCAGCAACATATGGAGTACAGACAGAGTCTTATTGAAAACGGGAAATGTAAGATGTTGTTTCCCCTTACCTCCACCCCTCCTCCCACCCCCACCCCAACTCGCTCTCACTTATCCTTCACCCCTCCCCAACCCACCCACTATTTGCAAAACAAACGGAGTAGAGCCAGACATCATTGCAGACAGTTTAGCTTCAGCCCCCCCCCCCCCCCCCCCCCCCCCCCCCTATCTATCACCTTTCTCTCTTTCCCTTCCCCTTCTTGCTACTTTCTCTCTCATCTTCCTTCCATTCTCTTCTATCGTCATTGGTAGTAAGTAAGAAGTGCGCAGGTTTTCGTAAGGGGAACCAGTTTTACAAATTGTTGATTGATTTAAACAGAATTCGATTGAGATATGTCATTTTTGGAAGTGTATAATGAATTAGAAACAGCAAAGTAGTCTGCTACAATGTCCAGTGTTAATGAGGACATAGAAGTCGAGAAGAAACTATTTTGCTGTGAATGGTGTTGTGTTTCTACTTAAGTATGTGGTAATTGATAACCATCACTTCTGTCCAAAAAGTGTTTGTCATATTTTCTATACTAGTTTCTTTTCTTATCATTTTTAAGAAAAGAGTGGCAGGAGAGAAGGTACATAAAAAACTAATTGAGAGATATTAAAAACTGAAGATAGCTTTGAGAAAAAAATCCGAAACAAAAAAAACTCAAGTTTTGAGAGTTCCAAAACAGTAGAGACATTCAAAAAAGCTTTTTTTCAGAAGAGGGACTTAAACCAACATGTTCGACGCAGTATTTAAAGCATCTTTCAGGTGAAAAATAAACTGTTCAGAGAAACGATGAGTCTCTAACATTATTTTCATAGATTACAACGAAAAATAGCTCTAACAGTGAGAATGGCCTGATCCTATTGGAATCGTGGTAGATTTCCACCAGAATAGAAATACCCGCGTCTCGTGGATAGATCTGCCTTCAGTCAAACAGACCAAGCCTTGTGTGTCACGGTGCTATGCATGGCATCAGATAGGCGAGAGGGTTGGCTACACTGCACAGTCACTGGCAGAATAATGGCCACGCCTGTCTGCAGCCCTGCCAGTGCCGGTGCTGACTTTGTTCCTTATCTCCTCCCCAGGACCTCGCCATACCTGCAAGAATCAAGATGCAACAGTGGCATATTATTTCACCGCCGAAAATTAAACACTCCGCGTTTTCCTAAGAACAGATGATACAGTCTGTATCGTACGAAAAATAACGCCGTTCACTTCATTGAATAATATTTTCTTGTGTCCGAGATCGTACTTTTAGAGGGTGGATGGATGGATGATGCGGTAAGAAGAATCTGGTAAGACTTATTCCTAAGCATCTTGAGAAGGCTGTCTGTGTGTACACTTGGGAAAAAGAGACTTCTGTTGGATCGTAGAGCGTTTAGGGTGTAAGGAAAGGTTAGACCTCTAACGAAACAATCGTACTCCACAGCCGGAAGTGCGTCATAGCCAGTTTTAATCTGGAACATCCATGAAGGAAGGTGGCAGGATGGTTAAGACTTTCTCACCTGCCTAACAAGTAAACCGTGAGGTTCTGTGTTCCATTCCGGCTTTTGCCCCTTTCCCCCAGTTTGACGAGAAAATCAAACTGAAAAGTCCGAAAGTCAATGTAAAAAGTCCTACCGATGAGACTATAAACCGAGGCCTCGTGTGCGAATGCACGCAGAACATCTTGCACACACATTTAAAAACCGTTCCACCTTTGAGAAGAGTAGGCTATTTCGTGCTGGTAGCAACAAATGACAAAAGTTTAAAAGCGCATGCACACAGGTGTCGTATTTTAGACACCATCCCCGAAGTCAGAATGTGGCTACCTCATAGTGGGCATAACCTAGTCGCAAACACATTCAAAATCTCACCATTGTTGAACTTCGGAGCTCTAGCCGAGGAAAGTGTGCTGGCGCGCGCGTGCGCGCGCACGCACGCGCGCGCGCACACACACACACACACACACACACACACACACACACACACACACACACACACACCACAAAGATAACAGCAACCTCCGTAACTAACTTACTCTAATACTACCCTCCCCTTCCCAAAGCAGATAGGGGAAGGGGGCGATAGCCTAGTGTCAAACATTGCGCTGGCAATTTGAAGACCCGGTTCGAATCCGTCGAGGAAATTTTCTTCCTGAGTTAACATCAGTGCTGACTCCACTCTCCCCAAAAGTCTTCGATGAGACTTTAAACCGAGGCCTCCGTTGCGAACGCACGCAGAACATCTTGCGCACACGTTAATCCTGTTCCGCTTTCGTAAGAGTAGCCATCGTGTGCCGGTGGAACAGATGACAATATTTACAAAAACTGCATACACACGGGACCGGATGAAAAAAAGCACATGTTGCTTATTCTGTTATCCTCGATATAAAAGAATAAATAAATAAATAAATAAAGCACATGAGTTTTACTCCATTATCCTCGATATAAAAGAAGAAAGAAAGAAATAAATAAATACATACATCATAAATAACATAAATAAGTAATGAATAAATAATAAATAAATAAATAAAATTTTAAATGGTTGCAGGTCACAGCGGAGTCAACCAGCTGGGCGGGGTGTTCGTCAACGGAAGACCTCTGCCGGACTCCACGCGGCAAAGGATCGTGGAGCTGGCTCACTCCGGGGCCAGACCCTGTGACATTTCCAGAATCCTGCAAGTCTCCAACGGGTGCGTGTCCAAGATACTGGGCAGGTACTACGAGACCGGGTCGATCCGGCCGCGGGCTATCGGGGGTAGCAAGCCCCGGGTAGCCACCTGTGACGTGGTGTCTCGCATCGCCCAGTACAAGCGGGAGTGTCCGTCCATCTTCGCCTGGGAGATCCGGGACCGTCTGCTGTCTGAGGGTGTCTGCAACCAGGAGAACATCCCCAGTGTGAGTGCTGTTTTGTTGTGTTGTCTTTGGGGTTGTCTGTCTTCTGTTCTGTTCTGTTGTGTTCTGTTGTGTTCCGTCTGTTTGTTCTTCTCTCTGTTTGTTTTTTTGTTGTCTTGTTGTCTTCCTCTGTTTTTCTGTTCTGTCTTCGTTCTGTTTTGTTGTCTCTTTGTTCTTTCTGTTTTTTTCTCTTCTTTGCTTTCTGTTCTTTTTTTGTTCTCTTTCTTTCTGTTGTTCTTCTTCGTTCTTCTTCTTTTCTTCTTTCTGTTCTTTTATTGTTGTTCTCTTTCTTTCTGCTCTTTCTTCTTTCTTTCTGTTCTCTTTCTTTCCGTTCTTTCTTCTTTCTTTTTGTTCTTTTTCTTTGTTCGTCTTTCTTCATTTGTTTTTGCTCTTTCTTTTCTTCTTTCTTTGTGGCCTTTCTTTGCTGTCCAGGATACTGGATTAAGGTTTTCATGTTGTTGTTTTTTCCCTTGTCCTTGTGTGTATGCGAGTTTTGTCAATTTTGATGCGTATGGGAGTTAGGGGGTGAAGGTGGTAGAGTGTGTGTGTTTGTTTGGGGGGGGGGGGTGAGTTATGTGTATGTGTGTGTGACTTTAAAAAGTCATACTTCTTTATGTCTTAGTAGAATAGGAGGAAGGAGAGAGAGAGAGAGGAGAAGAGAGAGAGAGAGGGAGAGAGAGAGAGAGAGAGAGAGAGAGAGAGAGAGAGAAAAGAATGTACAAGAATGAGCATGTGGATGCTTGCATGTGTGTATGACTGAGAGAGAGAGCATTTCTGTATGTGTGATGGTGAGAGTGGTGTGTGTGTGTGTGTGTGTGTGTGTGTGTGTGTGTGTGTGTGTGTGTGTGGTGTGTGTGTGTGTGAGAGTGTGTGTATGTGTGTGTGTGTGGGTTGTGTTGTGTTGTGTTGTGATGGTGTGTGTATATGTGTGCGTTGTGTTGTGATGGTGCGTGTATGTGTGTTGTGTGCATGTGTGTCCGCGCGCGCGCATATGTGTGTGTGCATTCTTGTGTGTGTATGTGTCTGTGAGTGACTGTGTTGTGAGAGAGAGGGAGAGAAAGAAGGCCGGGTTGACAGAGGGGGGAGTGAGAGGGTTGAGGGGTGGCGGAGTTGTGTGTTGGCGTCTTCATGCAAGATAAAGTGACAGTCCCTGACTCTGACCCCGCCACACTATTTGTCTCTGCCACTGTGGCACTTACCTCCACCTCCACCCCACTCCTCATTCTCTCTCTCTGTCTCTGTCTCTGTCTCCTCTCTCTCTCTCTCTTCTCTCTCTCTCTCTCTCTCTCTTTTCTCTCGCTCTGTCTCTGTCTCTCTGTCTCTCTCTGTCTCTGTCTCTCGTGTCTCTCTCTCTCTTCTCTCTGCTGTCTGTCTGTCTTCTGTCTCTGTCTCTGTCTGTCTCTCTCTTCTCTTCTCTCTCTCTCTCTCTGTCTGTCTGTTTCTGTCTGTCTCTGTCTGTCTGTCTTCTTCTCTGTATGATTCGTATTAGTTTTTCCCCATTACTTTTTCCCCCCATATTATGCTGATGACTTTAACGATCATCACTATTGTTCTTCGTTGTCTTGGTCGTTGTTAATTAACATTAACCACATTTTAAACTGTTTTCCCCACCCCTTCCTTTTAATTAGGGAAAAAGAAAAAAACCTGCACACAGTCACAATCAGGAGATATGTAACTTCAAACACTCCGCTTCTTCTTTTCTCCATTCTTCATCTTTCTTCTTCTGTCCGCCATTCTTTCTTTCTTTCTTTCTCTCTTTCTTTCTTTCCCATTTTTACTGATTGTGGCCCTGTCCTGTCCTTTAACAATGCTTTGTTAGTCAAAGGAGGAAGAGAAGAGACAAGGAGACAGTGAGAGGGAGGGAAGGAGGGAGGGAGGGGGTGGTGGAGAGACAGCTACTGATGAGCCCAGATCACACAAATCTCCTGCCAAAAATGCAAATCGAACTGATCAGGAGCGTCAACAGGGTGGCCGAGACAGAGATAGAGAGATGAGAGAAAAAACAGGGAGAAAGAAGGTTAGGGTGGTGGTGGTGGTGGTGGTGTGTGGTGGGGGTGGTGTAGGGGTTGGGTCGGAAGAAGAAGATGGTGTGTTGTTTGTTTTGTAAGTGCGTGTGCGCACGCGTGTGTTGTTGTGTGTGTGTGTGTGTGTGTGTGTGTGTGTGTGTGTGTGTGTGTGTGTGTGTGTTTTGTGTGTGTGTGTGTGTTGTTTGTGTGTGTCTTTGTGTGTGTGTGTTGTTTGTTTGTTTGTGTGTGTGTGTGTGTGTGTGTGTGTGAGTGTGTTGTTTATGTGTTGTTGATTTTTTCTTTGTGTGTGTGTGTGTGTGTGTGTGTGTGTGTGTGTGGGGTGTGTGTAGTCCTTGCACACGCGCGTGCATGGGTGCATGAAGGTGTGGTGTGTGTGTGTAATATAAA
>CM060336.1:4055432-4067932 GCA_030674155.1 Stramonita haemastoma
GTTTCTGTAAACGTTTTTAAGACTGGCCATTCGTCTTTTTCAGCAAGCTGTGAGGTCTGTTTATTTTAGGACTGCTAGTAGTACATTAGGGGAACAGGACAGGGCTGGAGAAAGCTAACATGAAGTGTGTGTTGTTGTTTTGGTGTGTGTGTGTGTGTGTGTGTGTGTGTGTGTGTGTGTTGTGTGTGTGTATGTTTGTGTGTGTCTGTGTCTGTGTCTGTGTGTGTCGGTGTGTGTGTGTATGTGTTTGTTTATTTGTGTGTGTTGTGTGTATATGTTTTTTCATGTGTGTTTGTGTGTGTGTTGTTGTTGTGTGTGTGTGTTGTGTGTGTGTGTGTGTGTGTGTGTGTGTGTGTGGTGTTGTGGTGTGTGTGTGTGTGTGTGTGTTGTGTGTGTGTTGGGGGGAGGAAGGGGCACACTCTCAAAAGGACCAAGGTTTTGGACACCACCCGACATACTTGGAGAAAATGATCAAACGTCTTCAGTGTGGCATCCACCGACTCCTTTTAGAGTAGGGGACATTGGTTGATAAAAAGACCAAACATTCAATGTACAAAATGACAACTAAGATAGGGTTAGCACCAGGCACTTTCAGGAGTGGACACAAGTACAACAAGAAGAAACAAAACATAAAATAAATAAGTAAATATAATAATAGTAGTAATATATAATAATAACAATAACACAACAATAATAATAATAATAATATAAAATAATAATAAATAATAATAATAATAATAATGATAATAATAAAAGAAAAAAATATATACATATATAATAAGGCACTAGACAAAAAAGACTGACGTTGTTCAGAAAAAAACAAAAAAAACAACACAAAACAAAACAAAACAAAAACAAACAGAACAACCTCACACAACAAAACAAAGTCAAAAACAAAAATCAGCAACAACAACAAAAAAGCCACAACAAAACACAACCAAAATACAAACAAAAAAACCACAAAAACCAAAAAAACAAGTATGATGCATACAAAGAAGGACAGGATGCTGTTAGAAAAGAGACAACACGATCAGAAAGGAAATAAGTCATCAAAAAATGTATTTGGAAAACAAACATGTCTTTGAAAAAAAAAACCACAACAGAAACAGAGAAACATTATGCAAAAAATATAGAGAACGCCAATTTATAGGAAGAAGAACGCAATCAAGGAGGTAGAGAACGCTATGCAAGAGAGGGAGAGAACTCAACGCGAGAGAAGGGGAGAGAACGCTGTGAGAGAGAGGAGAGAACTCAATGCGAGTAAGGGAGGACGCTATGCAAGAGAGGGAGAGAAACTCAATGCGAGAGAAGGGAGAGGACGCTATGCAAGAGGGAGAGAACTCAATGCGAGAGAAGGATGAGGACGCTATGCGAGAGAGGAGAGAACTCAATGCGAGAGAAGGGGAGAGGACGCTATGCAAGAGAGGGAGAGAACTCAATGCGAGAGAAGGGGAGAGACGCAATGCAAGAGAGGGAGAGAACTCAATGCGAGAGAAGGGGAGAGGACGCTATGCGAGAGAGGGAGAGAACTCACTGCGAGAGAAGGGAGAGGAACGCTATGCAAGAGAGGGAGAGAACTCAATGCGAGAGAAGGGGAGAGGACGCTATGCAGAGAAGGAAAAGGACGCATAGAGAGAAGTGATGTATAATAGTAATAGTAGATGGGAAAACAAGTAACCCCGAGATGCCACAATGGAATAGAATAGAATAGGAGGAAGAGAATAGACAGACAGACAGACAGACAGACAGACAGACAGACAGACAGACAGACAGACGACAGACAGACAAGAACAGAACAGAACAGAACAGAGCAAGTAGAGGAACAAAAAGCAACACTACGAAAGGAAGGAAGACTATAGAACTTAGATCTCAATTACGTGATGAAGAAAAAAAATACCAGACTGCCCCGAAAACGAAAGTAAAAAAATTAAAAACTACGCTCAGCATAAAGGGGAGGTAACACAGACAATTATTAGCCAAAGGGAGAGAGAGAGAAGAGGAGAGGAAGAGGAGAGAGAGAGAGATAGAGAGAGAGAGAGAGAGAGAGAGAGTAAGGAGGGAAAAGAAAGAGGGAGAACAGAAAAAGATGTCGTGGAAGTCAGAATGAGGAGGGAGAGGGGGCCGTGACAGTTGGGGGGCGGCTGTTATGAAGGGGGAGGGAAGGGGGGATGGTTTGGGCGGGGTGGGGGAGGGGGGTTGCGGAGTGAAGGATGCTTACAGCTCCGAATGTGACAAGGACAACATACCTTCCCCCCATAAAAGTGCCACTCTCTTCCGTATTACCTCTCTGGTATATTTGTCTTTTTCTTACACCTCCTCTGTCTGTCTGTTTGTCTGTCTTAATCTGTCTTGTCTTGTCTCTGTCTCTCTGTCTTCTTCTTCTGTCTGTCTGTCTTCTCTCGTCTCTCTCCTCTCTCTCTCTCTCCTCTCTCTCTCGTCTCTCTCTCTCTCTCTTCTCTTCTCTCTTCTCTTCTGTCTTCTGTCTGTCTGTCTTCGTCTGTCTCTCTCTCTCTCTTTCTCTCCTTCTCTCTCTCCCTCTCTCTCTCTTCTCTCTCGTCTGTCTTCTCTCTCTCTCTCTCTCTCTCTCCTCTCTCTCCCTCTCTCTCTCTCTCTCTCTCTCTCTCTCTCTCTCTCTCTCTCTCTCTCTCTCTGTTCCTCGTTTGCGAACACAAACAGAACATCTTGCGCACATTTTAAAACATGTCCCGCTATTCGGAAGAGTAGGCAATTGTGTGCCGGTGGAACGGATGACAAAATTCACAAAACTGCATTACTACATGAACTGATGTAAAAAAAAAAAAAAAAAAAAAAAAGCACTTTGAGTGCATATTGTGTTATCCTCCAAATAAAATAATAAATAAAGAAAAGAAGAAAGAAAGATGTGTTTTGATAATTATATTCTCTCCAGTCTGTGGAACTAGTGGTACGGGCTTCTACGAAGACTGAAGTGAAGAAGACTAGAGGTTAGTGTAGTGTGTGGTGTGTGCGGGTGTAATTACTTTGTCCTCTTTTCTTCTGGCTGTGGTATGGGTATTAATTTTCTGCCCACCAACTGAGTCGCCGGGATTTGCATGATGTGACGAGTTGTTTGTTGTTGTTTGTGGTGGTGGTGGTGGTGGTGGTGGTGGGTGTGGTGGTGTGTGGTGATGGTCTTGAAGACCATTTTGTTTCGTTGATGAAGTTGAGAGGTAGTTTCTACTAAGAAAATGGTGAAATAGATTTTTTTTTTCGATTTCATGAAGTTTTGGGTCTTAAATCGTTTCTGTCTGTCTGTCTGTCTCTTTGTCTCTGTCTCTGTCTCTCTCTCTCTCTGTCTCTCTTCTCTCTCTGTCTCTCTCTCTCCCCTCTCTCTCTCTCTCTCTTCTCTCTCTCTCCCTCCTCTCTCTCTCTCTCTCTACTCTCTCTCTCTCTCTCACTTTATAAAAAAAATAACAATCCAATATTAATATTATTATCTCTAATAACTTTTTCATCAAGTCCCATTTTCCCAGGTGTCGCGGCAAGGGTTTATTAGCAGCCAGTGAAGGAGGAGGAGAACAAAGAAAGAGAAGAAGACGAAGAAGAGGAGAGTACTACTTTTCCGGCATGGCGAGGATTTAGTTTTAATAACTCCTCAAGCCCTCTCTCTCTACACCTTCTCCTCCATCTTCACCTCCCTCACCCCCTCCCACCACCCCACCCACCCCTAAATCCCCACCATACTGCACGGCAGGGATTTTGTATTCAAGTCGACAGGTAACATCATGTCGACGCGTGGATCCCCATCTTCAACAGCAGCAGGGGGTGTGTGGGGGGTAGAGTAGGTAGGGCAGGAAGGGGAGAGGAGGAGGGAGGCTGGTTCCAGTGATGAGGACCTTGGATGCTGGCTTGCTTGCCTGGAGGTATATATGGAGAGTGATGGTGATCCTCTCTAGACCCATCATCACCTGACAACCAGGCTCCCTCCTACCTCTTTCCCCTGCTGCGTTGAGGACACAGGCCACAGTAGGCCTAGCTCCAAGACCAGGGGGAGGAGAAGGGGTTCATTGAATGGAGCCTGCTTGCACAACTACTATAGCCGGAAAACTTAGAAAGAGAGAGAGAGGGGGGGGAGGAGGGGGGAGATAGAAGAGAGAGAGAGAGGAGGGAGGAGAGAGAGAGAGGAGAGGAGAGAGAGAGAGGAGAGAGAGAGAGAGAGAGAGAGAGAGAGGGGGGGAGGAGGAAGGGGAAGGAAGGGAAGGGAAAGAGGAGGACAGGTATTGTTTTGCTGCTGTCATCAAAGCCTGTGCCATGCATCCTGTCAGCAGGTAACTGTGCTACGGCCAGGTATAAATCAGAGTGGCTTCAATGGAACACCCCCCTCCCCCAAACACACGCACACACCTCTTCTCAATTCCCCCCCCCCCCTCCTTACTCCTTCTTGGGTTGAAGAAAAGTGAAAAGCCGGGATGGGCAAGGTGGGTTATTTTTTTAATTACAGGAAGGAAATTGTAATTGTTTCCTCTTCTTGCTTAATGCTGTGGTAAAGGAAGACAAGATTTTGGTGGAAGGTGTGTGTGTATGAGTCAGTTTCAGATGTCATCATTGATGATGATGATAGATGACGATGATGATGTGTAATGAGGAGGAGGAGAGGATGGCGAGCTGCCATCTTTTTTCTCCTCCGCCCTTACTCCTCCATCCGTCTTTCCTAAGTATTTCTAACAACTTTTTTTAATGATGAAAATCTCATAAAATTTTAGTGGTGTTAGAATATTGTCACGATCTGTAATGTTGTATGTCTCAAGATATAAAGGGATCGTGTGATTTGTTCCTTGTTGTCAGTGAAAACAAAAACATTTCGTACTGGATTTTTTAAAAATAAATTCAGTTTTAAAAAACAAACACAATCGTTAATGTTTTCAAAACCCCACAATAGTAAGCACGAAATATAAAAAAGCAATCGATGTGGAAGCAACAAGGAATAGCGTATAAGAACTGACAACTATTGTTTAAACACTTGAACAACAACAAAATATTGTAACTAGTTTCAGTGGAATCAAAACTCACACCACCATGCCTATATAATATATATATATATATATATATATATATATATATATATATATATATATATATATATATATATATATATATATATATATATATAAAATTATATTCTACTTCATTCAAGTGACCATGATTGTCTTTCGTTGCCTTTTTTTGTGGAGTGGGGTTGGGGGGAAATACAACGATACCAACAGTCCTTCTTCTGTATTTCCATTATGATTTTCCAACATCAAACCAGGTAGCTCTCTCTACTCTCTCTCTCTCTCTCTCTCTCTCTCTGTCTCTGTCTCTCTCTCTCTTCTCTCTCTCTCTCTCTCTCTCTCTCTCTCTCTCTCTCTCTCTCTCTCTCTCTCTCTCTCTCCCTGCCCGTCTCTCTCTATCCCTCCCTCCCTCCCTCTCCCCCTCTCTCCCTCCCCCCCCCCCTCCCTCCCCCCTCCCAGCGTTCATACGTGCCTGTGCAACACAGACAATAATTCACAGTATAAAAATTAATCAGTGACAGTGCTTTAAACCTCGCGGATAAATCACAGCAACTACACACACACACCACCACCACCACCGCTGCTAACCAGCAGCCGTCTCAGGGCCACTCTCTAAAGCCGCCCCTGCACCACCGCTTCTGAATCCACCGCTTCCTCCACCACGCACGCAGGCCATGAGATATGAGGAACAGGACATCAGGAAACAAAACCAAAAAAAAAAAGAAACCCTCTCTCTGCTGTCACCACGTTAATGTTTCATCCCCCTGACATTTCCTATACGTCACGAAGTCTTCAGCACGAGTCTGGCACCAGCTCAGACCGGGGGTGGAACTCGAGGTACCATCTGCTCCACCTTCTGACCTTCCTCACCGCATCGCCTCAACCGCGGAGGAGGGATAAACCCTTGTGCGAGGCGTAGGAATACAACAAAAGACCTGGGGCCCCATCTTTCAGGGGTACTGGTGTCATGTTGTCAGATCTCTACCACCTTGCCTTCACGCGCGCGCATGCGCACTGGAGCGTGGAGCGCACGTGACAAAGTTACGACGACTACACGCAATAGTTGGCTTGCTCGACTGACGACAAAAAAGTTGGTAGTTGGGTGAAACTGGTAGAAGTCATTTTTTTTCTGGTGGTGGGATGGGATGGGGTGGGGTGAGGGTGGTGGGTAGGGGCCTTATCCTTATCTCACAGAGTGCAAGGAGATTAGTTGGAGACCTGAGGAGAAGAAATGGGATCACTTGGAAGGGAGGAAAAATGGGGGGGGGGGGGGGGGCAGTTTCGGGGTCGTACCTTTCGGACATGTTTCTCAAAGTTCCCCCCACCCCCTTCCAGAATGTCTGTCTGCTGTCAGTGAAGGGGAGGGGGATGGGGGGGGAGTCAGTGAGGGGGAGAAGGGGGGTGGGGGTCAGGCAGGGAGTGAGAATCGGCCAGAGTTCTATCCGGGATCTTGAAGTGACCTCAGCAGGTCTCGGAGGCGTCACGAAAGCGAACTTGCCTATCCTGACACTTTCTACTCCAGCTCTTGTCGCCGACTGGAGAGATAGGCCACGCTTTTTTATATATGTTTTATTATCAGCCTAGCTATCTACGTGACCAACGGACGACAGCTGTCATAAGTCATGTGACAAGATAGCGCGGGGTGTGATTGGTCGCTTTCTGCCCCGCTGGTTCATTCCAGATTGTTGTTGATCCTCTTTAAGATCTTGACGGTAGTGTTGGGTTGTAAGAGTTTGAAGTTTTTATCTCACTTTCTATCTCAGTCTGATACCAAAGTGATTCCAACTTTTTGGGGGGCTGTGTGTGTAAATACATCGGAGCACGCACACACGTGCGCGCACACCGCACGCATACACACACGAGTTTTTAAAGCCTTTTTGATAGAATTCTCTCTCTCAAACACACACACACACACACACACACACACACACACACACACACACACACACACACACACACACACACACACACACACACACACACACACACCGAAAGTCTGTAAACCTTTTTGATAACATTCTGAACATTTTTTCCCCTTTGTGCATTCAAGATTAGTTACACTACCCTGTGTACACTTCAAGTTTTATTCTATAGCTAGCTGTTATGCCGGAACTCTCACTGATACGCAGTGACAGCATTATATTATTTCACAGATAGATACATAACAAAAACTTTTTTGAAATATCGTTTTGTTGTCTTTGTTTTACGCAGCATTAAAAAAAGAACACGCACGCACGCACGCACGCACGCACGCACTGCACCACTCACACACAACAACACACACACACACACACACACACACACACACACACACACACACACACACACACACACACACACACACACACACTCAAACTGTGATTAACATGTGGTGTAAACTGGTGTACCTTTAGGTTACCATTATTTGGTAAGTTTTTAACCCATCCAAAATCTATCGTTTTCTTTCCTCTTTCTTCTTTTTCTTCTTCTTCTTCTTTCTTACTTTCTTTCTTTCTTTCTTTCTTTCTTTCTTTCTTCTTCTTCTTCTTCTTCTTCTTCTTCTTCTTCTTCTTCTTCTTCTTCTCTCCTCCTCCTCTTTCTTCTTGTCATCATAATCATTTTGGTGTATATGGTAGGCACCTCCCTCCTCCCCAAACTGTTTCTTTCCGTTTCCATTTCTCTTCTTTTTTGTAAACACAACATACTAAACACTCTCTGTCTGTCTGTCTGTCTGTCTGTCTGTCTGTCTGTCTCTCTCTCTCTCTCTCTCTCTCTCTCTCTCTCTCTCTCTTCTCTCTCTCTCTCCTCTCTCTCTCTCTCTCCTCTCTCTCTCTCTCTCTCTCTCTCTCTCTCTCTCTCCCCCTGTTTGCAGTGAAGGAGAGGTTGATTGCAGGGAAATAATCCAAACCTCTTCTTCAAGACATGGAGAGCCGCTCACTCTGGCAGCAAGGAGGGGGCGTAACTCCCCCCTGTGGGCTGACAATGGCATTATCGCCCCTGCGCCGGGCCTATAATTAGCACAAACCGCGTCAAAAGGTTCGTCAAGGGAGTTAACTGTGGACGCGTTGAGAGCAGACGATTCCTCGTGCCGCGAGAGAGTGAGGAAACCTGAGCAGAGCGGTCTGAGGTTGTCATGTTCTCTGACAACTGCTGGTGCCGAGAATCTGTTCTGTTTTCTGTTTCGCTCCCTTCATTTGAAGCCGCCTGCCTTTGTAAAGAATATTTTTTAGAAAACGCTGTAAAATCCTTATGCATGTTACTTGGGGTTTTTTGTGTGCATTATTTTATTTTGGGATCTTTGAAGGGTTAATGTATCCTTTGATGACGTTTAAGGTACCATAAAATAACAATTAAGGTAGAATACTCAGTGTAGCAGCACACCATATTTTGCTTTCCCGCCCTTCCCCCTGTTCCTCCAAAACAGATCCACCCAGTAAATCGCTGATCAATTGCTTATCACACTACACTGGTGAACCCTAGGATGCACAATGGGCAGTTTCGTGTCTCCACAACCAATAGGGTACTGATTACAAAACCTTTGACTTGTGTATGTGTAGGGCCTACCTAATTATCCGCAGACCCGAGTTCATTACTAGGAACAAGGAACTAGCAGGTGTCCACAACATAAGGGGATATGAGAGACTGTAAAAAAAAAATCCCAGCCCTAATCTACAAGGCAAGGCTTAGATTTGAACCTCGACCTATGATTTAAGGTACATTAGGTACGCCAGTCGTACTGTCTGCTTTGGTATTAATCATGTTTTCTTTCTTTTCTTTTAAATAATTATATGAATACAAAGATAAATACATAAAAGAATGAGAAAACCACTAAGTAAATAACATTAGTTTCTTATCTGAGAATGAGATACGGTACATTGCGATTACTAGCCAGTCGTAGGCCTCCTAGATCTCACCGTTATTCTATACATAGATGGAAAGTAAATGATTAAGAAAGAAATCAGTAAATGACTCCGGCCCTTTAACTACGAATGTGATCGTGAGGGAACGCTGCTCCGTTAGAAAAAAAAAAAAAACACCGCCAGCATTCCACTTATGTCGGGCCTGTGCCAGTACCTGAACAAAAGGTCAGTAGATAAATTAATTGAACAGACATAAACCGACAGAAAGTACATACCAAAAGCTTAAAAAAACCCAACCACGGTAAGGGGAAAAACCCTACGACATCCTACAGGCACTTAAACCACTACACCTTCCTTTCATCCCAAACTCTCTCTCTCTCTCTCTCTCTCTCCTCTCTCCTCTCTTCTCTCTCTCTCTCTCTCTCTTCTCTCTCTCTCTCCTCTCTCTCTCTCTCTCTCTCCTCTCCTTGAATTAGAGCGGCGATTGCGTCGCTCGGCATGAAAAGTTGCGGCCGGCGGTGGTTGCTGCTGCTGCTGCTGCTGTTGTCGTTGATTGATGGATCGATATAGGCCAGCTCCAGGGATGCCTGCCGACTTATAGTGGTGGCCTAGCCTAGCCTAGCTCTGCTCTGCTCGCTTCTTTTATGCGATGTTAAGCACTGGCTTTTTTCATTTCGTGTCACCTTGCCGCTTCAGCAGCCCCAGGAGGGAGAGATGGGGATGCCAGCATGCCTGAATATCCTGAGAAGATAGGGAAGAGGAGGAGAAGGAAGAGGTGGAAGAGGTGGAGGAGGAGGTGGACGAACTGAATTTTATTTTTCACCTTGAAGGTCAGAGCGAAGTGTCTGTGGGTAGGAGCTGCTGTCTTTGTGCCTGGAGGTGTCTGTCTTCCTTTGCACTGTGCAAAGTCTCCGTGCGTGCTTTTTTTTGGACGTTCCTCGGCTAGAGCTCTGAGATTTACCAATAGGCCTAGTGAGATTTTTGCGTATGCAGCCCTCCTCCCTTCCCCCCACCCCATTAAAGTAGCCGCATTCTGACTTCGCGATACGGTTGGAAATTGAAATTTACCACTTTTGCCAGGACAGTCCGGAGCTAGGCCTGCCTCTCTGCTCTTTTCAGTTTTCAACTGTCGTGGGTTCTTTTGACGTGCACGAGTTCGTAAGCACACGGGTCTGACGGGTTTAGAATCTCCTCCTCCGAAAGACCTGACATTCAGTTTGATTTTTCATGTCAAACTGGGAAGTAAGGTCATAGCGAAGTGTCTGTGGAATCGAACCTAGAACCTCATTTCCTTCTAAGTTGTCTCTTCTGAGCTGTCTTTTGAGCTGTCTGTTCTCGGCTGTCTTTTCTGCGAGCTTCTTTACAATAACCAGCATGCATATATCTTCCACAAATATCTTTTTTCGGAGTCATCCCAAAAGTGAGCTGTCTCCTCCTCTGAACCGTCTTGAATCCAAAGCTGTCTCTCTTCAAGAGTTGCCTAGCCACGAAACTGTCTTCTCCTCAGAACCATCTTGAATCCAAAGCTGTCTCTCTTCAAGAGTTGCCTAGCCACAAAACTGTCTTCTCTTCTGAGACTTTAATTCAAAGCTGTCTCCTCCTCCTCCTCCTCCTCTTCCTCTTTCTCCTCCAAGAACAGTGCTCATTACGAACTGTCGTTTGATCTCCCCCGTCCGCGAAGCGCTCCCTCTCTCTCCTCTCTCTCCTCTCTCTCTCTCTCTCTCTCTCTCTCTCTCTCTCTCTCTCTCTCTCTCTCTCTCTCTCAACATCTCGTTTCCTTGGCCAAGCTTCATCAGAGGCAGTTCTACTAGACTTGAATCCACGAAGCTCCTCCCTCCCTCCCTCCCTTCCTGTCTGCTAGCCCTGAGGAGGACAAAAGAGTGCATCATCATCATCATCAGCTAGCGGGTAGCCTGGTAGGGCGGGTACCACCCTACGGTCGGAAGCCGGGTGGGGTGTTTCGGATACCCGCCCTCTCTCTCTCTCTCTCTCTCTCTCTCTCTCTCTCTCTCTCTCTCTCTCTCTCTCTCTCTCTCTCTCTCTCTCTCTCTCTCTCTCTCTCTCTCTCTCTCCCTCCACCCACCACCACCCGTTCGCGCCAGTCATCGTCAGTCGTTTTGAGCCGGGCCCCACCTTCTGAAATATTTAATTAACACTTGACGCATCTGCGTTGGGGTTCTGTGTCTCTGTCTCTCTGTGTCTGTCTCTGTACCTCTATCTCTGTATCTCTCTGTGTCTCTGTCTCTGTCTCTCCCTCTCTGTCTCTCTCTGTCTCTTTCTCCTCCACACCCCAACCCGAAAAAAAAATCAAATTCCGTGCGCATGAGGGAGCGATTTTCCTCTTCGCTAGCCCGCCCCCTCTTCTCCCTCCTCCCCCTCCTCCTCCAATGCTCATTTGCATCTTTGCTGTCTTTGTCACCTTCACCCATCTTAAACCTCCATCTCCCTCCTCTCTCCCCCATCCCACCCCCCCTCTCCCAATCTCTCCCCTCACTAACGTCTTTTCGTCATCGTCTGTTTCTCGTTTATTTCCTCAACACGCACACTTCATGTGAGAGGTAATAATTGTCGGGGAATTTATTAAATCGGCGTGAAGAAGAAGAAGGGAAGGGGAGGAGAGATGGAGGGAGTGGCTTCTTCCAGAAGAAGAAGAGGAGGAGGAGGTGTGTGGATGGGGGTGGAGTGGGTGGGGTAGGGGTGGGGGTAGTTATGGGGCAGCCATCTTCACGGTCACTGAACACCTTCCTCCCCTGGACTGCAGGGCTCGAGCTGTTGCCTCGTCCACACACCCCCCCCCCTCTACCCCCATCCCCACCTTCCCCATCCCCTTCCCTCTCCCTCTTCCTCCTCTCCACCCCCATCTCTTCTTCCAGGAAAGTCCTCACTCTTCCAGCATCATCACTCTCCCCCCCCCCCATACACCCTCCTCCTCCACCCTCTTCCCTTCGACATTACCTCATCAGTTATCTTTCAACATCCTCTCTGCTTCTTGCAGCCTTTTTTTCTTTTCTGTCTTTTATTTTTTTTGGGGGGAAGGGGGAGTCCAGGTTGGGTATGCAGGTTCCCTCTCTCCCTCCCCACACATCCCTTTTCTTTCTTGAACACGCACGCACGTAGATGCACACACATGCACCCACGTAACACACGCGCACATACACACAGACACACACTTTGTCTTTGTCTTTCTCTGTCTCTTTGTTTCTGACTCTCTGTGTCTCTGTCTGTCTATGTCTCCCTCCCTCCCCCCCCCCCCCCCCCCCCACACACACACGCACACACCTTTTCTCAAGCAGGAAGGTGTGATAACGGCAGGTCTTGAAGAAAGAACCTAGCTACTAGTCACCATCATCATCTTTATCATCATTATCATCGTCACCACCACCATCATCGTCATCACCGCCATCATCGTCATCATCATCATCACCATCATTATCATCATCATCATCACCACCACCATCACCATCACCATCACCACCACCATCACCACCACCACCATCACCACCACCACCACCACCACCACCACCACCACCACCACCACCACCACCACCACCACCACCATCATGAGGCAGACCCAGATTCACCTGATGAAGCCCAAGTCTTCCTGTATTATTTCCGGTCGTTCAGAAGGCTGCTTGATGACTTGCAAAAATCA
>CM060336.1:4072932-4077932 GCA_030674155.1 Stramonita haemastoma
AAAGTAAGTGAATGAGTAGATAAACCAAATAAATGAATAAAAGAAAGACAGGCTGAAACGCACCGACTGTCGGTGCTAGAATACTGATAACTTTTCTTTAAGCACAGGTATGATTATTAGAGAAAGCTATCCTTTAGTGTGATACAGAAGAGAGAAAGAGACAGACAGACAGAAACAGACAGACCGACAGATAGACAAACAGACAGACAGATAGACAAACAGACAGACAGAGAGAGACAGAGAAAGAGAATTCTGAACTCTGAAAGAATTTATTCCTAAAAGACCATTGACCCGTACATGAAGGGGTTTGCTGATCAATTCACTGAATAATGATAGGAATACACAGTGAAATACCGCGGTGGCAAACAAATGCAAACAAAATCACAGGGAAAGAATTCTTGCGATCTTAGGACAACATAATATCGAAGAGAGAGAGAGACAGAGAGAGAGGGAGACGGAGACAGACAGACAGACAGACAGACGGACGGAGATTTGTGCACATACAGACCTTGTGAAGGACTGGTGTAGTAGGTACATAATCTAACCAGTAAAATTGTCTGTCAACACCGTTCCACGTTCCAATAAATTACTCTCTAAATCAGAAATGTTGGCAGAGACATTAAAATAATCACCACAGCACCCATAAACCAATCACCCACAAACCACGCGAGCTTAAAAGAAAAACAATTCCTCCAAGTTGATTTTAGACAAAGTTTTAATTGTTGATGGGATGACGGGAGGGGGGTGGGGAGTTTAATTCTGTAAGGACGGTTTGCACCTGTAAGTTAGGTTGATTGTGCTAAAGTCCCAGCGGAGTGATATAAATTAAGGACTGGTAATTCGGTTTGCAACTGGTTGAAAGGAAATATTGAAGCACACTGGTTGGTGGCAGTGTGTAATGTGTTAGGCAGTGGTTCATCATCTTTTTCTCATTTTTTTCTAGCTTATTTTTTTCTGTTTTTCCGTGTTTTTTTGGGGTTTGTTGGTTTTGTTTGGTTTTTGTTGCTTGTTTTGGCTTTTTGTGTTTTTGTTTTTTGGTTGTTGTTTTTGTTTTTTTGGTGTTTGTGGTGTTTTTTTTTTTTTTGGGGGGGTTTGGGGTTTGTTGTTTTTTACTGGTTTTGACACTAATTTCTTTGCTTCGTATTTCCTTCTGATATGTAGACATGTCATGATCTCCTTAAAATGATTAATCATACACGTAAATTGTAAATGTGTTGATATTAATTGTTTATTGATTTTTCATCATTAGGGGTTGGGTGGCTTACAAGACCATGTGATAACCACATAGAATAGGTTTTAAATTGATGCTGCTATATTGCTTATGTTTATTTTCTCAAGCGTGTTGTTTCTCTTATGAATGAAGAAAACTGTTTCATCAAGCAGGGTTCAGGCTTTCTGAATTTCGATGGCTCTTTCTCCTGTGTTATTAAAATGAATGGTCCTTTGTTTTTTTTGATAAGCACTTTCAAAAATTCATCAAGACAGCAAGAAAAATTATATTATTAATGATGATGATAGAATAACGATTATGATAATAATAATGATGATAATAATCCATCTTCAGTAAATCGGCTTACTTTGATTTTGTATTTTAAGCATTCTAATTAGAAAATCTTGTTAATGAAGCGTATTATAACAAGCAGAGGCTAGGCCACTAGAGTTTGCATTTTCTGTTTTAATTCCAAATCTGTTGTTCTTCATGCATACAATCAGAGAGAGAGAATGAGAGGAGAGAGAGACAGACGAGACAGACAGACGAGACAGAGACAGAAAGATAAAGAAGAAGAGAAAGAAAGAACAAAAGAAAAAGAGGAAGAAGAAGAAGGGAAGAGAACAACAAAAAAAACCTCAGAAATATAAAACAGAGATGGCTCCACACACACAAAAGTTCAATGCTTTAATACGATCATTAAAGGGGGAAAACAAAAGGCTCCAAAAGGAAGAGTATCCGTTTAATGACCCCGATCTTAACCTCCCAGTACACATCATTAGCAGGCCGCCATGACGGCTCAAGTTGACGCTGATTGGCGGAGGCCGAGGATGACGTAGGTGCCACGTGCTTCCTGGAGCCATTTTGTGGTTAGAGTAGAGAGCGGCTTAAAACCACGCCGTCTTTGATTGGACAACGTTTATAGTCGGCACAACTGGCTCGAACCATTAGTCTGTGGTTAGAAGCACTCGTCGTGGCCACTTTGCTCCTTTCATCTTCCTTTTGAAGTGGGATAAAAGAGAGAGAGAGTTGGGATCGAATCACAGGCTGCCTTGCCTTTTATCTGTGCAACCTTCTCCTCCTCCTCCCTTGAAAAAACAAGGTTTGGGTTTTTGTCTTTTTGGTCTAGCTCGAAATGAGGCCATCTTCTGTCTGTGTCTGTCTGTCTGTCTGTCTGTCTGTCTGTCTTTTGTCTGTCTGCTCTTCTTTTCTCTCTCTATCTCTCTCTCTCTCTCTCTCTCTCTCTCTCTCTCTCTCTCTCTCTCTCTCTCTCTCTCTCTCTTCTCTCCTCTCTGTATGCACTTGGCCACATCTTGGCAGCATTAGGATCGAATAGTATGTAAATTTATCTTATTTGCTATTATTGAAAGAAACTTGAAAACAGTCACTACACGCAAACCTTTTCATCCACAGTGATTCCCAGGTGAGATGAGTGAAACACAAGTCTGTTCTGGGTGACCCCCAGGGTGTTAAGCTAGACACTGTGTATATAATAATAGCATCATTGATATTCTATTTTGCTTTCAGAGAAATTATGAAGTTTTTAATGTTACGTGCTTTGTCTTTCTGTTGTAGAGATTGTATGTGGGGGGGGGGGGGGGGTTGGAAAGAAAAAGTGTTGAGGGGTCGAGTGTGCCACGAACCCAGCCAACCCAGCCAATACTTGTTATAGGTTGGTTCTAGTCACTGAAATCCTGCAGAATAAAGTTGTGGACGGTATGACATTTTGTTCATGGGTATTTGTCACGCGAATGAAGAGTTAGGTAGGACCCAAGAGAGGCAGGTAGAAAGGTTTTGTGAGGTAAATTATGGGTCCATTATTAGAATTGATTACAAAGGGCTGCGTGAATAACGTGCTACCATAATATACATGTGTTGGGAAGGTGTGTGTGTGTGTGTGTGTGTGTGTGTGTGTGTGCGTGGTGCGTGCGTGCGTGCGTGCGTGGTGTGTGGTGTGTGGTGTGTGTGTGTGTGAGAGGGGGGGAGGGATGTCACCTGCCAGTTCTCTTCTTTGTGTCCATCTCACCTGTACCAAATGCACCTGGAGTGATTCCTAAGCTGAGGAATTCAAGAACAGGAGGAAAAAAGGGGAAGAATGAATGTGGGTACCCCACTTGGCATGTAATATAGCACTGGACACATCACTGTTCTATACACGAGTTCAATTCTAAGTCGCCCTCTGTCCTTTTACACAGATAAGCATTGTCATTCTTTATGTGTGACTGTTTAGCCATTCTAAACGTAGCAGTGTAGTATCACCCTTGCTTCCTCTGCGCACTTTCGTTTAAGATTGGTCCTGCCTTCTGAATTCGAAAGTGGGTTATGATGTTCATGTTCTTTTTTTTTTCAATTTAGAAAGAAAAGAAAAGAAAGATGGACACGTCAGGAGGAGGGGAGAAATGGGAGACAGACTGTAGTAAATGAAGGAGAGCTGGAAGATAAAGAATAAAGAGGGAAGAGAATACATAAGGAATTAGGACAGACAGACAGACAGACAGACAGACAGGACCAGAACAGACAGACAGACAAAAGATATACAAAGATGGAGAAACAGACAGACGGACAGAGGCAGAATAAGATTCCAATTCCCAGATATAGACAGATGTCCAATCGAAAGTTGGAGAGATAGGGCATTTTGGGAGCTAGTTTAGAGGGGTTTTGTTTGCTCTTTTCTCTTTTTCTTTCTTTCTTCCTTTTGGGAGAGGGGGGTGGTCGTTTTGTTTTGGTTTGGTTTGTTGTTGTTGTTTTTTTTGTTGTGGTGGTTTTTGTTTGTTTTTTCTGCAGAGGTGGGTGGGAGGGGTGCAGATTCAAACTAACAACCACCGGCAGGGCCGGAGGTAATTCACAACTGATGCAGTGCTTGAGGCCGTGGACTAGTCCCTCTACTCCTACCCCTACCACCACCCTACCCACACTCACCACCCCTGCCTCAGTCCATGGTTGATAGAGACAGGACAGAGTTTGTTGTCCACAGGGGCGCGCAATTTGCGTGATTGAGTGTCTGTTTCAGGGAGAAAACTGATGCTCTCTCCTCTCTCTTCCATTAGAGCTGATTTTGGAGGCTTGATCCTCGAACTCTACCCCCCCCCCACACCACCACCACTACCACCATCACCACCACCACCACCTTGTCTTTTTTTTTCCTTCACTCTCTCTCCCCCACCCCCTCCTTTCGCTTCCCTCCATCCATCCCCCAAATCACTGCCGTGATTCTGAGAACCCATCTTTGACAAAAGGCGGAGGGGAGGGGGGGGGGTTGAGGTAGAGAAATCGATGTTTGAAAAAAACTGAATTCTGGGGATGGTTTTGTGTGTGTGGTGTGTGTGTGTGTGTGTGTGTATGTTGTGTGTGTGTGTGTGTGCTGCGCGTGCGCGTGTGCGTGCGGTTGTTTATTTTTTGTTTGTTTTTAAAGGGCATGATTTCGGGAATGGGGGAGGGGGATAGGAGGGTTGTTTGTCTTTTGCAAATAATCTGCTTCACGTTTTGGTAAAAAAAAAATTAAGTCTGACTCCCTCCGTCAGCCCCCCCCTCCCTCTCTCTCTCTCTCCTCTCCTCTCTCTCTCTCTCTCTCTCTCTCTCTCTCTCTCTCTCGTTCTCTCTCTCATATAAAATAGATAGGCGTGTGTGAAAAATGGCTCTGGAGCCAATATTTCTTGTGCTGGAGAATGAAAAATCACATCGTTATTGTTATACGTCTCTCTCTCGCACGGCTGTGTGTGTGTGTGTGTGTGTGTCTGTGTCTGTGTCTGTGTTTATCTCTGTGTGGTGTGTGTGTTGTGTGTGTGTGTGT
>CM060336.1:4082932-4087932 GCA_030674155.1 Stramonita haemastoma
CACATAGCTTCTAAAACAGGGATGGATTTCTCAGAGAGAGAGGGGAGAGAGAGGAGAGAGAGAGAGAGAGAGAGAGAGGAGAAGGAGGAGAGAGAGAGAGAGGAGGAGGGGAGAGGAGAGAGAGAGGAGAGAGAGAGAGGAGAGAGATTTTAATTGCTGTGTTGTTTCGGGTTTAACCCTTTCATCTGTGTACGTGTTTGTCACTTTTCGTCATAGCTCAAGTCTTCTTCCATTTTAATTGCTTCGTTTCGCGCGCGCGCTGTTTGGTGTGTGTGTGGTGTGTGTGTGTGTGTGTTCATTTTAACGTCTATCCACTAAAAAGTTATTTTAGACAGATGTGTGTGTGTTTAGTTTGCTTCTCTTTTGTTTGTCATCATATTGTTTTGGTTTGGTTTGAGCTGTGTTTTTTCCGTGTTGGGTTTTGTTTTCATGGAGGGGAGGAGGGAGACATAGTGTGTTAAAGGAAAAGTACAAAAGAATTATCCTGGTACAAGATAAATAATTGTCAACCTTGGAAAAGTATTTAAGATTAAAAAAGCAAATTGAAATAAAACAAAATAAAAGATAAAATAAAATAAAATAAATAAAACAAACCTCCCAGCTCCCCAAATGAAAATTGAATAATGATTATTCTATCCTTGGAGCACGCCAGCAATCGTTCGCGCTCGCAATGTTCTGAATATAACAACCAGTTTTTTTCTGAATAAACTTTTTTTTGAAAACCAGAACCTCTTAAATCGGAGTGTGGCTGCCTATATGGCGAGGTATTTAAAAACAGTCATCATGCACACAAACTTCTCATTCAGTGTGCAATTTCAATCTTACAGTGATTCCCAAGTGGGATGAGTGAGTCAAGAATGCTTATTCTGGATGTCCCCCAGGGTGTTAAGTTGGCGAACGCACAACAACAACAACCAACACAACAACAACAACAACCAGAACAAACTGAAACAAAATAGAACAACATGAAAGGTAAATGAAACTAACATGAAGGATCCATCTTCTTCCATTGAAGAAATCCCTCATTTCAGGTTCAACAAAACTTTATCTGCAAAGAATAGTCACTTTTTGCTAGTCCTACATGAAGTACATGACTGTAACCACTTTGATCAGAACGCATCGACAAAAGACCTCAGATGTGATTGAAATCATTACTATACAATAATGGCCAAGATGTTTCAATGTCCACATGGGGTGACCCCAGAGATTGTCAAGCACCAAATAATCTAACGGCAATGCCAAGATGGCTAATCTTTTAGTCTGAAGAAAGTTTTGAATAAACCCAAAATTAATTTTGCTCTGCCAGACACTTGGGTATTGTGTTATTTTACTTGTCTGCTTGTATGAGTTTTATTGTCATCTCCGAGAAGAGTCGCCATCTATAACCAGTAGCACGAATGATATGAAGCCTATACCCAGCATGCAATCTGCACCAAAGATCTTAAATCATAGCAGACAGTCCCTGAATAGATAGATACCCACATGTTCAGTTCAGTCCTGCTTCCCTGGGGAATCATCAGTATCATTGTGGCTCCCCGTCTTTCCCTCTTTCAGAAATAGAGAGAGAGCAGTTGAATATGATCGTTACTGCAGCCGAGAGGGAAAGCGGCGGGGGCTGGGATAGGGGATGGAGAAGAAGATGGAGGTTAAAACCGTCACTTGCACTGTTGTCCCAGGGCTTTATACATGTCATTTCCGGCCTTAATTGCCCCACAATGCACCTCGTTAGCCAGGACACAGCGCCGTTAATTATGCAAGGCTTTAATGGACAGGTGAACCTACAATTCCAGGACGGAGGCTCTCTTTCCTCTCCCCCCCCCCCTCCTCCCTCAACCCCCAGCTCTGATTGGGTCTTTCCGCCGTCGCCTCGAGGCCACAACGAGGCTTCTTCCCTTCTTACCGGAAGTGACACTGTGCGCATGCTTAAAGGACGATGTCACAGGGTCCCTTTCCGCCGATTTGTTCTCAGGTCCGTCTGCTTTAAAGGTGGAAGGGGGGGGGAGTAGTTGGGGTAGGGATATGGGCAAGGAATCTTTGAAACGTGTCGTTGAAAGAATCGTTAGCGCATTGAGCGACTCAATACAGGAGCTGTCTCTACGAGTGGAACTGTATTGAGAGAAAGAGGGGGGGAGGGTGGTGAGGGGGTGGGGGTGGAAGGGGGGGGGGAGGAAAATAAATCAAAAGGCGTGTAACATTTATTTGATGGCCCCCTCGCGCCTCTCTGGCGCCCCTAAACTTCTTCACACAACTAAGCAACAAACGGGAAAAGGGGGAGAGAATCTCATCCACCCCTTTTTTTTTTCTTTTTTCTTCTTCTTCTTCTCGCGCCCCGCTCTCTCTTGATTTTTCTCTCTTTTTTTATTATTTCTTTTACCTTCGCTCCCCCTTCTATTCTATTCTATGTTCGTCCCGTATAGTAAAGGGTCCCCCCCCCAAAAAAAAAAAAAAAGTTTTTGGAAAGTCCGATTGTGTTTTCACCTTGCAGCTTGCGCTGGTAGTGTTTCCTCCCAACCCCGCCGCTTTTCACTCTATTAAAGACAGTGGCGGGGCCCCCGAAAAAGGCCCGTGCAAGGCAGGCAGCCAAAGGAAGAAACGTTGGATGAGCGTATTGAGCTCAGGGAGCCAGCTCACAATAAAAGCCGCTCTGGGGGCTGGGCCGGGCCGGGCCGGGCTGGGGCTGGGTAGTGTAGGAGGATAGTAGTATGGACGGAAAGTGGCCGCCTTGACTTATTGCAAGGGAGCTGCCCCTTCCCTCCCTCCCTCCCTCCCTCCCTTGACTGAAGGTAGCATTGTTGCATGTCGTCGCTCAGTCTAGGTCTGCATTCATCAGGTTCCTCTAATCCGCGGAGCTCCGGAGAATGGAGCGCCAACAGAACGATTAAATCCGCCCTCGCCTTGCTTTTTGGGAGTCTTTTTTCTGTTCTTTTTGCTTCTTCTTTTTCTTCTTCTTCTACGGCTACTGCTACTACTACTTTTCCCTCCTTGCTTGCTTGCCTGCTTGCGAGTCGCGCGGAGCTGAGAAGAGTTGTGCAGAGCACAGAGGAGAAGAGAGGAGAGCAGTACGCCTTTTTGGTGGGGTTGGGGTGTGTTTTTTTTTAAGTTTTTTTTTTTTTAATACATTGAATAAACACAGCGAGGGCGCCGATCAGTGCGATTTTGATGACTGTCGCGAACCTGTTGAAAAGAGAGAGAGAGAGAGAGAGAGAGAGAGAGAGAGAGAGAGAGAGAGAGAGAGAGAGAGAGAGAGAGAGAGAGAGAGAGAGGAGAGAGCGCAAAAAAAGTCCGGAATAGAGAGAAAGAAAGAGAGGTGTGACGATCTTTTTTCCCCCTGCGAGTCGATTTTTGTATCATTTGATTTTTTTCCCCTGAACCTCTTTTTCCACTTCCTGTTTCTAAAACAGTTTAACGTCGATCTTTGCACCCCCTCCCCTCCCCACCCCAGTTCTTTCTCTTTCCTCTTTGCTCCTACACCCTCCCCCCCCTCCCCTGTCTTTTTTTCTCCGGAGAAACTAGTCTAGTACTGAAGTCTGTAAATCAGAAGTGAGGTTGAAGAACGGGAACACTGGCTGTGACGGTGTGTCATGTTTTTTCCGTTTTCTTTTGTAGTTTTTTTTCTGTCTTTCTTTCTTCTTTCTTTCTTTCTTTCTTTTTCTTTCTTTCTTTCCTTTTTTTCTTCTTTATCCCCCCCCTTCTGAATGGAATGTGATGCCGTAGTCGGGATTTGTTTTCTTTACAATATTCAGCGCTATGAGAAACATCACATATCATCATTATCAGCTACTTAACTGGTGAGAGAAAAAAAAAGAAAAAAAAAAAAAAAGCTGGTCCCATACCCAAAAGTCTCACTATTGGTAAAACTCGAAGTTCTTTGCCCAGGAACGAAAATTCATAGATATAATAGATAGATAGATAGATAGATAGATAGATAGATAGATAGATAGATAGATAGATAGATAGATAGATAGGTAGATAGATAGTAGATAGATAGATAGATGATAGGTAGATAGATAGGTAGATAGATAGATAGATAGATAGATAGATGATAGATAGATAGATAGATAGATAGATAATGATCTGTATATATATATTATATATAAATATACATATTAATAATGATATAAACTATCAACATCACAAGCAGGACAGTGTCGCCTACATTCTGACTTTGGGAGAAATAATTGTGGAATTATATATATTTTGCTGACAGAAGATCTAGATCTACAACTTGGAAAAGACAGTGTGGTTCTTACCATTTTGATTTGACACATTCTTGCAAGTTTGCACTGTCAAAGTTTTTCACTAAAAATAGTATAAAACGCCTAACACAAATTAATTATATACCCCGAGTGTAAAGGGACCTATGCGGTTTTGCGCACGTGATTTAAAAAATACATATCTATCGCTTGTTGAGAAGCAGTCCACCTATGGCCGGTAGTATGTGGGACACAATTATAAACCCAGCATGCAACATGCGTAGGGATGAGCTCCGCTACGTTCAACATATTTCTGAAAAAAAATCAGTGGAATGCCCCAGCAATTTGACAAGAGTTGAGGGCAAAGTCAAATCAATTCTTCTTCCATGGAAGAAGCAATGGAAATGAGTCCAGTGGGAAGAAGTCGTTTAGAAATCAAAGTAATAGAGAGAAATAAAAGACAAATAAATGAATGAACGAATAGATAAATAAACAAACAAATGAATAAATGAATAGATAAATAAACAAACAAATAAATTGTGAATAATATATAGATAAACAAATGAATTGATGAATCAATAAATTAACAAATAAATGAACGAATGAATAGACAAATAAGCAAATAAATGCATGACTAGATAATAAACAAACAAATAAATAATAAGTGAAAAATAAATCATTGAATAAATAAAAATGAATGAGTCTTTTATTAACGTCTCTCCACAATGATGATTTTACAGAGGAAAAAGACAATCAAAGCATAAATTGAAAGCCACTACTATGCAACTCGCAACTTTTAATCGAAGT
>CM060336.1:4095432-4127932 GCA_030674155.1 Stramonita haemastoma
GTTCAGAACAATGCCAGAAAGATACATTAATTTACACATGCACCTGTCCCCGAAGTCAGAATGTGGCTACCTGTATGGAAGGCAGAACGGTCGCCTAAGCAAAAATATCACCATTGGTGAACATAGCAACTCTAGCCGAGGAACGAGAAAAAAAGAGAACAACAACAACAAAACCACTAACATCCAAAGCATCAAAATAACACATGCCCCTAGTACAGGCTTCTAATACACACCCCAGTTTTTCCCTAAAAATTGTACCTGAAAAGATATTGCAAACGAGTAACGAAAAGAGGAACAAAACTTTCTTAAAAGGAAACAGAATAACCAACACCAAAATAAAACCATACAGACCGCGGTTAGAAAAAAATACAAAGCACAAAAAATTTGAGGAAATAAAAAATCATTTCTCGCCAAGAACACCATAAAAAAAATATTTAAAAAAAACTAAGTATGCAAAAGAAAATCAACCAACCAGCCAACTTTTTTTTCTGAATTGTTTTTTGTTTGTTTTTGGTTTTTGTTTTAGGGGATCTTTATGTGTTTGTTTGTGTGTTTGTTTGTTTACTTGTTTAGATACGTTTTTATGTGTAGAAGACAAAACATAGACAAATTAAAAAATTGGAACAAAGAAGAAATAAAGAAACAGTATGAAAAAATGCCCTAATATCAGATTCATAGAGACATTTCTTTCTCAGGTAAACTGTATCAATAAACGAGTAAAAACAGCATAAATAAATACAAAAAAGACCGAAAGCAAGAACGCACGCGCGCATATATATATATATAATATATATATATATATATATATATATATATATATATATATATATATATATATATATATATATATATATGGTAACAAGAGGAAGAACGGGAAAAAATCGGTACAGAATTCTCACATAAGATATGATTATACGATGGAATTTGGGCACTAAATTCCGATAAACTCGGGATATGATTATACAATTGTATTTTTGTACAAAATTTTCATATGCCCAGGATATAATTCAATGAAAGAGCTTTGGTACAAAATTTTCATATACTCAGAGTATAATTGTACGATGGAATTTTGGTACAGCATTCCCACAATATACTCAGGATATAATTATACCATCAGAGTCGAGATCAGAGAGAAAGGAAGAATATTCTCAGCACTTAACAGCAGTCATCAGACCCATCTATATAAAACGTGGGAGGATCCCTCCACTCATCTTTATTGTGAGAGTAACGCCATCCAATCAATCAATTAACCAGTCAATGTAATCATAGTGTTTACCGCCCGCCGACAACAGAGGCCGTAATTATCAGCGCTGTCTGTCACCTTGTTCTGTTCATCTTCAGACAGATTACTAGGTCACCAGTTAAAAAGTGGATCATGTACATTTTCAGGAGTGGTAGTGAATAATTATCTGCCAATGGCTGTATCCAAGAATGAAGGAAAAGAAAACAACCATCAAAAGTTAAACCACACTCTTAACACCCTTTTAAAAAAAAAAGAGAAAAAAAAAGGAAAGAACTACAAAACGTATAACACACCAAAAAATAATTGACTAACAAATCCCTTAACTGGAACTAGTAAAAAAAAATTGTACCTCCTTACATACATACACATGAATTTTTCTGAGATACAAGAGTAACTGAATTGAACGTTTTATTGATCAGTCTTGTTTTCCTGACTTACACGTTATTGTGATTTCCACTTATAAATTCTGTTGTTTTTCTCCAGGAGAAATGGCCGCAATAAAATTAAGTTCTTCACCAAAGTTTAGGTCACAGACAAGACAAAAGCTTAAACTTCTGCAACCACAGTCAGCCCCCTCACAAACACGTGTCTACTTCAAACAGCCACAGTACAGAAAGCATTACGGATATTCAGTATAAAGTGGACCACCACCCTGGTCCATTTTTGACAAGCTGTGGTATTTCCCAAACTGGTCTGACGATCTGCATGGGGAAAAGGCCTGTGAGTTAATTGTGGCTATTCCATCCCCACTCCTCCCGTCACTTGCCCGGCCCTGGTAATACTGCGGCGCTGGACTGGGGCTATAGTAACTAGGGGGATGTAATCTTCGCGCACGTGCGCGGTCACTTTGATAGCAAGCAAACAATCAGACGTAAATTTGTCTCCCTTTCAGCGGTCACGCCGCTGTCATTCACTTGCCTCCCTTTCCTCGCGCGTGCAAGGACCGCGCGCAGTCTCGGGGATTCACGTGCAAATCTCGCGCCACCACGCGCAGGCTTGTGACCCCCGGCGGCCATTTTCTCGTGTCGGGTGCGTGAACGGGCGGGGATTAGACGTTTGGCGCAGGCGCTGTGGGCTCATTAATGCCATTGCGTCACGACAGTTTGCGGCGTGACCCGACGTCAACGCGTGACCCCGGCACGTCACAACCGTGCAGGCAGTCATGTCAGGGAGGACAGTCATTGTGGTGGAGGGAGGGAGGGGTGCTGGAATTGACAGCTGACCCATTGGTTGGTTGGTCTTGTCAGCACCACATTTAGTCCTCACATTGCCTGCACACATTCACCACATTGCCCTGGGGCAGTCGCCACATCTCCCAGCACATATTCACCACATGCGTGTTCATTGCAACCCCCTTGTCTCTTATTATCATCACCACATCAGTATTTTTCAACGTCCATGCCAGAATTGCACCATAACTCGCCATGAAAGTTTCTTTTCTAATTTGTATGTTTCATTTTTTTTTTTTGTATGATGTGCTTTTTTTCCTATGATGTCACTGGATTCTTTTCAATTCAAAACGTGTGCAGAATTTTTCAGAAAAGTTTTAAAGGTAACTTGTGTCTTAGAAAAATGAACAGCTTTGCATATAGCCACATCTGACCCGTCCTTCATACCAGTTTGGCAAGAAATACATGCGCACACACACACTAACATCACTAACAGTGAAAAGACATAAAATCTAAAGAACCAACACAAAACACACACACACACGCACGCACGCGCACACACGCACGCGCACGCGCGCAAACACACACACACACACACACACACACACACACACACACACACACACACACACACACAGACGAATCAAACATCAGCTCGCATCCATAACAATATTTTAAAAAGCACCCACAAATCAACAACCTCAGCAATTTTTGCAACAAAAAACCCAGAAAACAAGAAGAAAAAAAACCCAACAGAACTGCTGAGCTAAGCTGATATAGAGCTAAGTGTTCAGCAGCGCAAGAGTGCTGTTGGGAGGAGGTATGATACATAATCAGGGTGGTGATGGTAGGTATCCTTAGTACAGGGCAGGCAGGCCTGCACAGATCAGAGGACACAGTGAAGGGGGTACAATCAATCATCGGTCACGGGGGATTAGTGTGTGTATGTGTGTGTGTGACGGTGTGTGTGTGTGTGTGTGTGTGTGTGTGTGTGTGTGTGTGTTGTGTGTGTGTGTGTGTGTGTGTGTGTGTGTGTGTGTGTGTGTGTTGTGTGTGTGTGGGTGGTTGTGTGTGTGTGTGTGTTGTGTGTGTGTGTGTGTGTGTGTGTGTGACGGTGGGTCCGCTACTGTCACGGCAGTCTAGTCTAGTCGTGACGTGGCCTTGTTTCAACAACTGAGGATCGGAAGTGACAATTTCCGCTCTTACGTACATGACCTTTATTCCGTCGTCAAACAAGACAGGGGACTGAGTGCATACTGATTAGCATTGGGGATGGGGAGAGAATTGTTTTGTTTTGTCTTGTTTGAAGTTTTCTTTCTTGTCTCTGATTTGTGCTGTTGTTACGTTTGTTAGTTCAGTATTTGTTCTTAGATTTGATTCTCAAATCGTAAAAACGAAATTTACAATTATACTTGTGTGTGTGTGTGTGTGTGTGTGTGTGTGTGTGTGTGTGTGTGTGTGTGTGTGTGTGTGTGAATCTGACAAGAACACACACACACACACACACACACACACACACACACACACACCACACGCACACAAGCGTACACACACACACACACACACACACACACACACACACACACACAACAGTACACACACACACAACACAACACCACACACACACACACCACACACACAAGCGTACACACTACAACCACACACACACCACACACCACACACACAACGTACACACACACACACCACCACACACACACACACACACCAAGACACACACACACACACAAGCGTACACACACTAGTTTAACTAATCCCGGTAACAAATCCCACCACCACCCATCAAAGTTCAAGTCTCGCATGCTCAAGGCCCATAACCCTGCACCACTTTGTCGCCTTCTAACCTTCCGCCACACAGTGCGCATGCGTGCGTGAAGCGAAGGGAGAGAAACCGGAGAGTAGGGCCGCACCCGGCGACCTAGGGGTAGCTGGTTGAAGTCGGGGACCTTCAAAGGCAAGGCGGCCCCGGGATGATATGACCAAACCCTGCTGGGCACAAAAGAAACAGCACCCTGTTCCTTCTGCGGGTCACAGCAAAGGTGACATCTTCTTCTCCTTCTCCCTCTTCACTGATACCTTACCTGGCCTTAGCACCAGGACTGGGTTACCCGCACAGAAAGTGCCTCCCCTGCCACCGCCCCGTCTCAACTTGCCTTAACTCCCCACCTCCCCCACACACACCACACACACCCACACACACACACACACACACACACACACACACACACACACACACACACACACACACACACACACACACACACACACACACACACACAACACACACACACACACATACACTCCTACCCCCCTTCCTCCTTCCTCTCTCTCTCCTCTTTCCTTCGCCCTTTGGAGTAGTGACTGGGAAGTGACTTGAGCACCACCATGTAATGCCAGGGCGCCATCAGTCATCGCTGTGTGCAAGTCAATACAGGATCAGCACAGGTCACATCTATAGGCATCACAGCCACACGCGGTTAAAGAGGGTATACGTGTGTGTATGTGGGTCGTTTGAGTGCTGTCGTGGAACATGGCGTATGTATGTACGGGGATCACTGGGATTGATGACGTGTGTGTGTTGGGGGGGGGGTGCTGGGGGAGGGAGGGGGTTGCTTTGTGTGGTATTCTTGTGTAATGGTGTTGTGAGATTTCTTACGGGACGATGTCATCAGTGGTGTAATTGCGCACGCGTGCACTCACACACATACACGAGCACACACATGCATACATACATACATACATACATACATACATACATACATACATACATACATACATACATACATACATACATACATACATACATACATACATACATACATACACTTACACGCACAGAGGTGTATAATTATTATATTCCGTTCTTACTTTTGTGACCTTTTCAAACGTAGTCTATTATAATCTACTGTTAGATTCTATATTCTCTTAAAAATGGAAAGACATGTCTATTCTACAGTAACTTACCTCAAACTCATGCTTGCGAAAGAAAATTACATAATAACCTAACCGATACACACGTCTTATTATTAGTTCAGTATACGCCATCATGAAAGGTTTGTTAAAGAAAATATCATCCACAAGAGAGATGTTAGTTGGGAATTTTGCCATTGAAATTCCTACTTACATTCAAACAGTTTTACCCCCAAACAAACGCAGCAAAATAGAAACAATGAAAAAAACAACAAAAAACAACAACAAAATCACACAACAAAACAAAGAAAATAACGAGAAAATCTGCCCAGATTCCACGAAGGTTACAACAGACTACAGAACAAAACAAAAGTCCAGACCAACCAACCCACCCCTAAATCGAATAACTCCTAGGGAGCTCGAATAACAATTATAACCATCAAAAAAAATGAAGAGGAGCCATAATAATTTACTGGGAAAGTCCATCACATTCCTGCTAGACTTTCACAAGGGAATTTAAGCCAGAAGGCTTTACACCAGATGTAAAAGTAGAACGGCATCCAATTGTATATGGTGTGTGTGTGTGTGTGTGTGTGTGTGTGTGTGTGTGTGTGTGTGTGTGTGTGTGTGTTGTGCTTGTGCTTATGTGTGTGTCCATAAGTGTGTATGTATGTGCGTGCGTGTGTCTGTGTGTCCATGAGTGTGTGCATGTATGTGTGTGTGTGTCCATGAATGTGTGTGTGTGTGTCCATGAGTGTGTGTGTGTCCATGAGAGTGTTATCTGTGTGTCCATGAATGCGTGCGCGCGCATGTCCACGAGTCTGCGTGCCCACGCGCGCGCGCGTGTATATCATCACCCTCCACAGGAACTTGGATGTCATGTAGGATAAATAGCCTCCATGTCCCAGCTCTCTTCATGATGGAGTGACTGCTTAAATCCAGCTGGCCCTACGAGAAGGAAAGAAGGACGAGAGTTCCAGGGAGTCGGGGCTATACTAGGCTATACTAGGCTACACTACACTACACTACACTAGCAGGCTAGCTAGCTAGCTAGGCTAGCTGAGTTATGACGGCTCCAGACCTCAGAGGGTCGGCGCGCGGTTATATCACGGCTTGACTGGCGGCGGCTTTGTGCGTGCGGGGCCGACTTAGGGAAGGGGGCTGCCGGGGATTAGGCCACTGTCAGAGATAAGTGGTTATGAGCCGCCAGGGTCAAGCCACGTCCCTGCCGCGACAAGTGAGGTCAGCGAAATGAAAACGTCATCTGTCTACGTCATCTTTGGAGTTAGGGGGTTGTTGGGGGTTTGGGGTGGTGGGGGGGTTGGGGGGGTTGTTGATGCAACTGTTGTGCAGTGTGATGTCATTCTGTGACTGTTTGTGTGTTGTGTGTGTGTGTGTGTGTTGTGTGTGTGTGTTGTGTGTGGTGTGTGTGTGTCTTCTTCTCTCTCTCTCTCTCTCTCTCTCTCTCTCTCTCTCTCTCTCTCTCTCTCTCTCTCTCTCTCTCTCTCTCTCTCTCTCTCTCTCTCTCTCTCTCTTTCGTCAGTCCGTTTGTGTTGCATTCTTGAAGGACGTTTTCTTTGTATTTCTTAAGGCACACAGAATTCATGAAGAAAGAAAGGATGTCTCCTCTGGACTTTATTTCCTTTTGCACAAGTGGTTGGTTCACCGTAGAATATCTGATGGATGCACAATGTCTTAGGCAGTGATTAACTTGTCTGTCTGTCTGTCTGTCTGTCTGTCTATCTGTCTGCCTGTCTGTCCTGTCTTTCTGTCTGTCTCGCTCTCTCTCTCTCTTCTCTCTCTCTCCTCTCTCTCTTCTCTCTCTCTCTCTCCTCTCTCTCTCTCTCTCTCTCTCTCTCTCTCTGCAGTCTCTGTCTTCTACCTTTAATCCTTAGAAGCCTAAAGTTTTTCAGTAAAACCACACCTTTCCTGATGATGCCCCCTTAATCTGGAATTGTCTTTCCTTTGTCTGTCCTCCAGCTGGCGACACCAGCAGCAGTGGATCTCCCAGCGGCCAATCAGAAAGCATCAATGGCGAAACAGACGAGCAGATGCGCATGCGCCTGAAGAGGAAATTGCAACGAAACAGAACGTCCTTCACCGCAGCACAGATCGAATCTTTGGAAAAAGGTATAGTTTTTTATTTATTTGTTTATTTATTCATTTATTCTTTTATATCGAGGATAATGGAATAAGCATTCGTGTGCTTTTTTTTTAATCCAGTCCCCGTGTTTATGCAGTTTTGTAAGTATTGTCATCTGTTCCCACCAGCACACGATGGCCTACTCCTACGAAAAGCGGAACACGATTTAACATGTGTGCAAGATGTTTTGCGTGTGTTCGCACATCGGGTCTCGGTTTATAGTCTCATCCGAAGGACTTTTGGGGAGAGTGGAGTCAGCACAGATGTTAACTCCAGGGGAAAATCCCCTCGAACGGGAATTGAACTCGGGTCGTCAAATTGCGAGTGTGAAAGAGTGTGTTTGTTTGTTTGTCTGTGTGTTTGCTAGCTTTTAGCATTGATGATAAGCTAGATTTTATAGAAGATTCATCAAGAAAATGTGCATAATACATTTAAAACATTACACAGACACCCCCCACCCCACCCATCCAGCCAAAGCAGTAAAAGATTATCAATCTGTATTTTGTACTTTGGTTGATTCTAGAAAGGAAAATGGTTTTTTTCTGCCTAATAATGTTATCATACTCTGAATATTTCTGTCTAAACATTGTCAGTTGATGACATAATTGATACCTTCAGCTTTCATACACAGAGGCTATAATGTCTTTCCACACTTTTTGTGGAATACACAGTTTCAATTTAGTAACATAACATAGAATATCGATGTTATTTATCAACCTTCTTTTTAATCACTTAAAACCTCAGACTTGATGTTAACTGTATGTGTCTGTGTGTTGCAGAATTTGAACGAACCCATTATCCTGACGTTTTTGCCAGAGAGAGACTGGCACAAAAAATCGATCTGCCGGAAGCTAGAATACAGGTACCTATCCAACTCTCTGTCTCTGTCTCTGTCTCTCTGTCTCTGTCTGTCTGTCTGTCTGTCTATCTGTCTGTCTGTCTGTCTGTCTGTCTCTCTCTGTCTCTCTCTGTCTCTGTCTCTGTCTCTCTCTCTCTCTCTCTCTCTCTCTCTCTCTCTCTCTCTCTCTCTCTCTCTTTGTTTGTTGCTCTTTTTACAGTTTAAAATTTTCTTTTAAAACTAAATGTATTGTTTTGCAATGGGGACTAAGACTTCTATCACAAATGCAACATGTTAGAAGAAAAAATTGGGTAGGGTTTTGTTGTAGGTGTCCTGTTTTTAAACATCAAAGTTTTCGGGTTGTAGTTCTTGTTCATGTTGTAGTAGTTTTTTGTGGTTTGTTGTTGTTGTTGTTGTTGTTTTTTGGGGGGTATTGTCTTGGTTTAGTTAAGTTTTCGGTTTTTCTGTTCCGTTACTTGTTTTCTTTTTTCTTTTTTTGTGGTGGGGGGGGGGGTACCTAGTTTTGATTTCTTTAATTACTTGTTTGCTTGTTTGTTTCATTATTTATTTCACCTTTAGCTTATCTTCCAAGGAAACCGCCTTTTTTTAGTCAGTTACTCCTGCTTTCTTTTTCTTGAATCAAAGGTTATCTTTGTTTGATTGTTTTCGATTCTACTTTGGCGTTTTCTGCCGAAACTGCACATACCGTCAATACTCCTGTTTTATTTATTATTTATTTATTTATCTATTCTCTAGCAATTTATTTGTATGTTTGTTTATTTGTTCCTTTTTCCCCTTGGCAAGAACTCCAATCATTTTGTTCTGGTATTTTTTGTTTGTGGTTGTTGGGCTGTTTTGTTTTCGTTTTTGTTTTGTTTGTTTTGCGTTGTCTTATATATATATATATATATATATATATATATATATATATATATATATATATATATATATAATATATATATATATTATATATATATATATATATATATATATATATATATACATACGTACTCCAGTATTTGTTTTTCATTTGCTTGTTTGATGTAGTTTGTTTTGGGCTTGTTTTGTTTTGTCTGCGTGTCTGTTTTTGACTCAGTAAATAAATTGATAAAAAAAGGAACAAACACTATTTTTTTGTAAAAGGTCAAGAGGCAGTATGTCTGTTAATGAAGAATAACTTTTTTCTTTGTTGTTGTCGTTGTTATCTTCCGTGAATTCGTCTTTAATTTGGGTGCATTGATACAAATGGAAGCAAAAGACGACACATGCTTTTTTATGTCACGGTGTCTTTCCTTTGTGCTCCCCCCCCCCCCCCCCACCCCTCCCCCCCCTCCCCCCCCCCCCCCACACACACACTCATCGTGTGTTAACTTTTTCATGCCATGGTGTCTTTTCCTTCGTGTGCCCGGGGTGTGTTAACTTTTTCATGCTAGCCTATGGTGTTTTTTTTTCCTTTGTGTTAACTTTTTCATACCATGGTGTCTTTCCTTTGCGCCACAGGTGTGGTTCTCCAACCGCCGGGCTAAGTGGCGGAGGGAGGAAAAGCTGAGGAACCAACGGCGGGACTCGTGTAACGGCAGTGCTCGTCTGCCCATCAACCCCTCCTTCACCAACACCATGTACCCCTCCCTGCACCAGCCTATCGTCTCCATGCCCGATAACTACAGGTCAGTGTGATGATGATGATGGTGAGTGTGATGATGATGATAATGATGATGATGATGTGATGATGATGATGATGATGATGATGATGATGATGATGATGATGATGATGATGATGATAGTGGTATGAAGACAATCGTAAAGGTGATGATTACCTTAATGGAAAAAAAACTCTCGATCTAGGGAGAACTTGACAGCACGTCTCCACAAAAGAATACCATTAATGCAGCACAATGTAATACAGTCCAATACCACACGATAATTTTTTTATAATACAATGTGGTACAATACAATACAATACAGTCCCAATACCACACACTATTTCTTTTATAATAGAATGTAGTGCAATACAGTACAACACAATGTAAAGCAATACAATGTAATACAGTACAATGTCATAAAATGCAGTGCAATACAATATGATGCAATACGATACAATACAATACCCTTAGATATAGAGTTATACAATACAATGCAACGCAGTATGAATGAGGACTCTGTGTAATGATCTCCATGGCTGAAGATGTGGTTCACTGCTGTGTGTTGCAAATCTGCCTATAACTGTGATGCGTCCTTGTATGAATGAGGACGGTAACTGTACATAAATCTTCATGATGACTAGTGTGGTGACTAGTATGTGTTGCAAGTCTGTAACTGTGATCTGTCCTTATACTGATGAGGACGGACGGTAACAGTATATAATTATAAATCTTCATGTTGACTAGCGTTGTGACTGATGTGTGTTGCAAGTCTGTAACTGTGATCCGTCCTTGTATGAATGAAGACGGTAACTGCATCATTATTTTCATGACAGAGTGGTGACTGGTATGTGTTTCAAGTCTATATCTGTGATACGCCCTTGTATGAAGTATGGATATTTTATCTTCATGTTGACTAGCGTGCTGACTGGTGTGTGTTGCAGTCCCATGCCCCCCATGCCCAGTTATTCGCTGTCCAACAACATTGGCCCCAACCCGGCCTGTCTGCAGTCCTCGGCTTCATCCTACTCCTGTATGCTGCCAGGTATGTACCCACACCTGCCCTCACTACCTGGGCTTGTTCCCAGTTCTGGATTATTAAACCATTGACGGAGACACAGTGAAGTGGAGGCTGTAGGCAGTGGCTTTACCATCTGATTAAGCATGATCGGAGCAACACAAAGTGAGAGGCTGTACAATCAGTGGCTTTCTTTTAATTCATGGAATTCCACTTTACAGCTTAGTCTTTTCGTGATGGGATAATTTGAATAATTTGAAGTTTGATATTCATAATGATGTTTGCCAACACCCATACCAGAATTTTATTTTCTCAGGAAACTGAGAAATTCATGCAGGTTGCAAGCCATATTATAATTCATAAGAACACAAAACACAAAAACATCGATCTCAAAAAGTACTAGAATTCATTTTTTGTTGTTACTGTTTAACTTTTTGTTACTGACTGTTCAATTTTTTGTTGTTACAGTTTAATTCTTTGTTGTTTACTGTTTAATTTCTTTTGTTGCTGTTCAATTTGTTGTTGTTAATGTTTAATTCTTTGTTGTTGCTGTTTTAACTTTTTGTTTTACTGTTTAATTCTTTGTTGTTACTGTTTATACTTTTTTGTTGTTACTGTTTAATTCTTTGTTGGTACTGTTCGAGTTTTTTGTTGTTACTGTTTAATTTTTTTGTTACTGTCCAATTTTTGTTGTTACTGTTTAATTCTTTGTTGTTGCTGTTCAATTTCTGGTTGTTACTGTTTAATTCTTTGTTGTTACTGGTAAGCAGCGTTACTTCAGCGTTATTATTGATGGATTTGTATGGACTGTGGTTGTGGTTGTTGCAGAGTACCCCACCCGGACCTATGACCACCTGTCGCTGAGCAATTATTCCAGACCGTCCTGCAGTGCAGGAGGGGGCATGCAGGCCATGAACCACCATGGAGCACCCAACGCCTCCACTGGTTAGTATAGGGCTATCCACGGGTTTTTTTCATTCCATTTCATTTCATATCATACCACAGCGGATGGAACGGGATAGCCTAGTGGTCAGGACATTGCGCTCGCAATTTGACGACCCGGGTTCGATTCCGGTCGAGGAGATTTTTCTCCGGAGTTAACATCAGTGCGGACTCCACTCTCCCCCAGAGCCCTTCGGATGAGACTATAAACCGAGGCCCCGTGTGCGAATGCATGCAGAACATCTTGCGCACACGTTAATTCATGTTCCGCTTTTCGTAAGAGTAGGCCATTGTGAGCCGATGGGAACAGATGACAAGATTTACACAACTGCATGCACACGGGGACTGGATGTCATAAAGCCCATGAGTGTTCATTCCATTCTCTTCGATATAAAAGAATAAATAAATAAGAGGTTTTTTTAATCCACGTCATTTCTTCACATCAATAAATCCATTGTCATAAAAAAATGGGCACCTGTCACAAGAATACTGATCCTCTCCCTTAATCAACAACAAACCCCAAACTGCACCCCCATTTCCAACCTCTGATGTGTCCTGCATTGTGTGCAGGTCTGATATCACCCGGGGTGTCGGTGCCCATCCAAGTGCCGGGCCACCACCAAGACATGGGGGCCCATATGGGGTCCATGGCCACCCAGTACTGGCCCCGCATCCAGTAACGCTCCTCCGCGCATGCGCAAGGGACATGCGCACTGGCTCCTCATTGGACACGTGACCTGACCCACACGTCTTGGGATGAAAGAGGGGAAGGAGGGTAGGGTAGGAGGACAAGACACCAAGCTGTTCTTCTTCTCCTTCTTCTTCTTCTTCGCTCTCTCCCTCCTCGAGCTCTCTGCTTGGGAAGATTGGTGTGACGATGCTGTTGCAAAGTGATGCAATCTGGATCACTTTAAACAAATTCACCCCCCCTTCCTCCTCCTCCTCCATAAACTTTTTGAGTCAGTGAGGCTGAAATAACCAAGGAATGGTGGGTGGTGTAAACATTCTGAGAGAGAGAACACAAGAAAGGCCAGATAGAAAAGTGTATGTGTCTGCAGCTCGCGTGACAGCGCGCGCGTGTGTTTATGTGTGTGTGTCTTCATGATTTACCACGATGATATTAACCCCCAGCATTAAGTCATTGTCTCCAACAAACCATCTTACAGTCCTGACACCTACCTACCTTCCTACCTACCTGCCTACCTACCTACCTACCTGCCTACCTACCTGCCCCTGTCATTACTACAGCAGCATGCCGACTCTCCAGACAGCTAGCTTGGTACAACATGTGGTGGTCACCATCTTGTGCCAAAGCAGAATTTGTGTAGGGAGGAGGGAAAAGTGACAGTGAAAACAACTGGTCCTACTTTTCTTTATACTTCGCTCAAAAGTCCAGTTTGTTGACGTCTCATTTTTGGGGTTTGGAGTTGTTGTTTTTTGTGTGTGGATGTGGCGCTGGACTCAGGCGAAAAGCTCAACATGTGTGCGTGGTTCCTTACAGCGTTAGTTGGAGGGTATGTGGATGGTATCGAAGATGCCTGCATCTTGTCATCAACTCCTACTACTAACCTGGGCTCCCAAAGTTCGGACGACCACCAGGACACAACTTCAGCTTAACCCAGCTCATCAACTCACTACCCCTTCTCCTTCTGCAGCCTGACGTCATCAACACAGAGAACGTGACGTCAGTGATCCTTGCACGAACCTCGTCATTGCAGAACCAGGGACTTCAAAAGTGTCTTGGCTGTTGAAACAGGTTAAGGCTTGCGAGGTCCCCTGTGATGACGTTGTTATGATGATACTTGTACGATTTCATTATCTCTGGCCAAGGACTGGACTGACTGTCAAAGTAACCCTGTCACTCCCCAACAAGGCCTCGTTCTGAGAGGGCTTCTGCATCACCAACTCAGGGACTTCAGCCGCCTCCTGCCCCCCTCCCTCCCCCTCCCCCTGGTAAAGGAGAGCGAGCTGATTCCACATTGCTGAAGAAGGCTTTCCGCCACACACATCAGTCACCCCCTGCCACCACCACCACCGTCATCATCACCAGCTATCACTGCCTGGTCCTTCAGACTCGCTATAGCGGCAGACATTGAGTTAACCCAGAAGAGACAGACCTAACATTCTACGTTATACACCCTCACCCAGGTTATGGACCCGTAATATCCTCACTTCTCCTGTTCTCTCCTGCAGTCAGGAAGGAGAATGGATAACGTGAACAATAACACAAACCTGGCCCAGTGATCTTTTTTTATTATTTTATTTTTGCAGCTCGTGTGGATAACAGAGCAATGCAGGAAAGAAGCAAGGAAGGAAGAAAGAAAATAACGATAAAACAAAAAAAGGACAGCCAATCGCCGACAGTGACTCAGGTTGTGGGGTAGTTATGACCTCGACACGTGTTCGGGTAGAAGGGACACGCGCTGCCCTGGCTGGGGTCACGTGTGTGTGTGTCGTGGAGAGTGACCATTGTCCAGCCCCGAGAGAGAGAGAGAGAAAGAGAGAGAGAGTGTGTGGTGTGCTTGTGTCCTCGTGCATAGTGTCCTCAATATACACGTGTCCTGCTGGTGGTCTGCACTGACAATGTTTGGGTGTGGACAATGGTCGAGACTGTAGCCAGAGACAACAGTGGATGCTCATTTATTTTCTCTCTGGCTCTCAGCACTGGGATGGTCTGTTAGACTGGACAGTTTCCAGTCTTGGACAATACTTCTTTTTTAGAATTATTCAGACTGCCTGACAAATGGGGGATTTTTGTTGTTAAACTTCAGATGAAAAGTGAAAGAGTATGCGCACAGTTATAAGTAGCACTGACATTGATTTTAAGGTGCAACATTGTTGTGTGAAAAAAAATATAAAGGTAAGCAAATGTTAAGTCAGGGTTTTTTTTTAGTGGTGTGGATGTATGCACAGATGTAAACAGGAATGCGCGCGTGCGCACACAACCAGCAGAACACACACACACACACACACACACACACACACACACACACACACACACACACACACGAGAATAATCCCCACGGGGACCAGAGCTTCACAGCACAGAGGGAGAAGAGGGCCATAACCCCAGACACGTGGCACACCGCGGTCGTCTGCCCCTGCCCCGTTGCCCGGGAGACTTTTTTAGTCCAATCAGACGTCGCCATGTGTCACGTGTCGCCCGCCTCTGGGGGCGGGGTGCCAACAAGAGAGAGGGGAATGACCAATATTGGATGTGAAAGCTTCAAAGATCCAGTCCAGCTCTCTCTCTCTCTCTCTCTCTCTCTCTCTCTCTCTCTCTCTCTCTCTCTCTCTCTCTCTCTCTCTCTCTCTCTCTCTCTCTCTCACACACACACACACACACACACACACACACACACAACACACACACACACACACACACACACACACACACACACACACACACATGCCCTCATGGGAGGCTGTGTTGTCGTCTGACCCCATTCCCCCATCCCCCCATCCCACCCTTACCCCCCACTATCCATATTGGCACCACACCACACCACACCACACCACAGGGCAGCAGTAACTGTCAACTGGTGCCAGACTGAGACGCTTGCCACAACAATCAGAAACCAAATATTTGGGTATGGCACTGATGTCCACATTTGGAACAACAGTTTTTGTTTATTGTTTAAAACCACCACTGGCCCTGGTGTGAACATTATGAACAGTCAAAATATATTAATACTGGTGGGGTTAGTAACTCGACTACCCCACAGTCACTGCATATACTGTTCATGGCTGGTTACGTTGTTGTTATTGGTTTTATTCTTCATTGGTGAATAGAAGCGAAAGAGTCTAGGTTGCAAGGAAGATTGCAAGGTTTTTTTGTTTTTGTTTTGTTTTGTTTTTTTATGAGTACTAGGAATTGACGCGGACACTTGCTCCATTCTTCAGCCTGAACTGTGACCTGTGAGTTGTTTGTACAGCCTTTGAAAACTTCAACAAAAGTTCGGTGGAACTCTCAAAAGCATCACTTCAGAAGGCCACTTATTTGTCATGAAGAGTGCCTGGTGTTTTTTGACGGTATTCTCTGTTGGGGAGGAAGCCAGTGTGCGCAGCTGAGAAACGTACTGGAAGGTCGCTGCAATGGCAAAACAAATTTCTAACCGCTATTGCATGCAAAGACTTTCAGATTCTGAGCAGACTGAAGCAGAGATTTGAGAAACAGAGGGTTCTGAGAAACAGAGGAGTCTGAGAAACAGAAGTCTGAGAAACAGATGAGTCTGAGAAACGAAGTATGAGAAACAGAGAGGTCTAATGAACAACTGAATGTGATGTGAGGGGAAACCCGCTTTAATTCATTAAAGCAAAACTGCAGTGATCATTGACATTGAAATCTACGTTGACTAGTCCCAAAACTTACCACTAAACACAACAACAACAAAACAATTATTGAAGGTGTGAGAAAACTTATGTATATGCACACATGGAGGACACACTACATACAGAGATGAAAGAAATCCGATATTGTGAAAGTCAGTGGCGAGGAGTTTCAGTGTGGAGAATGAATATATATATATATATATCATATATATATATATATATATATATATATATATATATGTAATATATATAATATATATATATATATATAATATATATATATATATATATATATATATATATTATGATAATATATATATTCATTCGTGTGTGATTTGCAAAGAACTGCAGCTTGCATATCGCCCCGACATGTCTAAAATACCATATCGCTGCCAACTGAACAAGAAGCAAGGCAGATGCTGCATGATTGTGTAGTGTGTATACAATGCCTGCATCTGAACAAAATTCATGTGATTGTTTTCGGAACTGGAAGTGTTTTAAAACAAATGTATCATGCTGTTTGTAATAATTTAACACTATACATTTTTTCGGTGTACATGTGACTTTTTTTTTTTGGTTAAAAACTGTGTTGTTGTTTTTTAATGCGAAAGAGAGGAAGAAGAGAAAATATGTATGTGGGTATTCAATTAAAAAAAATAAAAATACATATATATCGATGTAATTCTGAATCTAGATGGGTTTTTGTTTTTACATGTGTGTTGTGTAACGTGTTGTTTTCCTGTTTGTATTGACTTCTAAACAGGAACTACCAATAATTATGTCCATGAATATTTTAATTCACGGAATAAAATAGCACGAATATGGGGCTTGTTCTATCGTCAGCGCTAATTCTAGCTCGGTGTAGCAAAGAGGTATGTATGTGTACCTGTATCATTCAAACAATAACAAGAATAATTCATTGACCAGCTCATGGTCAAGGCCCACTCTCCCCCCCCCCCCTTTCTCCCTGCTCAAGACGACCACGCTGAGAATGATAAAGTTATGGAGTCCCTTCCAATTATTTATCTTCTGTTGTTATTTGTTGGCCTGTTTAATTCAAAAGAGACCCTTGTAGAATTTTTTGTTATTTTTTTAAATACTTTTTTGCAGCTGATTTTACTAATCAAGAGCTAAGTTCTGTTTTGAGATGTGTGTATATGTGTGTCGGTGTGTGTGTGTGTGTGTGTGTGTGTGTGTGTGTGTGTGTGTGTGTGTGTGTGTGTGTGTGTGTGTGTGTGTGTGTGTGTGTGTGTGTGTGCCTGAGAGTATAAATGCAGAAGCTTGTGTAGCCTCCAAGATTATGAAAAAATGTTTCTTTTTTTTCTTTTTTTTTCGTTCTTTTTCTTTCTGTTTTTGTTAAATCGTAGCCCATCTAAAGGCCTGGCGCCCTGTGTCCCCATGCCCCCCCCCCTGTCACCCCGTGCTAAGTTCCTGTGTACATTTCCCGCCCCAATTCAAACTGCTCCTGATGACGAAAAGCAAGGTCCTTGTAACTATGTTGGGGGTTATTATTAAGACGTATGATCATCATCCAGTGATCATTAGACTGTTCCTCAATTCTGCTCCGTTGCCTTTGCTTGACAAACTGGACTGCTGTATAGAATGGATTCATCAATCTGTCCCAAACAAACTCTTGGTGGCTGATCAGGCTTCTTAAAGACTCAGCCTAACTTTTATTTGTCTGCATCTTCTGTCTTTTCTCCCAGACTCCAAGTCAAATATGGGCCAGAACTGCTATGCTCCTCTTTTTTTCCCCACTTTATTACCCCCTCCTCCCCTTCCTCCCTCCCCCTCCCTTTCCATTCGTAAACCCCCCCCCCCCCCCCCCCCCCTTCTTTGTTTGAACATGTGAATGCATGAGGAAGGTAGGGAAGTTTTAAGGTCTTGTTGTGTTGTTGTCAGTATTATGTACTGAAAGATTCTTCAGAGTGCAATATGCTCAAGCGTGTGTACAGAGTAGTGTAACGTTGGTGTAACGCCTTGTACATACATAATGTACATCGGGTTGTACATTCATACCTGTGCTTTTGTGTGTGTAACTTCCCTGTCACTGGAGTCTTCTGTAGGCTGTCTGTATGTATGTATGTGTGTAAGTATGATTTTTTTCATATGTTATTTTGTGGATGTGTCCGGTTTTTGTTGGTGTTTTTCTGGAGAAATTCTTTTTGTATGTGTGGGGAATGAAGTTTTTTGTGTTTTTTAAGCAACAGTGTGTGTTGTTATTGAGCAGCATTGTAATAACAGAAATAACATTCAACATACTAGACAGTAACTGTAACTGGCAGATCATTCGTCATCCCATTATGATATCATTTCTGATATTAAAAAAGCATTCAATCCTTTTAACTCCTCTCTCTCCTCTCTCATCTCTCTCTCTCTCTCATCTCTCTCTCTCCTCTCTCCTCTCTCTCTCTCTCTTCTCTCTCCCTCTCTCTCTCTCTCTCTCTCTCTCTCTCTCTTCATATTAACGAAACTGATAAAACCAGTTTTATATACATAAACGATGCATAATAAGATGTGAATTGTAAAACTATTGGTCTATGATATTATCACAATATTCCACGCTCATCCCCATTATCATAATTGAACAAAAATTCCCAAGGTATGATAAATTTTGTTTTCTCTGGTTTGTTCTTATTGCCCCCCACCCCACTCCCTGCTTTAAATTTTTCACTTCAATATTTTCAGAAATTGAAAGAAAAATTCGTTTTAAGATGTAAACAAAAGGTCCACGTATATGGGCTGATGTTATGTGTAACAGATTAAAGAATGAAACATCCTTACTGCAGATCTGTTCATATTGACTACAGTCCTTTAACTTCTTTAAACTCTTCAAGAAGTATGTTTCGTGTGCAAAATTTTGGATTTTGAGAAGTAAGAAATGTTCACACGCTAATAAATATGAACACAGGTTGGGAAAAGGCTGGCTGAGGAAGACAGCAGGAGACATAGGGTCGCCGTTGGGGAAACCTCAGAGTTATTGGTTGGAAACGAAAAAAAACAACGCACAACAACAAACAAACAATATTTGATTTGGTCACTACATCTGCTGCTATGATCTCTGTAGTACTCACGACCTTTTCTCACATCAATTCAATTGTCGCCTTCTGGTGTTCCATCACTCTCAGTTGTTTGTTTGTTTGTTTGTTTGATTGATTTTTTATTTAATGAGACATCAATCTCGTCCATATTCATCATCTAACAAAGACCAAAAAAGAAAAACCCAAACCGGTAACAACAACAACAACAACAACAAATGGTAAGGAAGGAAAAGTCTGGTTTCATTGTCAAACTGAAAGGCCTGATACCAGAACAAGAAAAACAAAATGGTCGAAAGTCTAGTATGTTTGTTCATGAATCGCGATCTCAAGAGTGCCTGTGAGGAAAACGATGTTTTGTTCATCAACTAAGCAGCTATATGTTTTTGTGCAAATACTTGTCTGGTTATCAGTCTCATACATACACAACCCCATCGTCCTTACGTCATGACCCCAATTGCTGGCTTGTGTTTTTCTGTGTGTTCCCCCTTGTGCAAAAACAAAGGACCGTTTATTACCGAGTTTGTTTATGACTAATGATATCAAACTGCCTGGAATCGTACACCTGAGGCTTATATTGTTTGGGGTTGTTTTTTTGTTTATGTGGGCGGTGTTGTTCTGATCATGATGTTGTTTTATTAATCTGGGATTATTATTACTATTATTAATCATGCAAGAATTATGCTTATTGACATTAGCACTAATGTAGACAGTTCATAATTCCTAAAGTTTGTTCATGTATTTTGGTTCATCAGAAACGGGTTTAGATGACTTTGATGTTGCGAAAAACGGGTTGAGAATCTTTTTTTGTTTGCTTTTTTTTTTTTTAATTTAGGGGGCATGTCTTATTTGTTTTTGTCTTGTAAATGGCAACTACACTTTTGTGCAAATTAACGCTAAAAAAAATATCGGAGCAGCACGTTTTAGAAAAAAATACTTTTTTTTTTTTTTAGATTGATATGAAAGTTTAATGAACTAACGGCACTTCTCATTTGTATTTTTAGCACCAAGTTTTATATGGAAAAAAAAATAGATTGAGTGAAATTTCAACAACAAAAAAATTGGATGAGTTGTTAGATTTTTTTGTTTTGTTTTCTCATGTAACATTCCTCTCTCTCTCTCTCTCTCTCTCTCTCTCTCTCTCTCTCTCTCTCTCTCTCTCTCTCTCTCCTCTCTCTCTCTCTCTCTCTCTCTCTCTCTCTCTCTCTCTCTCTCTCTCTCTCCATTAATCACTTATTTAAAGGGATATTAATGAAGACAACCGGTGCACAGATCTGGGTTCCAATACGGAGAGAATAAAAAAAAATTGCAGGAAAGACATATTATATACTTACCTTTTATTTTTATATACCTTTAAGTTATTGACAAAAAACATGTTCCTCTCCACCTCCCTCCTTCCCCCTTTTCTGTATACTTAACCACACTCCCCCTCCCCCCCCCTTTTCCCTACCACTAAACTTATACCTTTGTCTCCCCCCCCCCCCCCCTTTGTGACGGCATAATTTTTTTTTTTTTTTTTTTAATGAGGGGGGCATTTTAAACCAGCTGTCAGTGTTTGGAGTTTTATACACTGTCTCTGCTCTCCCTCAATACACAACTGTTTATGCTTAAATGGACGGTGTTTTTTTGTGTGTTGCTTTTTTTTTTTGCCCCTCCTACACCAAAATTGTCTTGGGGAGGGGGATTTTTTTTTTTAACTTTTTTTTTCTTTACGAAATGAGAAACTCATTCTTTGTGCTACAACTACTGCTACAACTAATATGCATTGGTCCATGAAAATGACTTATGGTTTTTTTTTTCTTTTTCTTTTTCTTTTTTTCTTTTTCTTGTTTTTTTTTTTTCGTTTCTTTCTCTCTATCTCTGTGCGGTTTCCTGTTCTAATGATGTGCTTTGTATACAGAGGTGTTGGTACTCCATCACACTGAATCCACTTCACGAGTCTAAATAAATATATCTAATGTGGACACGGTTCTGCGTGCTGTGGGTTCTTTACGTGTGTGTGTGTGCGTGCGTGTGTGTGTGTGTGTGTGTGTATGTGTGTGTGTACGTGTGTGTAAGTGTGTGCGTGTGTGTGTGTTAGTATAAGTTGTGTGTGTGTGCGTAAGTTTGTGTGTGTGGGTTGTGTGTGTGTGTGTGTGTGTGTGTGTGTGTGTGTGTGTGTGTGTGTGTGTGTGTGAGTACCCGCGCGCACGCGCATGTGTGTGTATGTGTGTGTGTGTTGTTGTTGATTTTGATAATGTTGAATCCGTATATGTGTTGTAATTATTGCTCTTTGTTTCCCTCTGTCTGTCTAACTCTGCCGCTGTCCTGTCTCCGTCTGTGTCTGTCTGTGCGTCTGTCTGTCTGTCTGTCTGTCTGTCTGTCTGTCTGTCTGTCTCTCTCTCTCTCTCTCTCTCTCTCTCTCTCTCTCTCTCTCTCTCCCTCTCTCTCTCTCTCTCTCTCTCTCTCATCCAATTCTCCTTATTTTAATGTCTTCTGGTATCACTTAAAGTGGAAAGACGTTAAAATTGAAGACTGACGTACTTACTTATACACAAGAAATAGAGGACTGGGTGCAAGGAACCTCAGATAATCAAGTCAAATCGATTTTTAAAAATCTGAAACATAGTGTAATCTTGTTTAAAGGGACATTTCCCCAAAGCTCTACGAAACACACCTGAAACCCCTATATGAAGCTTCTACCCCCCCCCCCCCCCCTTTTGGGGGGGATTCTTTTTTGTGTGATTTTCATGAAGTGTGTTATTCTAAAAAGTGCAAAGAAAAAGTTTTAGCATTTTTGTTTTTCTGCATTCTTTTTTCATATTTTTTCAGTATTTTCCCTTTTGTGTGTGTGTTTTTTTTTGTTTTTTTTTGATTGGCACTATTGTGCTGGACACATCGGTAGCAAATAACATCGAGCGTCAAAGCTTCATACAAAGGAATTATGTAGCCATACAATATTACATTAACAACAATGAAAGTTATGTTGCTATTTTAATTTTTATCGTTGAGAAGTCTTGCATTTCCGTAGATAATAATAGTGTATAGACTATCTCCCTGTTTTTTGTTAATAATGTTGCACTTAACAGAAACATTTCCTCAGAAAAGTGACATTATTTTTTATATAATTTTCACGAAATGTGTCCTTTAAAAAAAATTCCAAACAGATTTTTCATTAATTCATTCTACATTTAAGATTAAAGTTTTCACAGTTACTGATAATTGATTGAACATTCCCACTGCCTTTTCTTTCTTGCTTTTTTTCTTTCATGTTCTCACCAAAAGGAAAATGTAATCTAATTTATCCTATGGTTATAGCATACGCAAAATTCTCAATTCCACCGCTAATCTGAATTCGTTTGAGTGGAGTTTTTTTTTTTTTTTAATATTATTTCTCGCTGTCAACGTTGGTGTTAGTTCCATTCTTTACAAAATTAAAAAAAAAACAAGAAAAATCGCCAAACGAACACACAAAACCCCCACACACACCCAAGCATACAAGTTTTAAAAAATATAGATATCTGGGGTGATTTAGACTCGAACACAAAACCGCAACAACTTTAAGTTCAGTGCTAACCCGCAGAGCTGTCTTGATACCTGCATAAAATCACAAATAACAACAAAACCAAATATAACACACGGCTCTTTTGGCTTGTTAGGGATAGGTATTTCATCCATAACACATCTAAAAGACTCCTCTCACATACTTAGACGGCGATCGCTATTCTTCTTCCCCTCTTTTTTTATGTCTACATTTTTAAAAGCCTTTGGTGTGAGTGAAGGAAAGTAGAGAGGAAAGAGGGAAGGGTTGTGGTGGGAGTTAGATGAGGGTTGACACTCCTAAACGTCCTCAGAGAGAGGAGAAGGAGAGGAGAGAGAGAGAGAGAGAGAGAGAGAAGAGAGAGAGAGAGGAGAGACAGAGACAGAGAGACAGAGAGAGAGAGACAGAGAGAGAGAGAGAGAGAGAGAGACTCAAGACTCAAGACTCAAGACTCAAGAATTTAATTGTATAGGCCCTACAACCCGTTACAATGAGAGAGAGAGAGAGAATAACAATGAGAGACAGACAGACAGACAGACCTAAGCAAACGCAATTTTATTTCACGAGGGTACTCGATTATTAAAAGTGAGAGACAGAGACAAAACCAAAGAAAACTCAGAGACAGACAGACAGACAGAAACATAGATATGGCTGTGGGGAGAGACGGGGGAAGGGGTGTTGCGGTGAAGAAGACGACCTGAAATAATATAGTAGGGGGGGGGGGGGATAGAGAAGGAGCGCTTATAGGCATTCTTCATGTGAGGCCATCAAGAGAAACAGCCCCATAAACACGGCAGGGTGTCAGTCAGTCCCTCACTCCGGGCCTGGGAGATTTCATAGCCACTGTTGGCCATTTCTTCTTTAGGGGGAGATCTGTACCGGTGTCTGTCGGCTCTATGAACACACACATAATACATATATACACATTCGTCAGCGCACGTGCGCACACGCGAGAGCATACATGTGTACACACGCACACACGTGCGCGAGCATGCACACCGGTGCTTATTCCATTATCCTCGAAAATAAAAAAAATGAATAAAAAAGTTAACAACAACACACACACACACTCTCTCTCACTCTCTCTCTCTCTCTTCTCTCTCTCTCCTCTCTTCTCTCTCTCTCTCTCTCTCTCTCTCTCACACACACACACACACACACACACACACACACACACACACACACACACCACACACACACACACACACACACATTTAATATTCTTTTTACAGTATGACCAAAATTGATTCTAACAAACGCAGCCCAACTCTCAGAGCACGATCTGCATGGCTTCAGAAGACAAATCTCTGCTGTTCCTGGCCCACGAAACACCAAACCAATCCCTACGGTCCACAATCAGTCCATTCCATGACTATAATAATCATGTAGAGGGCAAAGCTATATCCATTGACATCACAGATACTGATTTTTTTCTTCTGCATATTCGAAAACTGAAAATCTACTTTCTGACTCTGCAAATGAAAATTCAAAGGTACTTTTTTAAAAATAAATCTTTTATATTTATTTTTTATGTCGAGGATAAAGTACTCTGTGCTTTTATACATCCAGTCCCCGTGTGCATGCAGTTTTGTAAATCTCGTCATCTGTTCCCACCCGCACACACGATGGCCTACTCTTACGAAAAGTGGAACAGGATTTAACGCGTGCGTGCGTTCGCACACGGGGCCTCAGTTTATAGTCTCATAGTCTTGTATTATGCAGTGTGTGTGTGTGTGTGTGTGTGTGTGTGTGTGTGTGTGTGTGTGTGTGTGTATGTGTGTGCGTGTGTGTGCGTGTGTGCGTGTGTGTGTGTGTGTGTGTGTGTGTGTATGTGTGTGTGTGTAAAAGTCCTTTTTTTCCAGATGGTACATTGAATAAGCATTGATTTGCTTTTTTTCATCAAGCCTTCTATCCAGGGACAAAATTAATTTCATCAATATATCTAACTAACATGATTACGGCAACTTAAAAAATAAAACACACCTGTAAGAAAAAGACAAGATACAGAGAACAAACCAAGCGAAGGTACTCAAAAGTCACACACACACACACACACACACACACACACACACACACACACACACGCACGCACGCGCGCGCGCGCGCACACACACACATGCTGCGCGCCCACATGTGTGTATGTGTGTGTGTGTATGTGTGTGACTTTTGAGTGCATTCGTTTTCGCTTCCCCCCCCCCTCCTTGACTCTTCTTCCCTCCCTGTTTCACGATTACACACGGATAGATATGGCGATTTTTATGCCTATGTTTGTACGATTATTCATCAAAAGTACCAATCCAATCAAAGCAAAAAAATCCTAAAACAAGCGAACAAACTCCACATAGAGTTAAAAAACAAAAACGCAACCCTCCCACCTTCTAAAATACAAAAATAATCCCCCCCCCCCTCACACACACACACACACACACAGCCCCAAACCGCTATTCTTTTAAAAAAAAAAAAAATCAAACACCTCGAAATCGAAACAACACATACAACTTTTTTTTTTAAGTCTACGCGCATGCACGAAGATCACGTGTGATTTGTTCAAACTCAGTACACAGAAAAATGGCAGACGACCGGAGTCCAATTTTTTTTTAAGCCTATTCAGTTGGTGTGTTGTGATGGAAATAATGTGTTAGTGTGGTTTCTGTCCAATTTGTTGTTCCTGGAAGTTAAAATTCCATTCATAAGGCTTATCACCATGCTCAAGAGGTAAGTGGAGACATTTTTGGCCGTATTTCTTCTGATATCGTAGATAGTTTGAATAAAGTTTTACTAAGTTTCCCCGACTCCTGTCCAACTCGACCCGCTTTGTCTTTGAATTTGTCAAATTTCGAAAATTTCTGGAAAAATTGCGAGCTGTTGTTGCAATAATGTCTTTAATTGCAAATTGTGAAGTAGTCCAACTGATAATTACGTCCCAGAAGTTAGAAAATCTGTAATTCTGCTTAAAACAGAGACTGAATCGGTAATAAAATGGCGCTTTTTTTTTTGGAGCAGTTGGACACAAGACACAAAGAGTTGTCGAACGTGCCCTGTCGCCTTTGTAAACTGGGTCGTTGATCTCATTGTACGATCGATTGAAAGTTTAATGTCCTAGGTTTCAAGCTTTCTGTTTCTGATGAAACATTGGCAAAACAATATTAAAAATAGATATATTTAGAAATTAAGCAGGTCATCAACAAAGTAATCTATTTTTAGACATCGGTCAGAGCCTAGCCGCTTAGCCAAATGTTAACATGTTTTACTGTGTCGTTTTGTTACTTTAAGTCAGTAATCTCTGTCTGTCTGTCTCTGTCTGTCTGTCTGTCTGTCTCTGTCTCTCTCTCTCTCTCTCTCTCTGTCTCTCTCTCTCTCTTCTCTCTCTCTCTCTCTCTCTCTCTCTCTCTCTCTCTCTCTCTCTCCTCTCTCCTCTCTCTCTCTCTCTGTGCGACACACACGCACACACGCACGCACGCACGCACGCACACACACACACACTTACACATCCTTCGGATGAGACTATAAACCGAGGCCCCGTTTGTGAACGCACGCAGAACATCTTGCGCACACGTTAAATCCTGTTCCGCTTTTCGTAAGAGTAGGCCATCGTGTGCCGGTGGGAACAGATGACATTTACAAAACTGCATACACACGGGGACTAGATGTAAAAAAGCACAAGAGTGCTTATCCCATTATCTTCAATATAAAAGAATAACACACACACACACACACACACACACACACACACACTAACACACTAACACACACACACACACACACACACACACCACACACACACACAACAGTTTTTTATCTACGTCTCACCCCCCCCTCCCCCCCCCCCTCTCTGCTCTGTTTCTTTTGGTTTTTAATGTTGCTTTTGTTATTTTGTTGTTGCAGTTATTATAGCAGGTTTTTTGTTGTTATCGCCAGCTATTTATTGTTTTGTTTTCAGTTTTGCATTCGATTTGTTGTGTTGCTGTTGGGAGTGTTTATGGTGTGGTGTTTTCATACATGTCATGTGTGCTAATCATGCCGATATCCAAACTGTGTGTGGCACTTCTCAGTTGGGTGGCTGCAGGGTTACGAGCTCCGTAAATATTCTTGTGTTTTGTTGGAAAGAAGGTGATATATTTTTTATATTTTTACGTGCTTACAGGGATTTCTGTTTTAGTGATAATAAAGTATTTTGAATTTGAATTTAAAATTGTACGTAATCATTCATACAATTATCGACACTTTATTTTTTGTTTGTGATATGAAGGGGGGGGGGGAGAGAAGTGAGCCGTGTGACTGGGGGGGGGAGTCACCATCAGCCTATCATTTGAGATTAAGTGAAGTGGGGGTGGGGTGGTGGGAAGGGGGGAGGGGCTTCGAAAGAGATGCCTGTCCCTCTGTACGCACAAGCATGCAGATCAAGTATGCGCGTTAAAGATCCTTTAATTCATGTCCATGCAGTGGGTTGCAGACACGAAAACAAACCAACCCAGACATGCACCCGAGGCTTCCCCAGCGCACGATGTGACGCAGCTGGCCCAGCCAACATATAGTAAGTGAAGTGTGTGGTATCTATAGATGTGGTGCCCTGTTAGTGGTATCTATAGATGTGGTGTCCTGTTATTGGTATCTATAGATGTGGTGTCCTGTTAGTGGTATCTATAGATGTGGTGTCCTGTTAGTGGTATCTATAGATGTGGTGTCCTGTTAGTGGTATCTATAGATGTGGTGTCCTGTTAGTGGTATCTATAGATGTGGTGTCCTGTTAGTGGTATCTATAGATGTGGTGTCCTATTAGTGGTATCTGCAGATGTGGTGTCCTGTTAGTGGTATCTGCAGATGTGGTGTCCTGTTAGTGGTATCTATAGATATTAGATGTGGTGTCCTGTTAGTGGTATCTATAGATGTGGTGTCCTGTTAGTGGTATCTATAGATGTGGTGTCCTGTTAGTGGTATCTATAGATGTGGTGTCCTGTTAGTGGTATCTATAGATGTGGTGTCCTGTTAGTGGTATCTATAGATGTGGTGTCCTGTTAGTGGTATCTATAGATGTGGTGTCCTGTTAGTGGTATCTATAGATGTGGTGTCCGTTAGTGGTATCTATAGATGTGGTGTCCTATTAGTGGTATCTGCAGATGTGGTGTCCTGTTAGTGGTATCTATAGATGTGGTGTCCTGTTAGTGGTATCTATAGATGTGGTGTCCTATTAGTGGTATCTGCAGATGTGGTGTCCTGTTAGTGGTATCTATAGATGTGGTGTCCTGTTAGTGGTATCTATAGATATTAGATGTGGTGTCTGTTAGTGGTATCTGCAGATGTGGTGTCCTGTTATTGGTATCTTTAGATGTGGTGTCCTGTTAGTGGTATCGTAGATGTAGTGTCCTGTTAGTGGTATCTATAGATGTGGTGTCCTGTTAGTGGTATCTATAGATGTGGTGTCCTGTTAGTGGTATCTATAGATGTGGTGTCCTGTTAGTGGTATCTATAGATGTGGTGTCCTGTTAGTGGTATCTATAGATGTGGTGTCCTGTTAGTGGTATCTAGTAGATGTGGTGTCCTGTTAGTGGTATCTATAGATGTGGTGTCTGTTAGTGGTATCTATAGATGTGGTGTCCTGTTAGTGGTATCTGTAGATGTGGTGTCCTGTTAGTGGTATCTATAGATGTGGTGTCTTGTTAGTGGTATCTATAGATGTGGTTCCTGTTAGTGTAAAATCATATATGTGGTGTCCTGTTATTAGTATCTTAGAATGATGTGTGTCCTGTTTAGTATCTATAGAATGATGTGGTGATCCTTTTGGGGAATGCTCTAGAAAGAAAACACGACTTTAGTTACAAAAACAAAATTGAGACACAAGTTAAAATTTCACCACTCAATCGTTCTCCTAAGCTATGCCCCATTTACTATCGTCATCCCCCGGGCCTTTTTTTAACCTTTCTTTTTTTAGCACCCTCCCTGCAGTGGGCCCCCGTAACAAAGAGGACTCGCACAGTCTGATATGAAGCATTCTCTCTACACTATCCTCCTCTTCTCTCCTCTTCCTCCTCTTCCTCTCCTCTTCCTCCTCCCTCCTCTTCCTCTCCTCCTCCCTCCCTCTCCTCTCCTCTCCTCTCTCCCTCCTCTTCCTCCTCTTTCTTCCTCCTCTTCTTCCTCCTCTTCTTCTCCTCCTCTTCTCTCTCTTCCTCCTCTCTTTCTCCTCCTCCTCTTCCTCTTCCTCTTGCTCCTCACACGAAAACACAGCAGCCCCTTTAAGGATGCAGGCAGCTGAAAACGGTCCCAGGTAGTCAGTAGATACGGCATGAGCTGAATAGTTTGTTTGGGGGGGAGGAGGGAGGAGGGGTGGGAGGCAAGAAGGGGGTGAGCATTGACAGAGGACAAAAGGCCAGGTCCTAAACTGTATTTAAACGATACGATAGAACACACCTGTAGCCGAGAGGAGGGAGAGAGAAATTGTCATCTCACCGTATTTTTTCTTCGGGGGCACCCTCCCCCACTACCCTCCTACAAACTCCGTTGACGGCAGCGGCAGGGGTTCCAGCCCCGTGAGGTTTGCAAGCTCTTGAGGCGGTGATCCCCGCGGACAGACTGAAGGGGGCTTTAGTGCGCGACCAGCCGACTGTGACCGCTGTCAGCCCCGATGCCTGCCTGAGACCCCAGTTGTCGGCTTGGCAGGGGTCCTCTCTTTCATCCTACCTGCTTAGTGCTCCCCCTACCCCCTCCTCTCCCCTCCCTCAGACGTTTTCCTCCACCACCCCGGGGAAGGGGTGGGGGTGTCGTTTATTAATGATGGGTTTTACTTCTCCCCGCTGCAGCTTTTGCATGGAGTGTGGTGTGTGTGTGTTGTGTGTGTGGGTGTGTGTTGTGTGTGTGTGTGTGTGTGTGTGTGTGTGTGTGTGTGTGTGTGTGTGTGTGTGTGTGTGTGTGTGTGTGTGTGTGTTGTGTGTGTGTGTGTGTTGTGTGGTGTGTGTGTGTGTGTGTGTTGTGTGTCGTGTGTTGTATTGTGTGTGTGGTTTGTGTGTGTGCGGCGTGTGACGTGCGGCGCGCGCGCGCAGTTGCGATATATTATATCGGCTACAGATCGCTTGTGGTTGTGTTTCCTTTTGTCACCTCTCTTGTCAGCCATATTTAGAGGGGGGGGGGAGGGGGTTTAGCAGGGTTTTTTTTGGCAGGGTATTTTTTTTCGCCGTCTTTACAGCTCTCTTTCTAGCTGCCAGGCCGGGTCTGTTCTTTCTTTCTCTCTGTGATATTCCTAACTTGTAATTAATGACAGAAAGGTGAGGTGTCCCTTTCTGTTACTCCGGCATGTTCTCAGTCAGTTCGCGGTGATGTGATGTTTGAGACGTTTGTCCTCTCAAAAGACGGTATCATTATTATCTGCAGCCTTCGCTCGCTTTGAACGAGTGAAACGTTCTCTTGCCTCTGAGCAGCCTTCTCTGTGTCTCTGTCTCTCTTCATCCGTCTGTTTCTTAATCTCTCTTTATTTGTCCATCTGCCTTGTCTTCGTCTCTTGTTTGTCTCTCTCGTCTTTTTGGTGTAATGAATGTAGTATATATTTTGTGGGGGTATATCGTAGAGGCAGGCAGAAAAAGGAAATAAGTTTAGGATATGAAAGCTGTTTGCATTTTTATTTTTAAAAGTGAGTAAAATGGACAATAGATTTATGCAAGAACAGTTAGCAGGATGGTAACGCTTGTTTTATTCACAATATTACATTGTATCTCTTACTTGTATGCATAAAGATCATGTTATGCGATAAACCCAACATGACATCTACTGTGCTGTGTCTGTGTGAAACAAATTCTTTCAAGTAGTTAATTTGATTGTTTATTTGCTTTTCTCTCAAATTGTTTTGTGCGCATCTTTAAGCCTGTTCCGCTTTTCCAAAGTGTAGGTCATTGTGTTCCGGTGGGAACAAATGGCAAAATTTACAAAACTGCATACACACGGGGAGTCGGGGACTAGATGTAAAAAAAAAACCCACATGAGTGCTTAATCTATTATCCTTGAAGCAAATGGAAGTTTTTTATTTAAAAGATACTACTCATTCTTGGCTTTTGACCTGTAGAACGCTTACACCAAGAAAAATTACCAATATCCAGAGTGTGTAGCTGTGTCTTTGTCTCTCTTTCTCTTCTCTCTCTATCTCTGTCTCCCTGTCTCTGTCTATCTCTCTCTCTGTCTGTCTCTCTGTCTCTCTGTCTGTCTGTTTCTGTCTGTCTGTCTATCTCTCTCTCTGTCTGTCTCTCTGTCTCTGTCTGTCTCTGTCTCTCTGTCTCTTTCTCTATGTGCATTCTTACGGTTGCTCTTTCCCAAGGCAGTGTTAGCTCATGCATTTGAAATGAGATGCCGGCAGTCGCTCATTTATTGTGGGGGGGGGGGGGGGGAGGCGTTTCTGGGCTAGAACTTAAGGTTTACCAATGGTGAGATTTCGCGTATGCGACCTATTTGGCTGCATTCGGACTCCAGGAATGTATGCTGGGGTATGTTCATGTTTCCGTAACCCACCGAACTGACATGAATTACTGGTCTTGAAAGTGAATGTTCGATCTTCTGCAGGAGGGGGGGGGGGGGATGCGCTGGGTTTCTGACAACAGGCGCTTAACGGTAGTGCAACGCATGTTCGCTCATAGTGTGTTGTTGTTGTGGGTTCCCCAGCTTAACACTCTGGGGGGCATCCAGAATGTGCACTCTGACTCACTCATCCCATCTGGGAATCACTGTGAGATTGAAATTGCACTCTGAATGAGAAGTTTGCATGTATGACTGTTTTCAAGTACCTCGCCATATAGGCAGCCATAGTCAAACTTAAGATTTTTTTCTCCTTTAAAGGAGACTGCACGTTGTTATCCTAGAGCTATCATGGCTGAAGGCAATCTCAACACATTTTACAACATAACATTTTAGTGTAGGCCTTGTGGTTGCTGTCTGAATGTAAGCTGAAGAAGAAGAGGATTTATGTAACATAAAAGTTGGAGGCGGATAAAGAAAAGAGAAGACATAAAAAGAACGAAAAGAAATTTGATAGGAAAAGAAAATAAATGACGACACCTAAGACACCCTCGAGCCTACATTAAGAGCTTCTTCAGCCGTTGTGCCCTTACTTCTTTCTTTTTTACGTTGCCCTTACTTACACCCCCTTCCTTACCTGTAGTGAGCTGTTCTTGTAGCAGACGACAGCCGTTGAGTTGACAAATGAGTCCACACACCTTGCCAGCATTCAAGGAGCGCCTCCTCCTCCCCCTCCTCCCTCCCCCCTTCTCTCCCGTGAGCCTTTAATCACCTTCCTGCCTGTGCTCAACACCCCGGGGTGGCGGGGTAGACTGTTTTCCACCCCTTTGAGAGATGCTACCCCTCCTCCTCCTCGCTTTGTGTCCTCTTGTCAGCCACGCTGCTGCTGCTTCTTTATCGTGGAGTTGTTTGGGGGGTGTTTTTTTTTTGGTTGTTGGAGACGTTTTAGTGATAGGGTACATTAGCTCGCTACGTCTCTTGTGTGGCTCTAGCTGTGTGTGTGTGTGTGTATCTCTGTTTAAAGTATCGGTGTTTGTCAGTCGTGTTTGTGCTGTGTGGTTTTGTATCTGTGTAAGCTTTGTCTCTTTGTATCTGTCTGTGTGTTCGTCTGTGTGTGTGGGGGGGGGAGGGTCTGTCTGTCTGTCTGTCTCTCTTCTCTCTCTCTCTCTCTCTCTCTCTCTCTCTCTCTCTCTCTCTCT
>CM060336.1:4132932-4135432 GCA_030674155.1 Stramonita haemastoma
CACACACACACACACACACACACACACCACACACACACACACACACAGTACATGTTTTCTGCGCTGGGCTCGCCAGGTTCAACTTGCCCAAGAAACACTTCAGTTGCAAGGGGCGCTGTCCATGTGGCGACACTCTCTACTGATTGTAAAACATTGCACCTTCATGTTAAGAGGATTCAAGTAATTTTGACTTGACTGGATTTGATTTCCTAAAAATATTAACTCGGCGCGCGGTGCTCCAAATAATCCTCACGGAGTTTTTGTTGTTGTTGTTGTTTTTGGGGAGGGTGAAGTCAGATGATAATTTCATAAATCCCCGAAGTCGAAATGCGGCTATCTTCATGGTGGCAGGGGCAAGAACGGTGGCATACGCGAAATCTCAACCATTGGTGAACCTTGGAGCTGTAGCCGAGGTAAAAATGTATAAAAAAGAGATTAAACAAGAAAGAAAACAGAATAGCCTCTGTTTGTTTCGTTTTCCTTGTTGCGTTTTCTTCCACTTTTATGACCAGTTGATAACAAAAATTTAAGTCCACTTTTTCCCTCCTCGGAAGCAACCAGAAGAGAGAGAGAAAAGAAATCGCTCACCGTAAGACTTGAACGTGCGTACGCACGCAGGCGCGCGCGCACGCACACACTACCACCAACCTATTCAGAGAGAGAAGGAGTCCGCTTTTATATCACACACACACTCACAACATTACACTATTACCAGTCTTCTGTCAGTACGACGAACCAACCCCCTTTAACCGCTGAACTATAAAAAAAAAATAATAATAATAATAAAGAAAACAACCTGAATATCGACAGCCTGAAAATAAAAGAAAAAAGTCATAAAACTTTAAAGAAAAAAATTAGCTTAAATAGCTCTCCCAACTTTTTTAGCGTATACTGTTGAAAATGGGAGGAAGAAGGAAGGAGGGGGAAGTTGGCGAAGAGGGGAATTTGGGGGACATTTTTTTTTATATAAAGGGGGGGGGTGGGGGGGGGGGGGGGGGGGTAGGGAGGGTGAGTTAGGGAGGCCCCATGCAGTGACATTGCAGAGTGAGCAAGGCGAAGGGAGAAAAGCCGGCGTGGTTTTGATCTTGCACTGAATAGTTTGGGGGATCGGGGACAGCGCCACAAAAGGTAGGGGGGGGGGAGGGGTGTTCCCCCCCTCTACTACTTGGGGATCATTTGCGCCCCCCCCCCCCCCCCCCTCCTATCCCTATATGTCGTCGGATGGAGCGGCGGCGGGCGGGGTAAGAAAAGAGGAAAGAAAAGACAGAAACGCTGCGCCCCGAAAAAAGGGGAGAGAAGGCAGATCGGATTACCCGCCCTTGGCTTTTCGGAAATGATGAATGCGCTGTGGCGGAACTAAACTCTCTAATTTTCTATCTTCGGGTTTTGGGGGGAGTGTGGGTGTTTTTTTTTCTTTGCTGTCTTGTCTTTTTTTCATGTTTTGTTGTGTTTTTTTATTGGATTTTTTTGGTGGGGGGGGGGGGAGGGGGGGGGGGGCGGGGAAGCTCCCACTCCCTACTACCTTCTTCTGTCTGTCTGTGTCTCTGTCTCTCATTGTCTCTCTCCTCTCTGTCGCTGTCTTTCTGTCTCTCTGTCTCTATCTCTGTCTGTCTGTCTGTCTGTCTGTCTGTCTTCTGTCTGTCTGTCTCTGTCTGTCTGTCTTCTGTCTGTCTTCTCTCTCTCTCTCTCTCTCTCTCTCTCTCTCTCTCTCTCTCTCTCTCTCTCTCTCTCTCATGTGCTTTGATGTCTTCTTCCTCATGTCTGTCAATGGTCTCTCAGATGTCTGACAGTGAAGATATGCCATGTTCCATGAAGTCATCTCAACATCTCTGCATGTCTCTATCGTCTGTAACTTCTCTTTCGTTGTGAGCCTTTTCCTTCTTCTTTTCTTCTTTTCTTCTTCTTCTTCTTCTTCTTCTTTTCTTCTTCTTCTTCTTCTTCCTCTCTTCTTCGCATTCTTCTCCATTTTCTCTCTCCTTCTCTCCATTCCTCCTCCATTCTTCTTCCTCTCCTCTCTCTCCTTCCTCTTCTCTTCTTCTTCTTCTTCTTCTTCTTCGCAATTCTTCTTCTTCGCAATTCTTCTTCGCATACTCTTCTTCGCAATTCTTCTTCTTCTTCGCAATTCTTCTTCTTCTTCGCAATTCTTCTTCTTCTTCTTCTTCTTCTTCTTCTTCTTTTCGCAATTCTTCTCTTCTTCTTCGCATTCCTTCTTCTTCTTCGCAATTCTTCTTCTTCCTTTCGCAATTCTTCTTCTTCTTCTTCTTCTTCTTCTTCTTCTTCTTCTCTTCTTCTTCTTCTTTTCTTCTCTCTTCTTCTCCTCCTCTCTTCTTCCTCCTCCTCCTCCTTCTCTCTTTCTTTTACTTTTCCTTCTTCTTTGAACAAGGGTAGTTATGCCACCCCAGCGTATAGCTAGGTTTTATGTACATTGTTGCAGATTGCGTATCGGTTGTTTTCCTATCATTCATACCGTTGGTTCACAACTGGGTTCTTCTCTATAAAA
>CM060336.1:4140432-4142932 GCA_030674155.1 Stramonita haemastoma
GGATTGGTCATTATCGTCGTTGTCTCTTCTTCATCAAACGCTCAGACAGCAGCTATTGTTGTCTGTCGTATGATTGAGCGAAAATGCTTCGCGCTGTCGTTAAGCACCTGACAAGTTAGGCCCAGCGTTTCCGACTTCGGCCTGGGAGAGAATTGTTATTTTTTAATTCTTTGAGGGGGAAGGAAAAAGGAGGAGAATGAACCAAGAGGGCAGAAAACAGACAAGAAGGAGGTGGCAGGAAGAAACCGAACAAGGCAGAAACAGGGGGGGGGAGGGTAGTGAAGGTAAAGGTGTCCCATAACCTAGGCGATCGTAGGGGGTGAGGCATCAGAGACCTCAGCTTCTCTAGGGGCCAACGTATTGAGGGCGGCGCCCATTTCCTCTCCCTCGCTGCTTTACCTTCCCAGACCCTGAAGAGGTTAGGTACGCATTTACAGCTGGGTGAACGGGGGGGGGGGACTGTACTGAAGCCAAGGCTTGCAAACGGTCACCCATCCAACTGGTAACCACGCTCGACGCTGTTAACTTGACTGGGTGGGGTGGGGGGGTGGGGTTCGTAGAAAAGAGACAATTCCTAGCACAGAATTTTCATTAGCATTACATTAAGTTAAGTTAAAAAGTTAAAGTCTGTCCCGAGCCATAAGGCTCATCAGGCCGGTGCTTATCCCGGTTTCTGTGGCGTTAAGCGACTGAGAGTCATAGACTCCCCCCTGGATAGGACGCCAGTCTATCGCAGGGTTAACCCCCAACACAAGGTTGGTACCCCTTTTACACCTGGGTGGGGTGAGAAAATAGCCGTAAAGTGCCTTTTCCAAGGGCACAACGCCATAGCGGAATAGCTGGGATCGAACCCGCAACCTTTAGATTACGAGTACAACGCCCTAACCACAAGACTACAGCGGCGGCTGCATTACATTAAACATAGGTACAAATGTACAGAATTTTCAGAAGGTGGGGATGCTATTTATACTGACAGGTCCCAGGCATCCCCACGGGGGATGGTCGTTGTTTGACGACTAGGATTTGCTGCTGTTGTCGTTGCTGTCTAACCACGAAGTAGCAATTTCGTACACAGATAGCAGAGGCCTCCGAAACGAAAAGAGCGGGGCACGCACAAACACACACACACACACACACACACACACACACACACACACACACACACACACACACACACACACACACACACACACACATATATATATATATATATATATATATATATATATATATATATATATATATATATATATATACATGTACTCTCTCAGTCTCTCTGTCTCTGTCTGTCTCTGTCTCTCTATCTCTGTCTCTGTCTCTCTCTCTCCCCCTCCCCTCCCCCCCCCCCCCCCCCCCCCCCCCCCTCTGTCTCTCTCTTGTCTGGGAAACCTTGTTACAACATCAGACATACGTTTGGTCCCAGTCTCATCACACAACACGTACAAGCAGTATATATACATACATACAAAGTATACACTGGAACCCCCCCCCCTACCCACTACCTCCCCTCCCCCTTCCCCCCCATCGCTGTTATTTTTTTCCTTCCCTACTACTTACTAGACTATATACGCCCTGCGGTTCTCATACAAGTACTGAAACAAGAACAGTGGGTGGGGGTGGGTAGAGTTGGGGGTGGGAGTTGGGGGTAGGAGAGGGGGGTGGAGGTTAGGGGGGGTTGGAGGGAATGAAGGGGTCAGTGAGCACTGGGGTGCGGACTGTCCACCTCACCAATCATTAGCGATTTAACGCTAGGCTGACCGCTTGGGTCCTGGCCAATTTTTTTTTTTTTTTTGAGTTTGTCGGTTCTTGTACGTACGTCCTCCTTATCTTCTCCCTCTGTACTGTGCTATGTATGCTATGCTGTATTTCTTCTTCTCTTCTCAGCTTCCTTACAACTACAAGTAAAGCGTTGCTGGCGTCATCACCGAATGTGGTGGTGGTGGTGTTTTTTGTTTTGTTTTTGGCTGAGGGGGGAGTGGGGTATGAGTGAGAGGAGGAAGGAGGTGGTGGGGGGCGAGAGAAACTCCAGGGGTAGGGGAGAGATGGAAAGGGGGGGAGGGAGGGTTGGGGGTCGATGTTTATATTATGTGACGATGTGGGTACGGTTCTCTCTGTCTCTGACTGTGTCTCTGCCTTGTCTGTCTGTCTGTCTGTATGCCTGCCTGTCTTTGTCTTCCCTGACCCTAAAAAGAGGGCAGGTACCTATTTACAGCTGAGTGAACTAACTTGGGGACTGTGCTGAAGCCAAGTCGCGCAAATGGTTGCAAGGAGGACAGTGCTGTAGGGGACACTTGGGGGGGGGGGGGAGGATGCACAGGGGCAGACAGACAAAGAGTTTGGACAGAGAACATCCAAGACTGGACCGGCCTTGACAAGGCAGCCGTGCTGTGTTGCTGCCAAAAGCTGAAGACAGAGACACAGACAGACACAAACACAGACACAGCCCAAGACAGACACAGACTGACAGACAGGCAGACAAGCAGACAGGCAGGCAGGCAGG
>CM060336.1:4155432-4160432 GCA_030674155.1 Stramonita haemastoma
AGTGATGATGATGATGATGATTACATTACTCCCGTGGAGATGCCGGGGGGGGGGGGGGGGGGCTCTTTCAGTATAAGTAGCATCCCCACCTTCTAGAAATTCTGTGCTAGACATTTTCACCTTTCTATATCTCTCTTTCTTTCTGTCTTTCTCCTTATCTTTCTATAATTTCTTGTGCTTATTTTCTGCCTTCCCAATCCACTCTCCTGCCATTTTTTAGCAACTCTATCAAACAATTTTTTGTTTTCATTATATGACACTCTGCCTGTGTATTTTTTGTTCTGGCGACCATGTAGTGTTACTTATATGCTGGGATGGGCACAGGATGTCCACTCTGCAGTTGTATTTGCCCGTGTGGCACTTATTTATATTTTTGTACTTAACATGTTTATCTTTTTTATATACTTTTTTTGTAATCTGACAATGATAAATTAAGCGGAATGGCTGGTGTGCTTAGCACAGTCTGGTTTATTTGCATTAAGGTATGAAATAATTTAGGTTTTGTGTCATTTAATGTTGTTGTTGTTGTTTTTTCAGAAGGATGGTGTTAGATATTTGAAAGTGTTAGGAAGTGTTGGTTTTGAACCTGAAGTTGAAAATTACTGGAGCCACTGAAACTGAATGAAGTAACAGCCCTGGTATGGCTTTCATGGCCAGTAGGGCAAAAAACAAGATAATGATGATGATGATGATTATGATTATCATTACATAGGGATCTGTTTTTGTCTACAGGTCCAGCACCAGAGCGGTGGAGACAGGCATCAGGAAGGACAAACAAGCAGACCCGTTCAGAAATCGCACAACACCTTCAACATTTTCGTCAACCTCGTCAATGCCAGTTCCTGTGGGGTTTCTGCTCTCTCTCTCTCCCCAATGAAACCCCACCTTCTCCAAGCAAGTCTAAGCAAGATGGAAGCGCTTGGAAATCTTCTTGCAGATGGGAATCAAAGCTTTGGACTCAAGTCGTGGAAATACCTGTTTAGGTCAAACATGCCGAAATGAAACGTGCTCATCCTGGAAGTCGGAATGTGGCTACCTTCATGGTGGTCAAAAACGGTCACATACGCAAAATCTCACAGGGGAGCTGTAGCCGAGGAACGAAAAATCAAAGACAAACAAAACAAACCTTGTGTACACACACCTACTTCTGACAGACTTCCCAGTCAGCCTGTGATTAACAACCCGGCTTACGATTGTGTTCTCAACTCCGGGTTTCAGGCCAAGTTTGAGAAATCGCCCTCTGCCACCCTACCTTGGGCATTGGATCCTTCCACATCTCCGGGGGCGGGTATTGATTTGGTGTCATCTGCGACCTTCCCAAGTTCCCGAGACGCCTCTGTGGATAGTGGAAACCCCGGCTGTCTGTTTCGATCTTGCCGCTCACAGGAAAGATGTCACCAGCTCCACGGCGTACGGCGTCTTTATCCGACAACTGTACGTCGTATCCATCCTACACCAGGGTTTTCACGGACGGGCCCAAGTCGGAGGAGGGGGTGGCCTGCGCCGCCTATTGCCCCACCATCAAGGAGTCGATCGCTTTCTGAGCACCTGCCTTCGGATGCCTCGGTGTACACGGCCGAACTTAACACTCTCGTCTTGTCCCTGCAACTGTCCGGCGATCGGGAAAGAAAGACTTCTTGGTCTGTGCGGACTCGCTCTCTGCTCTGGAGGCTATCGCTTGTAGGAACATAAGCCACCCTAAGCTTCAGGAGTTCTACGAACTGTATACGGAATATACATTGAGATGGGACGGGTGTGATGATGGTTTTGGTGTGGATCCCGGGGCACGTGGGCATTCGGGCAACGAAACGGTTGACAGACTCGCCAGGTGTCCACGGAGCAGGTTTCTGTGTCCACGTTGCCGTTCACAGATCTGAAACTAGGAGCGAACAATACGCGCACTCCCTCTGGCAGGAGAAATGGAACGCTTCAGACAGACAACAAACTTTTTCAGATCCGCCCAACCTGAAAGAGTTTTCCTCTGTGTGTCAAAAACGAAGGGAGGCAATAGTGCTCACCAGGATACACGCGGGTCATTCTCATATCACTCACGTTCATTTGCTGAAAGGCGAGGGATCCCCATGGTGCGTGACTTGTGATGTGCGGGTAACCATCAAGCATCTGCTTCTGGAGTGTCGGGATGTTCAGGATATTAGGCACAAGCATTTTACCTCAGACTTCCCTAAAGATCCTCTTTCGGGATGTTCCACCAGACACCTTCTTTAACTTCCTGAGAGAATTGCGCTTTTCCCATCTGATATGAGTGAAAAGTGGTATAGCTGGTCTCTAAGGACAAAGGTTGTTTTAAGGAAACTGGTTTTGGTTTTATCTCATTTTATATGTGATCGATATGGGTTTTCCCACACGCAGTGGCCGTCTTGGGCTGACCCTTATGGTTGACCAGGGCGTCGATACAGCAAGGACAGTCGAGTTGGTTTTATACCCTGTTTTAAACTGTACATAGTTGCACACTTTTAATACGTGTATAAAAATGTGAGGAGGTGACGCCCCGATATGGCCTGTGCGGTCGGCGGGCTCTAAGCAACATGATTGGATTGGACTGGAGCGTGTGATTCCTTGCAGTCTTGTAGGCCTTGGCGAATTTCCACATAGTTTTGACTGTAGAAGCGAAGCTGTGAACAAGCTGAAACCATCGTTCTGAACCGTGAAAAGAAGCAGCAGACGGACTGACACGGGAACGAGGTTTTGAACCCAAAACAGCGAGGGAGAATCTCTCTGTTAAAAGGCTGGCTGTCTTCAAAATATAACACAAAATAAAGAAAATAGCAACATCTAAATTTTGGACGCCAGTTCTCAACAAGTTAAAACAATGAGCAAGCAGACAATCAATCCATTTTTCGAAGACCTGAACTTGGACACTACAGACAGATAGAACGTCAACAGTTCACAAGTTCAGATAAGAATCTTGAGAGTGTCTGAAGACAATGAAGACACCATTATACTGACACAGAACCTTGCAGACCTTTGGAACAACTTGACAGGTAGCCAGGAGCCGATGGGACAGTCACATTGAAGTAGGGCTGAAGCTCAGTGACTTGGACAGGTGGGCAGTGCCTGGTGAAGACAATGAAGGCAGCTGAAGCTCAGGATTGGGACAGGTGCAGTGGCCTGGTGAAGACGCACTGAGCAGTGAGCTTCGTGACTTGGACAGGTAGCAGTGCTCATAAGAACAGTCGGCACTGAATGCAGGCTGAAGCTTCGTGATTGGAAGGTAGGCAGTGTGCCTCATAAGAACAGTCGGCACTGAAGGCAGGCGAAGCTTCATGCTTGGGACAGGTAGGCAGGTGGCCTCATAAGAACAGTCGCACTGAAGGCAGGCTGAAGCTTCAGTGACTTGGGACAGGTAGGCAGGTGGCCTCGTAAGAAAAGTCGCACTGAAGGCAGGCTGAAGCTTCGGTGACTTGGGACAGGTAGGCAGGTGGCCTCATAAGACAGCACGCACTGAAGAGGGCTGAAGCTTCCATGATCGATCACCTGAAGAACCTGACCTTCACAGGCCACACAGCTGCTGCCTTCAGACGTTGAATCATCATCTCCATCTTTCTTCCTGAGAGCGAGCGACACAGAATTAACGCAGACGGTTGGGCTACTTACTGAAAGGTAAGTGAATTGTTGCGTTTTTGTTTTGTTGGTCTTGTTTTGTTTTTGTTTTGTACAGTAGTCTTCTTCATCATCTTCTCTGCCTCTCTCTGTCTCTCTCTCTCTCTCTCTCTCTCTCTCTGCCTGACTCTGTCCTCTTCTGTCTGTCTGTCCTTCGTCTGGTCTGTCCTGTCTGTCTGTCTGTCTGTCTGTCTGTCTGTCTGTCTCTCTCTCTCTCTCTCTCTCTCTCTCTCTCTCTCCTCTCTCTCTCTCTCTCTCCTCTCTCTCTCCTCTCTCCTCCCTCCCTCCCTCCCCTCCCCTCTTCTCTCCTCTCTCCCTCCCCCCCTCCCCCTCCCTCCTCTCTCTCTCTCTCTCTCTCTCTCTCTCTCTCTCTCTCTCTCTCCTCTCTCTCTCTCCTCTCTCTCTCTCTCTCTGAGCTCTCTTTCTGTGTCTTAGTTGTCTGTCTGTCTCTGTCTGTCTGTCTGTCTGTCTGTCTGTCTCTCTCTCTCTCTCTCCTCTCTCCTCTCCCTCTCTCTCTCTCTCTCTCTCTCTCTCTCCTCCTCTCTCTCCTCTCTCTTTCTCCTCCCTCTCTCCTCCCTCCCTCTCTCTCTGAGCTCTCTCCTCTATGTCTCTGTCTCTCTCTCTGTCTGTCTCTGTGTGTTTTGTCTGTCTGTCTGTCTGTCTGTCTGTCTCTCTTCTCTCTCTCTCTCCTCTCTCTCTCTCTCTCTCTCTCTCTCTGTGTTTGTCTGTCTGTCTGTCTGTCTGTCTATGTCTCTCTGTCTATGTTTGTCTGTCTGTGTCTGTTTTGTCTCTCTGTCTCTGTCTGTCTCTCTGTCTGTCCGTCTCTCCTCCCCCCCTCCTCCCCTTTTCTCTTTCTCTCTCTGTCTGTCTGCATCTTCATCCCCATATTTATGTGTGTGCGTCTAATCTGTGTCTCTGTCTGTCTGTCTGTCCTTCCCTTCTTCTATCTCTGTCTGTCTGTCTCTTCTCTCTCCTCTCCTCTCCTCTCTCTCCCTATCTTCTCTCTGTCTCTTCTCTTCTCCTCTCTCGTCTGCGTCTGTCTTCTCTCTCTCTCTTCTTCCCCTTCTCACTCCTCTCCTCTCTCTCTCCCCCTCTCTCTCTCTCTCTCTCTCTCTCCCCTCTCACTCCCTCTCCCTCTCTCCGTCCCCCTCTCTCCCCTCTCTCCCTCCCTCCCTCCCTCCCCCCTTTTATCTCTGTCAACCTGTCCGTCTGCCTTTCATTCCCCATATGTGTGTGCGTGTGCGTGCTTTTCTCTGTGTCTCCTGTCTGTCTGTCTGTCTCTCTCTCCTCTCTCTGCTCTCTTCTCTCTCTCTCCTCTCTCCTCTCCTCTCTCTGTTCTCTGTCCTCCCCTCCCTCCCTTCTCTCCCTCCCACCTCCTC
>CM060336.1:4167932-4175432 GCA_030674155.1 Stramonita haemastoma
TGTCAGTGGTACTTTGTTGATACTGTTTTCTTCTCTGGGAGACTTGCAAATGAATGAGAAACGTCGGAACTAGTAAGAACTCCAATGTGTGTGTGTGTGTGTGTGTGTGTGTGTGCGTGTGCGCGTGTGCGTGTGTGTGTGTGTGTATGTGTGTTTGTGTATGTGTGTGTGTGTGTGTGTGTAAGAGGAAGGGGGAGGGGGTAGTGTCATCTCCGTTAGATCGCTTAGTAGTGACCCAAACCCGCGCCTTTAAAATAAATGACTTCAGATTACGAGTGGGACACCTTGTCCACTAACTACCGCCATTTGGGCTTTGTGGCCTGCAGTTACAGTTGATGCTCCCGTGTAACGATAGGCTTGATGGTATGACCCTGGCATTGAGGAGAACAAGAACGGCCCGTTTTATTCAGGCATAAAAAGACAACACAGCTGGTGCCTCGGACTTTACTGATTATTTCAGTCTACAGTACAGACCTGCTGTGCAGTTCATAATTTTTGTCGTGATATGACCCTGCTAATGTTGCGATATTGAGCGGCTAATAGCCTTAGCATTGAAAGACTAGAGTAAACCCAACGTTGTGGTATTGAAAAGACACGGTAATCGACGGTTTTAGTACTGAAAAGGTACGATACAGCTATTGTTTAAATATTTGAAAGAACAAACTGTTGATAACGTTCTCATAAAAACGTACATTGCACAGTTAATGTTTTTAGTTTTCAAAATACGTTGTATGGGTAATGATCTTAGTATGGACAATTTGATACGGTAAGCGTTCTGGTATTGAAGTGCGATAGATTCAGCTGAGAATAGAAGTTGGCAAATGTTCTTGTGCTAAAAAGCAATGCAAAATTAATGTTCTAACATTAAAAGATATGGTAGGGCTAACATTACAGTATTGAAAGATATTAAGCAGCTAATGTCCTGATAATGACATGTATATGTATGTATATTTGCATATATATATATATATATATATATATATATATATATATATATATATATATATATGTATATATATATATATATATATATATATATATATATATATATATATATATGTGTATGTATGTATGTATGTATGTATGTATATATGCATTATATGTCTATATCATTACGATGTAATTATATATATATCATGATATTGATGTATAATGCATAACAAATGACTTGATATTGACAGATACTGCATAACTGACCTTGATATTAAAAGGAAAAACTCTAGATATTGACAAATAATGCATTAGTAACATCTTGATATTAATAGTGTATAACTAACGTCTTGATATTGATAGATAATGCATAACTTGCGTATTGATATTGATAGTGTATAACTAACATCTACAGTATTGGAAAATATTTCATAAAATTCTCATAACAAAAGCAAGACTGTTCTATTAACAAACATAATGAATGCTCTAACATTGAAAAAAATTCATAAACGTTTGGATATTAACAAACAATGCAAAGCTAGTTTCTAATATTGACAAAGTGTAACTAACTTGTAACTTTGACACATAATGCACAACTAGATTCAGTGCATGAATGTGTTCTGATATTGACAGAGAGCAATTAGTTTCAACGCATGAATGTGTTCTAATATTGACAGAGAGCAGTTAGTTTCAGTGCATGAATAAGTTCTGATATTGACAAACAATACGTAATTATGTTTTGATATTGACTACCGATGCATAAATGCGTTATGATATTGACAAATAACCCATAACAATGTCCTGATTGTGACAGATAATCGAAAACTGTGCTCTAATATTGATAGAGAACCCATGAATATGTTCTAATATTGACAGAAAATACATGAATATGTTATAATATTGGCAAACAATGTACAAATATATTCTGATATTGACACAAAATTCATAACTATGTTTTAATACTAACAGACAGTGCATGAATATGTTCCAGTATGGACAACTAACGCAGAACTATGTTCCGATATCAATAAACTATGCACAAATATGGTATAATATTGACAAACAATCCGTAACTACGTTGTAATATTGACCAACAGTCCATAATAATGTTCTGATGTTGAGAAACAATGCATGAATATGGCCTGATATTGACAGAAAATCCATGACTACTTCTAATATTGACAATTAATCCATAACGATGTTCCGATACTAACATGGCATAACTATTTCTCAATATTGAGAAAGAATCTATAACTATGCTTTGGTGATGACAATTCATTGCTTTTCTTTTAAAAAAATATATAAATATATATCTATTGACCAACAGTGCATAACTAACCTTGATATCTTTGACAGATTGACAGACAATGCATAACTGAACCATGCTCTAATGTTAACAGACAATGCATGAATGTGTTCCAATGTTAACAGACAATGCATGAATGTGTTCCAATGTTAACAGACAATGCATGTATGTGTTCCAGTGATAACAGAAAATGCATGACTGTTCTAATTTTGAAACAGAATGCATGAATGTGTTCCAATGTTAACAGACAAGGCATGACTATGTTCCATTGTTTACAGACAATGCATGAATGTGCTCTAATATTGCAATGTATAAATGTGTTCCAATATTAACAGACAATGCATGAATGTGTTCCAACGTTAACAGATAATACATGAGTGTGTTCCCATATTAACAGACAATGCATGAATGTGTTCCAGTGTTAACAGACAATGCATGAATGTGTTCAAATATAATCAGACAATGCATGATTATGCTCTAACATTAAGACAATATTGACAGACATAGCATAACTATGGACTAATGTTGACAGACAATAGATGACTACGTTGTAATATAAATAGACAATGCATGAATGTGTAAAACAATCCATAACATTGTTCTGAGATGGAAAACAATGCATGAATGCTGAAATTGACCAACAATCGTAACGATAATGTTTTGAGATTGAGAAACAATGCATAACCTTGTTCTGACAATGACTAATAATAGATAACTTTGTTTTGATAATTATTGACTTACAGTCCATAACTTTGTTCTGATAATGACTAACAGTCCATAATTATGTTCTGACGTTGACTAACAGTCCGTAACTTTGTTTTGATAATTATTGATTGACAGTCCATTACTTTGTTCTGATATTGACTAACAGTCCATTACTTTATGATATTGACTAACAGTCCATTACTTTGTTATGATGTTGACTAACAGTCCATTACTTTGTTCTGATATTGACTAATGTCCATTACTTTGTTCTGATATTGACTAACAGTCCATAGCTTTGTTCTGACAATTATTGACTAACAGTCCATAACTTTGTTCTGATAATTATTGACTAGCAGTCCATAACCTTGTTCTGATGTTTATTGACTAACAGTCCATAACTTTGTTCTGAAATTGATTATCAGTGCATAATATTGTTCTGACATTGGCTAACAGTCCATAACTTTGTTCTGATAATTATTGAGTCGCAGTCCATAACTGTGTCCTCATAATTATTTACTAACAGTCCATAAATTTGTTCTGACATTGGCTAACAGTCCATAACTTTATTTTGAAAATTATTGACAAACAGTCCATAACTTTGTTATGATAATTATTTACTAACAGTCCATAACTCTGTTCTGATATTAACTAACGGTCCATAACTTTGTTCTGATAATTATTAACAGTCCGTAACTTTATTCTGATATTAACTAACAGTCCATAACTTTGTTTTGATAATTATTGAATAACAGTCCATAACTTTGTTCTGATAGTTATTGACTAGCAGTATATAACTTTGTTTTGACATTGACTAACAGTCCATAACTTTGTTGTGGTAATTATTGACTAACAGTCCATAACTTTGTTTTGACATTGACTAACAGTCCATAACTTTGTTCTGATATTGACTAATAGTCCATAACTTTGTTCTGATATTGACTAACAGTCCATAACTTTGTTCTGATATTGACTAACAGTCCATAACTTTGTTTTGGTATTGACTAACAGTCCATGACTTTGTTCTGATATTTATTGACTAAAAGTCCATAACTTTGTTCTTACAGTTATCGACTAACAGTCAATAACTTTGCTCTGGTATTGACTAACAGTCAATAACTTTGCTCTGGTATTGACTAACAGTCCATAACTTTGTTCTGGTATTGACTAAAAGTCCATAACTTTCTTCTGATAATTATTGACAAACGATCAATAACTTTGTTGTGATAGTTACTAATAGTCCATAACTTTGTTCTGATAATTATTGACTAACAGCCCACATCTTTGCTCTTATATTGACTAGTAGTCAATATATTTGTTCTGATGTTGACTAACAGTCCATAGCTTTGTTCTGATATTGACTAACAATGTCTTTTTTCTGATAATTATTGACTAACAGCCAATATCTTTGTTCTGATATTGACTAACAGTTCACAAATTTGTTCTGATATTGAATGACAGTCCATAACTTTGTTCTGATAGTTATTAACAGTTTATAACTTTCTGATATTGACTAACAGTCCATAACTCTGTTCTGACCTTGACTAACAGTCCCTCCCCTCTCATGATTAATAACTAACAGTACCTACCGTCTCATAATTAATGACCAATAGTCCATAACTATGTTCTCGTAATTAAAGCCTAACAGTCCATAACTATGTTCTTATATTGACAAACAAAAAACAGTTATGCTGTAATGTTGATACACATGCACAACTATATTCTAATATTGACAGTCAGCGCGGAGCTATGTTTTGATATTGACGACGAGCAATGCAAAACTGTGTTCTGTCATGGACAAACAATCCTTAACTAAAGTTCTGATATTAACAAACAATGCATAACTAACGTTATCAGCCTTTTTAATATCAACAAACGATAGTTACCAACAGGGCATAACCAATGCTCTTATTTTGACAATCAATGCATGTTTTCGTAATGACAAAATAATACATGATTATGTTCTAATGTTAACTAACAATCTATAACTGTGTTTTAATATTGACAAACAATGCATAACTATATCCCACTGTTGACAGTGCATGATTATGTTCCGTTACTGACAAATATTGCATGACTATGTTTTGATTTGGAGCATAACTAACGTTATGTTCATAAACAATGCGTAACTGTGCTCTAGTACTGACAAACTACACGCAAACATTTTTATTATTGACAAACAATGCATGATTATATATGCTTATACTGACAAACAATGAATGTTTATGTTCTAATGGTTACTGAAAAACAATAAATAACTGCTTTAATATCGACAAACATTGCATAACTATATTCCGATATTGACAAACAGTACATAACTAACATTAACATTCTAACATTCCCAAACAATGAAATACAATGTTTTTGATAACTGACAAACGCAGCTAACGCATAACTAACGTTATGATGTGTACAAATAATGTATAACTAACGTGACTAACGTTATGATACGGATAAAATGCATAACTGTGTTTTGATATTGATAAACAATGCCCGATTAACGTTTTAACATTAACAAACAGTGCACGAATAACGTTTAAACATTAAGAAACAATGCATAACTATGTACTACTATTGACGATGCATAATTCTGCTCAAATGTTGACAGTGTTTAACTTTTTTTTCTGATATTGATGCACATTACATAACTAACGTTATTCTAGCGGTCTGATATTGACATACATTGCATAGGTAACGTTACTAATGTTCATACATCGAAACGTATTGCATACCTTACGTTACTAATGTTCTGATGTTGACATACACTGCATAGCTAACGTTACGTTTTAATATGGACATTGCATTCCTTATGTTACAAACGTTCTGATATTAACATATATTGTATAACTTACGGTACTAACTAAATGATATGGACATAACATTGCATAACTAACGGTGACAGAAAATACACAACTCATTTTCAACATTGGCATACTATTCCTATTTTGTGATTTTGCGAACAATACATAGCAACGTTCTGATCTTGACTATCGAAGCACAACCTGTTTTTTTTAATGTTGACATTGCAGAACTTTTAATACTAACAAACAATGCACGACTCTGTTCAACTATTGACTGTTGGTGCATAATTAATTTTCAATATTGACAAACATTGCATAACTGTGCTCTGATATTAACAAACAATGCTTAACCATGTTCTGATTCTGACAAATATAGCATAACTGTGTTACACAATTGACAAGGCATAACTAATGTTCTAATATTGACAAAGTTCAAAATGTCGACAGACACTGCAATCCTAACGTTATGATATTGACATACAATGCATGGTTAATGTTGTTGTTTTGAGAAAAAAATGCATACCTATGTTGACAGACAGTGCATAACTATGTTCTACCTTGAACAGACAATGTTTACCTCAGGTTATGATATTGGCAAACAGTGCATAACTAACGTTATAATGTTCGCATACGATGCAAGTTTAAAAGAGAGATCATCATCATAAAAAGGATCAACACATTTTTTGTTGTTATTGTGACAGTTGCTCTCATTTCCTTGAAGTTATTCTTGTAATAATAATAATGTCGATGATAATAATGAAGGCGAAAACTACCACCATTATCATCAACGACGACGATGGTGGTGATGATATTGGTATGTACATGAAAAGAAAAAAATAGTGGGTGGCGCTGCTCTTGTGGCGACGCGCTATCCCCGGGGAGAGCAGCCCGAATTTCACGCAGGGAAATCTGCCGTGACTTACAAAATAGTGTAGTGTAGTGTAGTATAGTATCAGTGCAGTGCAGTGCAGTGTAGTACAGTATAGTAAACTATAGTATGGTAAAGTATAGAATAGAATAGAATGGAACAGAATAGAAAAGAATCACTGAAAGTGGAAGGATGTTAAAGCGAAGAACCAACAACATTGTTTTCGCACTGTGCTTTTTCTAAATCATTTTCTCTTTTCTGCTCGTTTGATTTTTTTTTTAACCATGGACGTAAGTCTTTTTTTTTTTTTATTTGTCTTCCGTTTAAACCGTTTTATTTAATTCTTTTTTTTATTTCGTGTGTGTGTGTGTGTGTGTGTGTGTATGTGTGTGTGTGTGTGTGTGTGTGTGTGTGTGTGGTGTAGTAGTAGTAGTAGTAGTAGTAGTAGTAGTAGTAGTGCAGTTTTCTCCCCCCCCCTCCCACATGTGAACTCTTTCTGTTGTTTTACCAAGAGAATGCTGCTTTTCTGTACAGTTTTTTGCTAAACCTTTTTTGGTTGGGGTTTTTTCTTTGTTTTTTTCTTCTTTTTTTCTTTTCTTTTCCCTTTAGCTCATTTGTTTGTTGTTTTCATTGGCTGTTTTTTTTTTCGTTGGTGTTTTTTTCCTTGGTTTTTATTTGTTTTTGTTTTTGTTTTGTTTTCCTGTCACATCTATTTCTTACCAGGGTTACATTGTTTTCTAACAGTATTTTTTGCTGACATTTTTCTGCCTTTGTTCAGTTATGCAGTCGCTGTCATTCTTACCGCGGAGAGTGGGATTGCAGGAATTATTTTATTTGTTCTTTTGCTACATGTTCTTTACCCTTCCCCTCTTTTTAGTTTTGTTGATTTAGTT
>CM060336.1:4180432-4212932 GCA_030674155.1 Stramonita haemastoma
CGTGGAGCTCGAACCGACGACAGCGGCAATGGAGACAGTGGTTGTTGCGTGTTACTGAACTGATTTAACGATGCAATCAGTGTAACTCGTACACAGCTATCCATTAGGTTCCCCTCTAAAGAAACCAATGACGGGAAAAAAAAACCAAACCCAACCCTAGTACCAGCAATGTTAGGGCTTTGGGTTGCTTTTCCAATCTTGTTTTTTTGGCCGGAAATTGTGATACTGACGATGATAATGATAACAATAAGACACAGAGAAAAAAAATGCTATAACGATGATCATTTTGTACCAGGAAGGGCAAATTGGGTTCTAATGAAAGCCTGAACTGAGGGCGCAGCACAAAACCGTTGTCTAACAGCCAATTAGTGGAGAGCTGATGTGGAGGGGAGGGGGGGATGTGGAGAGAAGGAGGAAGGTAGAGGAGTGACCGTGAACATATTTTGGAAAGGGACACACATTAACAACTCCCCCCCCCCCTCCACCCTCCACCACTGTCTCAGTCTGACGAGGCCGACTTGTGACAGGTCTCTATTTAAACCACCAGACACTTTTGTCATATTCTCCCCCTCCCCCGCCACTCCCCCCCATCCCCCCTGTGAACCCCCCACCTCCTCTTCCTCACCCCCTGAACCTCCCCCTATCAGGCACATCAGTCCTTTATGACAAGAGGGCAGGCAGTATCCAGCGATATCCACTAATATACAGCGCGAGGGGACTGGAATGGCGGGGTACAGATGACAAGCTTCAGAATGGACAAATCTGGTCACCCTCATTTTGTTCCTATACCGGTAGGCAGGCAGGCAGGCACACGGACAGACAGACAGACAGACAGACAGACAGACAGGCGGACAGGCAAGCAGACAGGCACAGGCACGGACACAACAGACAGACAGACAGACAACGACAGGCGGACGGGCAACAGACAGGCAAGCAGGCAAACGGACAGACAGACGACAGGCAGGCAGGCAGGCAGGCAGGCAGGCAGACAGGCAGACGGACAGACTGGCAGGCGCACAGACAGGCAGGCGGACAGACAGACACACAGACAGACAGGATGACAGGCAGGAAGGGGCCCAAGGCCTACCTACCCCCTCCTACAATGTAACTCGGGTTTCAGAGTTCGCTTCTCTTCTCCCCATTGGCCCCTATCAAGTTATTTCCACCAGCGTGTTTGTTAACTGCTGCAGGCTGGAGGGGTCTGTCTGTCTGTCCATGTATACTGCTGTCAGCGCTGATACACTCGCTGGTCCAGAGGCTGCTACTACTACTGCCGTCACAGCTATCACGGTGAATTTTCCGCTTGTCTCTGATGGGATGTGGCAGGTGATAGGAGGAGTGGTCCGCCCTTTGACGACGAAAATTTTCCACGCTGCTCCCTTAGGCCCACAACACGTTCAGAGTCACAGTGTAGAAATCTAGTTTCTCTGAACACAGCAGTAGAAGAACGTACTGTGATTGATTTGTTTTTACAAGACATAGCGCTATACAAAATCCATGTGTTATTATTATTATTATTATTGTTATCATTATAATTATTATTTTGGTACTGGCTATGGCCTGTGTGGTCGGGGGGTTATAAAAATTAATGTGATTGGACTGGATTGAATTATTACAAGAACTCGTGGTGTTGTTTTTTAACCCCCAGAAGAATAAACTCGTACTTTGTAGAACTTTAAGGCACAAATTTTGACATCCAGCAAGTGTAGAACTGTGACATAGACATGGCGAAAGCTTCAGAGAGAAACTATGATGGCCACTTCGTGTTTTGTGTTCTCGGATTTTCTGAAGAAACGATGAAATAAAAAGTGAACTGGTGTCGCAGATTGATATCGAATTTGAACAATTTCAATTGCCTTTGTAGAAGAAGAATGGGTGTTTAAAAAAAATCTGCTTGAGTCCACCTGAAAAGTAAAAATTATAGACCTGCACATAGGCATGTGAAAATAAATTGTTTCGTTTCGCCCTTCAACCAACTTAAGATAAATGAAATGTGAACTCTGCATGTACCGAATCGAATCAAATGCAACAGGAGTAATGACTGAAGCATCAATGTATGCAGTATCCTTGTGCCAGTGTGTGCTCTCTTATCCTTACATTTACACCTTTATTCACCATTTTACCACAGCCTGCCCTCCATACTTACTTACCCAGACTTTGCGCTCTAAAGACTAAAGCGTAACTCCATAGTCTTCCGAGACTGATGGATGCTACTACTACTACTACCACCACAGTGCACTCCACTCGCGCCAATCCTCACTATCCCCCATCCCCTCCCCCTCCCCCAACCCACCCAACTGTACTGATCACCACCCCACCCATCCTCATGTCATGGTTTGTTACTAAGGACAAGGTTATTTTAAGGAACCTGAAACAAGTCCCCCATCTGCGGACCAAAAGCCAAAGGGAAGCAACAGTGCTCACCAGGATATACACGGGTCATCACTCTCTTCCTTTCACCCCCTTCTTGCCTATTTTCTGCCTTCTTTGTCCATTCTCCTGCCTTTTTCCAGAAAGACTTCAAAGATAACAGTTCTCTCCCACACCGAAGTAGGATGCCCTTGGCCTGACTTGCCAGGCGCTTAACGGCAGCGCGGCTCATTTTTGCTCATATAACAAACAACATTGGTGGTTATCTGAGCGTTCGACGAAGAAGATCACTCGCGTTTATTTGCTTAAAGGCGAGGGAACCCCATGTGCGTGGACTTGTGATGTGCGGGTAACCATCAGGCATCTGCTCCTGGAGTGTCAGGATGTTCAGGATATTAGGCACAAGCATGTTACTGCAGACTCCCTAAAGATCCTTTTTCGGGATGTTCCACCCAACACCATTTTTAACTTTTTGAGAGAATCTGGATTTTTCCGTCAGATATGAGTGAAAGTGGTATGGTTGGTCTCTAAGGACAAGGTTGTTTTAAGGAATCTGGTTTTGGTTTTATCTCATTTCATGTGTGATTGATGTGGCTTTTCCCCACAACGCGGTGGCCGTCCTGGGCTGACCCTTGTGGTTGACCAGGGCGTCGATACAAGGAAGAACAATAGAGTTGGATTTATACCTCGTTTTAATCTGTATATAGTTGCACACTTTTATTCCGAGATATGAAATTTTAAAAAGTGACAGTCCCGATATGGCGCCACTCTGTGGTCGGCGGGGCTATAAACAAGATGATTGGATTGGATTGGATGAGACCCTGGTGAGCTGTCAGGGCCCCATCCTATAGTTATATTTGCAGATAACTGTACAGCTTCTCCACTGTAGCAAAGACGGTGGTAGGCTGCAGATTGGAACTGCCGACCTCGAGGTCCAAATGGTCAGAGCCTGGACTATGAATCTCCTTGTTGGAGGACTCCAAATCTCTATGGGAAAAAAATATTTTAAGTATCCGTCCTACACTGCATCCTCGTCGTTATGTAATAATAATAATGATAATAATAATAATAATAATAATAATAATAATAATAATAATAATAATAAAAGATAAAAAATAATGATAATGATGATGATGATGATAATAATAATAATAATAATAATAATAATAATAATAATAATAATAATAATAATAATTCTTTTCCGGAACATTTTCCTTTTTGAAAGCTTTTTCGTCTTTTCTGTCCATTAGATTACTATACCTTATCTTCCTTGAAAATAACTTCTTCCAATATTTTCTTCACAACACTCTCACTTTCGTTTTGGCGCATTACTTTTCTATTTCTTTTCCAATTATTTACATTTTGGTTTTACAAGACTGTTCGCACACTTCATTTCTGATTTCTTATCTTTTTTTCCGACATAGAAGGTTTTAACGTTCAAGTTTTGAAGGAGCAAATATTGAAGAAAAAAAAACTTCCAAAAAAGAATGTTGAAAAGAACAACCACAAAACTACCAATAAATCCTTCTTAACGCAATTCTAAATTGTACTTGTGACTAAAAGCTGACAGGAATTAAACATAAGATTCCACAACTCCAACCACTATCTTAAATATTTGCTAAGTACAAAAACAGCTGGAATGAAGCCTCAATACCAACACATCTAAGCGCCACCCACCCCCCACCCCCGTCCCCTCAATATATTCTTGCCCCAAATCGCATTACATATTAGCCCACCCCCAATACAGATTAGCCCCCACACAAACGCAGTACATATTAGCCCCCTCACAATCCCAATATATATTAGCCCCCTCACAATCCCAATATATATTAGCCCCCTCACAATCCCAATATAGATTAGTCCCCCACACAATCCCAATATATATTAGCCCCCTCACAATCCCAATATAGATTAGTCCCCCACACAATCCCAATATATATTAGCCCCCTCACAATCCCAATATATGTTAGCCCCCTCACAATCCCAATATATGTTAGCCCCCTCACAATCCCAATATATATTAGCCCCCTCACAATCCCAATATATGTTAGCCCCCTCACAATCCCAATATATATTAGCCCCCTCACAATCCCAATATATATTAGCCCCCTCACAATCCCAATATATATTAGCCCCCTCACAATCCCAATACCTATTAGTCCCCCCACAATCCCAATACCTATTAGTCCCCTCACAATCCCAATACCTATTAGTCCCCTCACAATCCCAATACCTATTAGTCCCCTCACAATCCCAATACCTATTAGTCCCCTCACAATCCCAATACCTATTAGTTCCCCATAGAATCTCAATATATATTAGTCCCCCCCCCCCCACAATCTCAATATATGTTAGTCTCCCACACAATCCCAAAATATATATGCCCCCTCACAATCCAAATACACATTGTCCCGTCACAATCCCAATACATATTAGCCCCCTCACAATCCCAATACATATTAGCCCACCCCCAATACATATTAGCCCACCCCCAATACATATTAGCCCACCCCCAATACATATTAATCCCCTCACAATCCCAATACATATTAGACCCTTATCATATCCCATCCCATAGAATCCAGTACCCCAATTCCCATCCCCAAGTATCCCACATCCAATCCCCCAGTATCCCATATCCCATCCCCCAGTATCCCACCTCCAATCCCCAGTATCCCACCTCCAATCCACCAGTATCCCACCTCCAATCCCCCCAGTATCCCACCTCCAATCCCCCAGTATCCCACATCCCATCCCCCAGTATCCCACCTCCAATCCCCCAGTATCCCACATCCCATCCCCCAGTATCCCACCTCCAATCCCCCAGTATCCCACATCCCATCCCCCAGTATCCCACATCCCATCCCCCAGTATCCCACCTCCAATCCCCCAGTATCCCACATCCCATCCCCCCAGTATCCCACCTCCAATCCCCCAGTATCCCACTCCATCCCCCAGTATCCCACATCCTCCCCAGTATCCCACCTCCAATCCCCCAGTATCCCACTCCCATCCCCCATATCCACAATCCACATCCCATAATCCAATCCATCCCAATCCATCCCCCAGTATTCCATCGCCCACATCCCATCCCTTTGTATCCCACCCCAAGTACCCCGATCCCCCTCTATCCCTTATACCCACAATCTTACCCCCCACATCCTGTTACCATCACACCCCATTTCCCCACATTGCATCCGCACAATCTTACTCCCCACATCCCAATCCCCAGTATCCCATTCCCACAGTCCCATTTCCGGTCCCATCCCTCACATCCAATCCCCTGTATCCCATTCCCAGTATCCCACTCCCCACATCCTATCCCCGTATTCCATCCCCAGATATCCCATCCCCGCATCCTATCAGTATCCTATCCCCAGTATCCCATCCCTAGTATCCCAATTCGCATACCCAGTATCCCGTTAACCTCATCCCGTTCCCAGTATCCCATTTCCAACTCCCATTCCCAGTATCCAATCTCCCACATCCCATTCCCTAGTATTCCATCCTTAGTATGATGGGATACTAAGGATGGGATACTGGGGAATGGGATACAGGGGATTGGATGTGAGGGATGGGATGTGGGGAATGGGATACGGGGAAGGGGATGTAGGGAATACGATTGTATCACATACAATCGTATAATACATCCCATACCTAGCATCCCATCCCATGATCGTATTCCCCACAATCGTATTCCCCACAATCCGATTCCCCAATCCCCTCCGAAGTATCCCATCCCATTCCCCACACCCCATCCCCCAGTATCCTATCCCACAGTATTCCATTTCCTGACTATTCCATCCCCCATCATCCCCATCCCCAGTATCCCATCCCCCAGTATCCCACATTCCCATCCCTACTATCCCATGCATTCCCCAATCCGATCCCCATTATCCCATCCCTAGTATCTCAGCCTCTAGTATCCCACTCCCCCAATCCCATTCCCAACATCCCATTGCCTAGTATCCCATTCCTCAGTATCTCATTCTCCAGTATCCCATTCCCCAGTATCCCACATTCCCCAGTATCCCACATTCCCATTCCTCAGTATACCATTTCCAGTATCCCACTCCCCACATCCCATTCCCCTGTATCCTATCCCCCTGTATCAATTTCCTCGTATCCCAGTATCCCATCCCTCAGTATTCCGTCCCTAGTATTCCATCCCAGTATCACATTCCACACATCCCAGTATCACATTCCACACATCCCATTCCCGGTATCCCATTCTCCACAATTCTATTCCCCACATCCCTTTACACTATTCCATCCCCAGTATCCCATCTCCATGGTATCCCATTCCTATATCCCATCATTATCCCATTCCCCACATCCAATTCCCTTGTATTCCATCCCAAAATATCTCATTTCCCACATCCCATTCGCCACTATCCCATTCCCCACATCCCATCCTTAGTATCTATTCCCAGTATTCCATCCCCCAGTATCCCAAATTCCCACCCCAGTATCACATTCCCAACATCTTTCCCCAGTATCTCATCCTTTTGTATCCCAATCCCAGTTCCACGTCCCATTCTTTGTATTTCATTCCCCGCACCCCATTCCCCAGTATCCCATCCTGTAGTATCCCATCCCTCAGTATCCCATTCCCCCATATCCCTTTCCCCCAAATCCCATTCCCCAGTATCCCACTCCACATCCCATTCCCCAGTATCCCACTCTCCACATCCCATCCCCGTAATCCCATCCCTTGTATCCCACCACCCCACATCCTATTCCCAAATATCCCATCAACCAGTATCCCATCCCCAATATCCTTTTTCCCCACATCCCATTTTTTAGTATCACATCCCTAGTGTTCCATCCCTTGTGTCCCATCCCAAGTATCCCTTCCCTGTATCCCATTCCCAGTATCCCATCCCCTGGTATCAAACCCATCCAATTTCCCATCCTCAGTATCCCATTCCTCACATCCCATCCCAGTATTCCATACCCCAGTACCCCACTTCCCAAGTGTCCAATTCTTCACATCCCATCCCAAGTATCCCATACCCCAGTATCCCATTCCCAAGTATCCAATTCTTCACATCCCATCCCAAGTATCCCATACCCCAGTATCCCATTCCCAAGTATCGCATTCCCAAGTATCCTATTCCTGAGTGTCACATAACCGAGTATACCACCCCCCACTATCCCACATCCCATCCCCAGTATCCCTTTCCCAGTATCGCATCTCCCAGTATGCCATTCCAAGTATCCCATTCCCAAAATCCCATCCCTCAAGTATCCCATTCCCCAGAATCCCATCCACAGTATCCCATTCCCCAGTATCGAATTCCCCACATCCCATTCCACAATATCCCACCCCACAGTACCTATCCCCCAGAATCTCCTTCCCTGTATCCCATCCCAAGTATCCCATTCTCTACATCCCATTCCCAAGTATCCCATTCACCACCATCTCCCAGTATCCCATCCCCAGTATCTTATTCCCCGTATCCTATCCGCCCGTATCTAATCCCTCAGTATCCCATCCCCAACTATCATATCCCCAAGTATACCATCCCCACGTCCCTTTTCCCACATCCTGTTCCCCACATCTCATCCCCCACTATCCCACAACCCAACATCTTATTCCCCAGTATTCCATTCCCAGTATCCCATTACCCACATAAGCTTACCCACATCCCATCCCCTGTATCCCATCCCTAGTATCCCATTCCCCGTATCCCGCTACCAAGTATCCAATGCCCCAGTATCACATCCCCCAGTATCCCATTCCTGGTATCCCATCCCCAGCATCCCTCGACCGCACATCCCATTCCCCACATCTCATTCCCTGGTGTCCAATCGTCCAGTATCCCATTCCCCACATTTCATTCCCCATATCCACTTTCCTACATCCCATACCCAGTATCTCATCTCTTGGTGACCCATTCCCTACATTCCAACCCCCAGTATCCCATTCCCCCCATCTCATTCCCCAGTATTTCACTACCCCACATCCCATTCTCTAGTATCCCACTACCCTACATTCCATCCCCCAGTATCCCATCCTCAGTATCCCACCCCAAGTATCCTATCCCCCAGTATCCCATTCCCATATTCCATTCCACACATCCCATTCCGCATATCTCATCCCCAGTATCCCATTCTCCACAATCCCTTTCCCCACATCCCGTTCCCCATATCTCGCCTTCCAGTATCCCATCCCCCAGTATCCCATCCCCCACATCTCATCCCCATTATCCCATACTCAGTATCCCATCGTCCAGTATCCCACATCCCATCCCCCAGTATCCTATTCCACTCATCCCGTTCCCAAGGATCCTATTCCCCACATTGCACCACGGTATCCCATTCCATTCATCCCATCCCCCTGGATCCCAATCCACACACCCTATTCCTTCCATCCCATCCCCCACAATTCCTTCTCCCATATCCCATCCACAGTATCCCATATTCCCACATCCCATCCCCCAGTATCCCATTTCCCAGTATCCCACTATAGTACCCAAGATCCCATTCCCCACATCCCATTCCCCAGTATCGCATTCCCCAGTATCGCGTTCCCCAGTATCCCATTCCCCCACTCGTTTCCCTACATCCCGTTCCCATCATCCCACCCCTAGTATCCTATCCTTAGTATCCCATTCCCCACCACACATCCCCCAGTATCACATTGTCTAGTATCCCATTCCCCACTGCCCATCCCCAAGTATCCCATTCCTTACATCCCATTTCATATATCCCTTTCCCCACATCCCATTTCTGACATCCCATTCCCTACACTCCATCCCTCAGTATCCCATTCCCAACATTCTATTTCCCAGTATCCACCCCCCAGTATCCCATTCCCCACTATCCCATTCCCCACTATCCCATTCCTCATATCCCATTCCCCACTATCCCATTCCTCATATCCCATCCCCCAGTGTCCCATTCCCCACTATCCCATTCCCCACTATCCCATTCCTCATATCCCATCCCCAGTATCCCATTCTTCATATCCCATTCCCCACTATCCCATCCCCCACTATCCCATTCCCCACTATCCCATTCCCCACTATCCCATTCCTCATATCCCATTCCCCACTATCCCATCCTTCATATCCCATCCCCACTATCCCATTCCTCATATCCCATCCCCCAGTATCCCATTCCCCACTATCCCATTCCCCACTATCCCATTCCTCATATCCCATCCCCCAGTGTCCCATTCCCCACTATCCCATTCCCACAATCCCATTCCTCATATCCCATCCCCACTATCCCATCCTTCATATCCCATCCCCCAGTATCCCATTCCTCATATCCCATCCCCAGTATCCCATCCCCCACTATCCCATTCCCCACTATCCCATTCCCACAATCCCATTCCTCATATCCCATCCCCACTATCCCATCCTTCATATCCCATCCCCCAGTATCCCATTCCTCATATCCCATCCCCAGTATCCCATCCCCCAGTATCCCATCCCCCACATCCAAAAATTTAGTCTTTGGAATAATTATTCATTTCGAAGTTATACACAATTCGCAGAAACATGAAAGACCGGATTCACTCACTCACAACTGTGATCGCAAACTGCGACTAACACCAATATCACGACTTCAAAGTCGAAAATGAAAATAAACCCATTACACTAAAACGTCCTCACAACGGCGCCGCATGACAAAATCTCTATGACAAAAAAGACACAGCTGCAATGTTCAAGCTTCTATATAATCAATATAATAATGATATGATGTTAATAGTGTAACGTTTGGGTTCAGTTCCCAGCATCATACTAATACCACTTCGTATCGGTGTATCAAGGGACACGATTTATTGTTGTAAACCATGAAGTGAAACGGAATAGGTTGGGGTTTTTTTAATGGTTTGAAATGGAATTTTAAAAAGTTCAGAAATAAAGGTCCGAAAATGTACTTTACCTTTCAGACCGGTTGGTTTTCCCCGTGGGAAATCCATGCTAGAAATTCCCTCGTTTCTATCCAGCAATCACCACAACATCAACACCAATAGTGATGATGATAATCACCATCATCATCATCATTATCATAATCATAATAAGGAGCATGGAAGAAGTCCTTCGAATTTGAAGAATACTTTCTTCACTTCATCATAATATTTATTCAATAATAATAATAATAATAATAATAATAATAATAATAATAATAATAATAATAATAATAATGACAAGAACAACAAACACAAAACTACTACAACTACTGCAAATAATATTTCTCTGCGTGAAATTAGGGCTGCTCTCCCTGGGAGAGCGCGTCGCCACAAGAGCAGCGCCACCCATAATGGAAATAATTTCCTTCTTTTCCTGTCTGAAAATTTGTTTCCCTATCAGGTTGGCTTTTTTTTTTTAACAGAAATTTGCCAGGGACAACTCTTTTGTTGCCGTGGGTTCTTTTACGTGTGTTAAATAATGATGTGTAACACACGGAACCTCGGTGTATAGTCTCGTCCAAAAGACTAGCAACCCAGACCACCACTCAAGGTCTAATGGATGGGGGGAGGGGGGGAGTTTGAGGCCCAAACGGGATTCGAACGACCTCACACTTCCGACCCGGACTTTTCACTTTCTAGACAGGCGCGTTACCTCTAGACCACCGATCCCCTCAGCAGGCTCCGCCATTTCCCCGTATCAAAACAGCAACAACAACAACAAGAATAACAAAGCAAAGCAACATTCATTATTTCCGCAGTCTGCGCAAGCGGTACCAGTGAGCTATCGGGGAAAGCCCCTGATGGCTGGGAATGAAAAAAAAAACAACCGCAGTGAACTGAACAATGGGCTCCGGACAAGATCTGTTCTCATTCTATAACTGCCTCAAGGCTTTCCGAAAACAGTGTTAATTTGTTTACTTTTATTTTATTTATTTATTTATTTGTTTATTTACTTTCTTTTATTTCGAGAATAATGGAAAAGGCACTCTTGTGCTTTTTTTTTACAGCCAGTCCCCGTGTGTATGTAGTTTTTTTATTATTTTTTTTACTTCCTGAGAGAATCTGGCTTTTTCCGTCTGATATGAGCGAAAGTGACATATATAGTCGGTCTCTAAGGACAAGGTTGTTTTCGCGAATCTGGTTTGGGTTATATCTCATTTTATGTGTGATCGATTTGGGTTTTCCCACAACGCGGTGGCCATACTGGGCTGACCCTTATGGTTGACCAGGGCGTCGATACAAGCAAGGACAGTAAATTTGGTTTTATACCCCGTTTTAATCTGTATATAGTTGCGCAGTTTTAATCTGAGTTTTAAATTTGACGAGGTGACAGCCCCGATGTGGCCTGTGTGGTTGGCGGGGCTATAAACAACAGGATTGGATTGGACTGAAGGAATCTGGCTTTTGTTTTACTTCATTTTATGTGTGATTGATGTGGTTTCTCTCTCAACATGGTGACCGTCCTGGGCTGACCCTTATGATTGACCAGGGCGTCGATACAACCAAGGACAGTAAAGTTGGTTTTATACCCCTGTTTTAATCTGTATATAGTTGCTGTTTTAATCTGTATGAAATTGCACAGTTTTAATCTTGAGTTTTAAAATTTTACGAGGTGACAGCTCCGATATGGCCTTTGTGGTCGGCTGGGCTATAAACAATAAGATTGGATTGGATTGAAGTGTGGTTTTATTGATTAATGTGTTCATCACACACTCTAGAAAAGAAAGATAAATCAAATGGATTATCCGCTTAAATATATCACTGTTTTTGTTGTTTTTTTAATCATCCCATACTGAATGTTATCATCATGGTACATTTCTGGATTGTTGGTGTATTTTTTTGACTAATGTCTATGTACTTAGTAATTGGTTATTCATTCATTTATTATTAGCACTTATAGAGAAACTTTCATCGTGTTGATGCCTGCTGAAGGTTATGCGAATTAGATTTACTGACGTAGATTATCAACCCCCCCCCCCCCCCCCCCCCCCTTTCGTCGTTTTAAATTTCACCAGTTTTAACTCCGGATCAGGACAACGATACAAAGTGAGACATATTAGCTTTTTTATGAAAAAAAAATCATAATGTGGTTTTATATGAGCACAACATGCTTTGCGATGTGCTCATTCAAGTATTAGGGGTCATTTGCACTTACTACTAAGGGAGTGGTTGATTTTATACCCCGTTTTAATCTATATATAGTTGCACAATTTTATTCTGAGATTTCAAATTTTACAAGATGACAGCCCTGATATGGCCTGTGTGGTCGACGGGGCTATAAATAAGAAGATTGGATTGGATTGATCAGGGATTCATTATTGATAACTCCCCAGCTGTCTGTAAATGGTACCTAGCCTTTTCATGGTCAGGGAAAATAAAGCAGCGAAGGAGAGGAGACGGACGCCACCCTCAATATGCTGGCCCCTGGAGAAGCTGAGGTCTCTGATGCCTGCTGCAAAGTAACTGTATAGGTTATGGGAACACCTTTACCTTTTTTCTTTTTTTTGGTTTAGTTTGCTTTGTTTTACCCCTTGCTGTCAATTTAGATTCGAGTTTTGTGCTTGTATATATTTTCTTTGTGTAGCTTTACAACATGTATAAGCAACAACAAAAAAGACTTCACTGTGAAATGTATACTTCACTGGTACGGTGTGTGTGTGTGTGTGTGTGTGTGTGTGTGTGTGTGTGTGTGTGTGTGTGTGTGGTGTGTGTGTGTGAGTGAGGGAGAGAGAGAGTGTGTGTGTGTGTGCATGTATGTATGTGTGCATGTATGTGTGTGTATGTGTGTGAAGTGTATGTGAGTGAGTGTGTATGTGTGTGAGTGTGTGTGCATGTATGCATGTGTTCATGCGTGGATGTGTGTGTGTGTGCGCGCGCGCGCGCGTGTGTGTGTGTGTGTGTGTGTGTGTGTGTGTGTATGTTTATCTCTCTTTTTTTCCAATTTCTTTTTCATTTCGAGTCCAGAAACAATTCTCGATGTGTCTTTGAAAGCTATCAACCAACCCCCCCCCCCCCCCCCCCCCCCCCCCCACATAACACTACCCCCTCTCCTCTCTTTCTTTTCTTTTCTGTTCTGTTCTTTCTTTTCCTCTTTTTTTTCTTTTTTTCTTCTCATTCTTTTCCTGATCGCCCCTGAAGCGGTTTGCCCATGCAGGGGGTGAGAAAGAATGGCGTGAGAGTTGGTCAGTTTTACAAACACTTAGCTAACCGGATTAACCAACGGCTACTTTTTAGGGGAATGGGGGAGGGGGGGGGAGAGTGAGGGGGAGAGTGGGGGGGTGAGGTGGTGGCTGGGCCAAAAAAGTGATCCTATTGCCTTTAAAGTCTAACCAGCAAGTCTATGAGAGAGAGAATGGGGAAGGGAGAGGGAGAGAGAGGAGGGGGGGGGGAGAGAGAGAGAGAGAGGAGGAGAGAGAGAGAGAGAGGAGGGAGAGAGAGGAGGGGAGAGAGAGAGGGGGGGAGAGAGAGAGGGGAGAGAGAAGAGGGGGGGGGAGAGAGAGAGGGGGGAGAGAGAGGAGAAGGAGAGGGGAGGGGATGGAGGGAGGAGAGGAGGGAGAAGAGAGAGAGAGGGAGAGAGAGAGAGAGAGAGAGAGAGAGAGAGAGAGAGAGAGAGAGAGGCGGGAGGGAGAGTGAGAGTGAGAGAGAGGGGGGGGGGAGGGGAGTGAATGAATGAGAGAGACAGAGAGAATGAAGAGGATTAATCACTTTTAGCTTGGACAAGTTCCTGGCTGTAGAGGGTCGGTGCTTGCGACTAGTTGTGTAACAATGTGAAATTGTGGTTGTTTGTTTTTTTCATTATTATTATTATTTATCGTCGTCAAACGATCAGACAGCAACTAGTGTTGTCTGTCATATGAGCGAAAAATGTGTTGCACTGCCGTTAATAAGCGGCTAACAAGTCAGGCCCAGCACATTGACTTCGGCCCAGGAGAGAATTGTTATCTTTAAAGTCTTTCTTGGGGGAGGGGGAGGCAGAAGAATGGGCCAAGAAGACAGAAATTAGACAAGAAGGAAATGAAAGGAAGAAAAGGAACACAGCAGAAACAAAAAGAGGGATCGAAAAGAGGGAACTCCAAGCACAGAATTTCCAGAAGGTGGGGATGCTATTTGCACTGATAGGCCCCCGGTACCCCCATGGGGGAATTGTTATTGTTATCATCATCATCATCACCATTGTCATCGTCACTGAGAGATGCGAAAATAGTTCAGACTAACCTCAGCAAGTAAATAGATATGTGATGTGAATAATAGATGTACTGATAAAAAAAGATTTAATAACCCTTAACTTGGTAAATGAGTAAATAATTATGCAAACAGGTAGGTAGAGAGGAAGGACAGGGGAGGTTAAGGAAGAGGAGGATGGCTGAGAAAGAACAGATTGATTGATTGATTGATTGATTGATTGATCGATCGATCTTTGTTTGACTGATTCGCATCAACTGATAGGCTGAATGCACACACAAGGGACAAAAGACAGCCAAGAACAAAGAAACCTAAATCTAAACAAACACAAAAAAAGGTGGCACCTTTCTTGTGGCGATGCACTCTCCCCGGGGAGAACAGCCTGAATTTCACACAGAGAAATCTATCGTGACTGAAAATGGTGTTCAGTTCAATTCAGTCACACGTGACACGCACGTGCGTGATACATAATTATACCAGTTGGTTTGACTAACTCTGCTGTAAAGCAATGGATGGTGCTGTAAACAGCTTAGAACATTTTCATTTTTTAATTCATGTGTACATTTTTGCTTCGCAACAGTTTTTGTCAGAGTGCAACAAGCTAAACTGGTTAAATCGCATGTTCTTAAGTTCAGCGTTGTTATATGTTTCTGCCCAGCTGCAAAAATTAGTAATTAGATAAATGACTCCCTAAAGAACTCTAATTCGCGATGTTCCTCCAGACAATTTTTTTTAACTTCCTGAGAGAATCGGGCATTGTCTGGTTGATACGAGTGCAGATGTCATTGTTAGTCACAACAAACACGTTTAATTTTAAGAAAACTGACTTTGGTTTTATTTCATTTTATGTGTGGTTGATGTGGTTTTTCCCACAACTCAGTGACCGTCCTGGGATGACCCTTATGGTTGACCAGGGCGTTGATACATGGAAGGACATTTGAGTTGGTTTTTAACCTATTTTAATCCGTATATTGTTGCAGAATTTTAATCTGAGATTGAAAAAATGACGATGTGACAGTCCTGATAAATTATGGTCGATGTGGTCGGCGGGGCTATAAACAAAAAGATTGGATTGAAACTAGAGAGTACACTGAGATTTTAGAACACATTTGAAATCGGAGCCAGTGACATAGTGTTATGCTTTTATTCTTGGATTTCGATTGGCAACTGTCCGCTTATAGCAGATATACATATTGCGTTTATTCATGGTCTTGGCCATCTTGTGAAAGCAGAAATGATTCGCCCAGTTGTCAGAAATATAGATCGTACTGATTTGAAGTAAAACTATCATGTACCTTGAACCACTACAACAGAGATATACCCATTGCGTGGATTTCTGAAGTGAACTTTTCCTGTTTTAGCATGTAGCACTGACTGACTTTTATGACTACGTCCTAAAAAGGGCAATGTTTTGTACAAAGTCATTCATAAATCTATTCTATATTAATTCTAGAGTACAAATCGCTAAACTTAGTTATCTTATTAGTGCTTGGTTTGAAAATCATAAACGTAGTTTCTCAAAAGACAGTATCTTGTGATCAGGGCTTGATTACGACACTGCTCTTGTGGTGCGTGAAATATGTTGTTACAATTGGAATATTTACCAAACAAAACGGGGGGGGGGGGGGGGGGGGGGGTTCCTATCTCACTATGCTCTTCACAGTATTCAAAGTTTAGACTTGTATACATATTTTTTTCTCGAAAAAAAGTCTAATCTGGTTTTGTGACATTAATTTGAAGGCTCCTTCTGACGAAATCAGAGACAGCGTAAACAGCCATATTTTTTTCCGACATATCAAAGATATAGATGTCTTAAAAATGAAATCGACGGTTTTTCCCATCCACATATTTTTTCCACATAAAAACAAGACAACGCAACAGTTTTCTAAGTAATTTCGGAATGATGATTAATATCAATGATTAAAAGGAGAGGTGACAGTTTTCACCCTGTTTATTCATTCATCCCTGCAAGGAAAATTGGAACGATGGTTTGCTACTGCGATGCAAGATGTGAGCTTTTGGTGCATAATTTTCTTATTGTCACACAAAACATTATTCTATTTACATGTTTAAAGTGCCCCCTTCCAAATAAAAAAAAGAGAGAAAAACTCAAGCCATCCTAACATAAAGAACGCGTGAAAATGCGATCAACTGCCTGTTGATAAATCATTAAAATGAATAAGGAACGACAATAGAATTGATTTTATATCCTGTTTTAATCTGTATACAGCTGCACAGTTTTAACCTGTAGTTTAAAAATTTGACGAGGTGACAGCCCTGATATGGCCTCTGTGGTCAGCTGGGGCTGTAAAAAAACAAAACAAGATTAGATTGGATTAGATAAACAGTATAGTTAGTTCTTCCTCCACAGACAAACAATCCACAACACAACGCAACAGTGTGAATCACAGACTCCATTCACCATACACTTTGCGTGTCAGAATCCCAACTTTCAGACAAGGAGCCAATTTATTGACGCGAGTTAAGTCAGGAGGCCCCCCCGCACAGGCTTAGGGAACGACAGTGACAGCGTTAGCTGGCAGATGTGGAAACAGTAAATTGTCTGCTGGTCATCACGCCCCCTGACCGAGCCCCTTCATAACAGCACGTAGTCTAGTGCTCAACAAGTGCCCCCTCCCCCCCCCCCCCCCCTCCCCCCCCCCTCCCTCCCTTCTGGCAGAGCCCCGATGATGACAGCAACAAATGGAGGCTGTCAGGGGGGTGAAATATTGCGCCTTGCTTGCTTGCTGCGTGTGATCCCTCCTTTACCTGATATGACGGGGAGTCCGTGGTTCGAACCAGAAAGTCTTGTGTTTGGGGTTCCTTCCGTGTGGTGTGTGTGGGGGGGGGGGGGGGGGGGGGATTGCGCGCGTGTGTGTGTGTGTTGCAGTTCCCTGTTTGTGTGTGAGTATGCGAGTATGTGACTGTGTGTGTTGCAGTTCCAGGTGTGTGTGTGTGTGTGTGTGTGTGTGTGTGTGTGTGTGTGTGTGTGTGTGTGTGTGTGCATATATATGGGGGTGTGTGGTTGTGGTGAGGTCTGTGTGTAGGGGGGGGGTTGTTTTGTGTGGGTGTGGTGTGTGTATGTGGTGTGGTCTGTGTGTGTGTGGTGGTGGTGGTGGTGTGTGTGTGTGTGTGTGTGTGTGTGTGTTGCAGCTCCGTGTGTGTGTGTGTGTTTGTGTGTGTGTGTGTTTGTGTGTGTGTGTGCACACGCACGTGTGTGTGTGTGTGTGTGTGTGTGTGTGTTGTGTGTGTGTGCGTGTGCGTGCGTGTGACGTGTGTGTATCTATGTGTGTGCGTGCGTAAGTGTGTGTGTGTGTGTGTGTGTGTGTGTGTGTGTGTGTGTGTGTGTGTGATTTCCTTGATGACTGTCCTTGTTGCATTCTTGAAAGAAGTAGACATCTTTTTTCCACATGGATCTGAGGTCAGTGCCTCAACCCCCCCCCCCCCCCCCCCCCCCCCCCCCCCCCCCCCCCCCCCCCCCTCACCCTCCCCTGTCTCCAATCTTTTGCCGTGGTGTGTCTTCTGTAAATTGTGAAACATGTCCACTTTGTCTTCGTTCTGGACACTGAACTGCAGAATAATTGACTTGTGAGTTTTTGTTGGCTTGATACAACCTTGAGCTTGATTGGATAACGACTGCTGAGATTGTGTTGCTATTGGTTTGGTTTTAAACTTGGGTGTGTTGGAGAATGTTTGTTAAGTTACTTTTGATTGGCTAGTTTTAACTTCAGGCTTTAGTGATTGGATGTTGGATTTCTGTTTTGACTGGTTGGTTGCAATCTTAGGCGTGTTTAAAGATTAGCTATTGAGTTTGAATTTGACTTACTCCAGTTCCTGAATCAGGACACTTTAATGGGACTTAAATATAATCACGACAACAAGAACAAATCAATTTTGATTAGCTGATTTTAACCTTGGATTTCAGGGATGAAAAATGGCTGAAGAAGTTGAGTTTTGATTGACTGGTTAATTAATATCCTGGGCTTGATTACAGATTGGCTGTTGACTGATTGGTCAATGGTGAGTTACGATTTTGGACTTCATGAGAGGATGGTTGTTAACTTAAGTGTAGATTTGTGGATTATGGTCATGGATTTTTAATTCGTAAACACCTGGCAGAGTTTTTCAGGTAGAGTTAGTTTTAAACCCTGTTTTAATGTGTATATTGTTAAAAGGTAAAAGTAATATGTATACTGTTGCACAGTTTTAATCCGAAATTGAAAATGTCTCGAGGTCACAGCCCCATATGGCCTCTGTGGTCGGTGGGGCTATAAACAAGTGGATTGAATTGGCTCCTTTCTTTCCTTTTTGGCCTTTTAATTTTCATATAAAGGAAAGCTATTTTGCCTCATTTTATATGTCGTTTATGTGGTTTCTTCCACAACGTGGTGACCGCCCTGGGCTGACCCTTATGGTTGACCAGGGCCAAATACAAGGTACACAGTATAGTTGGATTTAAATCCTGTTTTAATCTGTGTATAATTGCGCAGTTTTTTGTTTAAATAAGGTTTTTTCATTCAACGAGCATGGAACAAAATTATATAACATGAAGAACAAAATAAGCATAGCAATTAATCTCAGATTTAAAATTTCACGAAGTGACAGCATTATGACAACAAAAATGACACAAAAATCACATCAGTTTGGCATTTATAACAACAAAAATGACACAAAAATCACATCAGTTTGGCATTATAACAACAAAAATGACACAAAAACCACATCGCTTTGGCATTATAACGACACAAAACCACATCAGTTTGGCATTATAACAACAAAAATTGACAAAAATCACATCAGTTTGACACTATAACAACAAAAATGACACAAAAACCACATCAGTGTGACATAACAAAAATGACACAAAAACCACATCAGTTTGGCGTTTATAACAACAAAAATTGACAAAAATCACATCAGTTTGACACTATAACAACAAAAATGACACAAAAACCACATCAGTGTGACATAACAAAAATGACACAAAAACCACATCAGTTTGGCGTTATAACAACAAAAATGACACAGGTCTAGCAGGGAGGAGGCTTAGTTGTAGGTTGGTGAAGATGCAGTAGCAGTCAGAGGGATGAGTTTGAAGGACATCGGCAGACTGGAGGAGACTGTCACTGCCCCTGTAGATGAGCCAGTCAAGAGTGTGTCCTTGTAATTTGGAGTTTGAACGGCCAGTTTTAGATTAAAACATTGAGCAGACCAACAGTCTTTGCAGTGAGAGAGTTGGTAGGTACATCACAATGAATAATGAAATCTACAATGAGTAGGGAGGCTTTTGGGAGATTGTTTACAGTATTATATAGCAGGTCGTGAAACTGGTCAACAAAATCAAAATCAGAAAAAAACGATATTTATTCTCTGTTTGGGGGCAGTCTGTAAATGAACAAAACATGGACTCATCTTTGAGTTACAGACAGAATCGATGATTCAAGTTCCAAGGCGGAATGTTGAAAGAGAAAATCATACACAGTGGAGATGTATGGTAGAATCGAAGGGGTGAAAACCAGAGCAGTACCGCTACCGCAAGATGATCATCGTAGAAATGAAAATGCTTGAAATCCTGGAGGAGCCAGAGGCCTTAGTGGATCGGTGGTCTAGAGGTAACGCGCCTGCCTAGAAATAAGATGTAAAAAAAAACATCAAACGATACTTTGGGTTCTTCTCTTTCGGCCTGGAACCGCGTTTGAAACAACATAGCAAATGTCGACATTGTTTTCAGCAAGAAAGTAGTTTTGACAGCAGATCGTTCTCTCTGGAGCCTGCAGACTGGACATTGAAAACAGACGTGTTCAAATTTGACTTAAAGTGGTATAAAATATTTTTTTAAATGTTAATCTGGCGAGCACATCCTTCAAAGGTTCACGCTACACTGCGACCTGAGGAAGATGGTGTGGCTGATGGAGACAACCCTGAAAACCAAGATGTACAGGCCAGGAGAGGGGCTGGAAAAAGGACATGCATTACTTTCCCTTGACACAGCTGATGGTGTAAAGCGAACGAGAGAAGAAACAAAAGAAATGTCATGATTTCTGAAGGGTGACCGCAGAAGGCAGAAGAGGAACGTTGACCAGACTGTTGAGATTGACAGAGGCTGTGTTGGCGCCTGTAGTGGAATGTTTGTACACAGATTGGATTATTTGCACATGTTTTAATCTGAGATTTCAAATTTGACAGGTGACAACCCCTGATGGCCTCCGAGGTCGGCGGGACTATAAACAAGAAGATAGAATGGGCAGCACTGAACCTGTGTGCTGACATGTGTCTGTGAAGACGTGAGAGAGACAGACAGACAGATCTACTCCTTGAACTGGCGGACCATTAAATCAGCCACACTCTGACCCTGGCAGGATGAAGGAAAAGAAAAAAGGTTGACATCACAGAATGACAATGAACAATAGCCACTGCTAACAAGGATTGTTCTGTGTCTTGTTTTTGTTTCGTCTCGTCTCTTCAGCGGATAATACGGGGATCACATCACTAATAAAGAAGTGTAAACCAGAATGCAGCAAAACAAAACAAAACAAAACAAAACCATTGGACCATATTGTGAAGATCTCCTGACTTTTTTTGGAAAAAACGCAAACCTAAGTGGTAGGGGCACGTTACACGAACATCTAGACTGGCCGAGACTATCCTACAGGGAACAGTAAGGGGAGGGAGACGAAGAGGCAGACAGAGAAAATGATGGGAAGACAACATCAGAGAGCGACCACTGGCCTTGAGTGGAACGATTGGCTACAGAAAGCAGAGAACAGCGGGGAGTGGAGGAAGCTGGTTGCAAAATCTTCAGTTCACAAGTGCCCCCAAGCTCCCATGGGTCAACGGAGTAGGTGAAGGTGAAGGGATGATATGCACGTGAGAGCATCTTGTCAGAAATCACGAGGCATTGTTCACTGAATCCACTACTTGACGCAAGACAACAATAACGATACAGCACTGTGGATGGTATTACAAGAACACGATGAAAAAAAAAACCCAGACACAATGGAAAAGCACTGGAAGTTTGACACTATCATACACACACGCACGCACACACATCCGTCTATTATCACAATTTGTGAAGAGACTTTAAATGAATCGAACACACACACACACACACACACACACACACACACACACACACACACACGCGCGCGCGCGCGCGCGCATACACACGAAATAAATGAACACATACACACGCACACACACACACACACACACACACACACACACACACACACACACACACACACACACTTCCCCTCCTCCACACGCCTATTATCACTTAAAGTGTGAAGATGTGAAAGTGTGTGTTTTTTTAAATAACCGAAAACTAAAAAAAAATAATATAGAAAGAATGTTTTAACAAAATTACACAAAAGAGAGCATCAGTTTGGTAATATAATCACAATACGATAACAAAGCGATACAATGGAAAACCATATCAGTTTGACATTATCACACGTTTACGATAACAAAACAACACAACGGGAAATCATGTCAGTTTACCAATACAAGAGCAACAACAACAACAAATGACAGTGATGAAAAGCCACATTAGTTTGACGTGACAATATAATAACCAGAACACGAAAATGAAATTACACAATGGAAAACCATGCCACTTTGGCATTATGATAAGAAAAATGACACAATGAACACAATGGAAAACCATGCCACTTTGGCATTATGATAAGAAAAATGACACAATGAAAAATCACACATCAGTTTGGCATTATAGCAACAAAAACGACACAATCAAAAACCACATCAGTTTGGCAATATAACAAGAACACGAAAATAAAATTACACAATGGAAAACCAGATCACTTGGCAATAATAGCCGAAATACGATAACAAAACAATGAAAAAACCAGATCAGTTTGGCACTGTAACAAGAATTATGACAACAAAACTGAACAACACCATGGAAAGTTAGGCCAGGTTTTTAGAATAACGGAATCAATCAGCAATGGCAAGATACGTCAAAATGGCGCTCCCTACTTCTCGTCAAAATGACGTTATTTGTTGGATTTACTGTGGTGGCTCAGTTTATTTCCTCAGTGTTTACAGAAAGTGTTCACGTCCAGAATGATTTATCGTCGTAATGTGGTGTTGCTTTCGTTTCCTTGTTTCATTTGCACCCCCTACAACTCCCCTACCCCTCCTCCCCAACACACACACACACACACACACGCCGGAAAACCTGACTAGGACATTGATGCAAGAAAGAAGGGAACAGTACGTTTTATTCTTGGCGTTTTATCTGTATATAGATCTAGCTGCAGTTTTCGTCAGAGCTTCAATTCTTGATGATGGGACAGCCCTGATATGGCCTCAATTATATAGCTGGTTTTTATTCCTTGATGTTTTATCTGTCTGTAGCCAGTTTTCATCTCAGTTTTAATTCTTGACGAGTTGACAGCCCCTGACATGGCCTCTGCGGTCGGCGGGGCTATAAAACAAGAAGATTGGATTGGATTGGGTTGAAACTGGAACGGAAATTGCGCAGAATGTCACACCACCACCAAACAAAACAAAAAAAACCCTGATTCATAGGGTGGTGTCACTGCTAGATTTGGGTACAAGACAACAAGATCCATTTTAAAAACAAATCTTAGTGAAGACGTGGCAAACTGCAATGGTGTTACCCTGATTTGATGTGTATATAGTTGCACAGTTTTTAAATCTCAGATTTAAGATGTTCCGAGGTGACAGCCCCGATATGGCCTGTGTGGTCGGCAGGGAAATAAAGACGATTGGATTGGATTGGCTATTGGATGTTGCCAATATCTGTGTGCGTGTGTGTGTGTGCGTGTGTGTGTGTGCGTGTGTGTGTGTGTGCACTCGTCAAACAAGCCACCACCATCACCCTCTCTCTCTCTCTCTCTCTCTCTCTCACCCAGTGGGAAGGAGAGGGGAGAGGGGGGAAAGGATCAGGACAGACAGACAGACAGACGGAACTCTCTGCACAAGAACAAGACAGACTCACCGACAGACACACACACACTCACAGACAGACACAATTTACGGAATAAAAAAACGCACTCATGTGTAACGGAATTCAACGCCTCTCGCGAGACCTGGACGCTGAGGCGAGAAGAATCCTCAAGGCGAGGCGCCCCCTGGCGGGGGCCCGGCATGAAGAGTGGCCGAGCGTGAGGCCGTCAGGGCCCGTAATTCAATTAAAGTCAATCTGGCGCGAACCTGGGAAATTAGAGCACTTAAGTCCCCTGGCCGTGTGACGGGTGTTAAAACGAGCAGCGACTGATCAAGAGACAGTCAGTCGGGTCGGCCAGAGTTAGTCCCCCTCCCCCCTCCCCGAGAGTGGCTGGGACTGACTGCTGGCATTGTCTTAAGAGGGGGGTGGAGGGGGGGGGGGGGGGCCGCAGGAGATAGCCCAGTCAATTTAATAAGAATAAAGTTTGGTTGGGGGTGGAGTGTGGAGTTTGGGGAGCAGTAGTGCTTGTGTGGAGAGAGGCTCCTGTCTAGGAGGCTTTAAGATATTTGGAAGGTTTTGAGGGGGTGGGTAGGGTAGGGGTGGAGGGGAGTTTGAGGCTAAAGATGACTCTGACCTTTTCTCCATAAATCACGGCGCCTTGAGGGTCCCTGAAATGAGGCGATACATCAAATTTATGAAATCTTGGGGAAGGGAAGGGGGGAAGGGCGAAGATGGTGCATTTGAGTGTGAAATTGATGAAATGACGTTTTATTGCAAAGGATTCAATGAATCTATCCACTGAGACTGTTGGCCGCTGCTGCATGCTCCGATGAACACGCTTCCAGAGAGAGTGAGTGAGTGGGGGAGAGAGAAGGGAGGGAGGAGGGAGGTTGATGACAAAATGAAACCAAAAAAAAAAAGTTGGCTTGCTCTCACGCGGCAGGCATTTGTAAACAAGGAGGCGTCATTCTGAGCCAGTCTGGGAGCTGGAGTCTGGTGTCATGTCTTGTGGTCTGTGAGGAGAGAGAGTGTGTGTGTCTGCCTTCATGCCTGCCAGGAACGGCTTAATCTCCAGCACTGTCTGTTGCCTGCTGCTTCTCTGGCTCTCTGTACACCCTTGCTCTCGTTCCAAGTTCATCCAGTATCTATATATACACACAAACTACCAACATCATGTTTCCATCTGTGTTATTGTAGTGACACGGGTTTATTCTACTTACTTTTACTTTATCCGTCCTCTTGTGCCATCTCTGGGCGTCGAGGGGAGAAAGAACTTTCTGTCTGTCAGCGGCAAGTTTGAAGGCCTGGGTGGGTGGGATGTTGTGGGTCTTCAGGGTTTCTTTGACACCCTCGATCCAGGTCTTCCTCGGTCTTCCCCTGGCCTTGTTTTCTTCTGAGAGGTTTAAACTGACGAGGTGGCAGCCTCCCTCTGTGGTCGGCTGGGCTATAAACAAGATTACATTGGATCTATAGAAACGAACCTTTAACGTGATTTTTTTGTGGTTACTGTAAATTTGTTTACTTTTCGCAAAATTATGTTGCGTATTTTGTTGGCTGATATTTTAGTTAATCAATTCTAGCCAGGGCGCACGCCTATCCACGCCCACAGACACACAGATACAGACAAACACAGACACATACACATACACACACACAGACAAACATAGACACACACACACACACACACACACACACACACACACACACACACACACACACACACACACACACACACACACATACATACATACATACATACATACATACATACATACATACATACACACATACACACATACACACATACACACATACATACACACTCACAGGCACACACGCGCGCGCGTGTTGTCTTACTAATGCGCACTTGGTTTTTGAAAATGTTAACCAATAATGAAAAATAAATAAATGAAAACTCCCACAATGCAGTGACCGTTCTGGGGTGACCCTTATGGTTGACCAGGGCGTTGATACAAGCAAGGACAGTAGAGTTGATTTTAAATCCTGTTTTAATCTGTATATAGTTGCACAGTTTTAATCAAAGGTTTAAATGTTGACATGGCGACAGCCCTGATATGGCCTCTGTGGTCGGCTGAACTATAAACAAGATTGCATGGGATTGGATTGCTGATATTTTTGTTAATGAATCTACCCAGGCAGCCCTTGAAATTTGGATTGGAAAAAAATGTGGTTCTGTCGGGGATGTCCATGGTATGACAACGTTATAAATAGCACAGACACGCATAGGGAAAAATCAGGGAGTCGGAGTCCCCAGGGCGGTTCGGGGCTGTATATGGCAACGTTCTGGCGGCTCCTGCGACGGCACTGAAACCATTCGTATCGGCGATTGCCTTTCCAATGGACCATTCCAGCGACGTGGAGACAAGAGGTGGGTGGGGGAGGCTGCCGCATGGGTAACAGCTTGCCCTCCATTCTTAACTTACTTACCCAGGCTTTTTTCTAGAACGCAACTCCATAGTCTTCCGAGACTGACGGATGCACACTCTAATTGGAGCTGACAATCCCAATCTCTTTTGGCGCAAACAGTAATAATCCCAGTGCAACTCCTCATGCAAGAAATCAAAGCAACTGGATGTTTAAGGTCTGACCTACATCTGCAGCAAGGTGTGGCAGACAGGGGAATGGCCAGCCAACATTTTGGACTGAGTCATTCCTCGTCACCCTCCTCAAGAAAGACACCTTCCAGCCTTGCCAATCCTAACTGCAGAACAATCATCCTCACCATCAGCCTTACCTTTACCAGCTAAGCGATGCTCGTCCTTCGGATGAGACTTTAAACCGAGGCCCCGTGTGCGAACGCACGCACAACATCTTGCGCACACGTTAAATCCTGTTCCGCTTTTCTTAAGAGTAGGCCATCGTGTGCCGGTGGGAACAGATGACAATATTTACAAAACTGCAAACACACGGGGACCGGATGAAAAAAAGCACATGATTGCTTATTCTGTTATCCTCGATATAAAAGAATATAAAAAAAGAAAAAAATATATCATCATGAACAGATTGGAACCACAGGCTAATATTGATAATAATGATAACAATAATGGTGATGATGATTATGATGATAATAATAATAATTAGGATGATAATAATAATAATCACCATCATCATCATTATAATAATGATGATGATGATGATGATGATGATGATGATGATGATGATGATGATGATGATGATGATGATGATGATGATAATAATAATAATAATAATAATAATAATAATAATAATAATGTATGGCATGTTTATAGCATTACGCTGAATCTTGTAAAGCGAAACAAATCGATACCGCAGCCTATCCAAGACGGTAATTATTGCAGGGTTGCAGGGTGTAGTTCACAGAGACTGAGGACGGTGCCAACAGAAGGAACTGGGAGGACAATATCACTGAGAGCAGAGCTGGTTATAAACCTCGTAAGTCCTTGAAGTCGGATGCGCTGGGCCTGACTTGTCAGGCGCTTAACGGCAGCGGAACGCATTTTTACTCATATGATAGACAACACTAGTTCGATGACGAAGAAGAAACCTTGGTTTAATCTGCATTTAGCTGCACACTTTTAATCTGAGTTTTAAAGTTTTCCGACGACTTGGCGTGACAGCCATCCGATATGGCCTCTGTGGTCGGCGGGGCTATAAATAATATGATTGAATGATTGATCTATTGGTTACTTGATTGATTAATTCATTTACTGGTTGATTGATTGATTTGATTGATTAATTCGTTGGCTTATTGGTGGGTGGATGGATAGATTGATTGATTGATTGATTGATTGATTGATTGATTGATTGATTGATTGATTGATTGATTGATTGATTGACAATATCACTGAATGGACCCAACAAAACTTGGGCGAGACCTGGGCATTTTGACATACGACAGCCAAAACGGAAAGAGCTGATGAGTTTGCCGACCACTGCGCCACCGTGGTCACCCTCGGTTTAAGGACAAGTGGTGTGTTGTAGGCATCCATGGAATTCGGTGTTCTCAGACTGTTCACTAGGTGGGGCAATGATACAAGGAATGACCGTAGAGTTGGGTTTAAACCCTGGTACATTCTGTTTATAGTTGCAAAGTTTTAATCTGAGATTTAGGATTTGACCAGGTGACAGCCCTGATGTGGCCCCTATGGTCGGCGGTGCTATAATCATATAAACAGCAATATTGATGCCATGCTACCAGTCGTATGCTGTTATACACACTTACACTTGCAGCAAACTTCAGCAGACTTACTGGAGTGGATTGGTTTCAAAGGTGAACTCTTATGATTGCGATAGATAGCGAAAAGTCTTTATATGTACAAACAATTCTCTGTAATGTTCAATTGCTGTCAAACAGTGCACCACTGCGTGCGTGCCACTGCACTACGAATGGATGATAAAAAGGGAAAAATACATCCGAAACTTGCACACTGGTGTCATTTTTAGTCATCTTCACCGAAGTCAGAATCGGGCTAACTTAATAATGGTGGGCAAAAACGGTGGCAACCACAAAAACTCGCCGTTGATGAATCTTGGAGCTATGACGGAGAAATGAGGGGAAAAACATTTCTCAGGGATAATTTATCATATCTTATTTATTTATCTATTTCTGAACTAAAAAATAAAAGAAAAAGTAAAATGAAATGAAAAATAGCGGAGAAATGAGAGGAAAAACAACATTTGTCAGGGATAAGTGGAGTTAATTAAAGAAGAGAAATGTGCATTGGAAGTGTGAGTATCAAAAAAACGTGTGGGCATTAAGATATAAATATCTATACATGCGTACGTGCGGGAATGTTTGTGTGCAGCGCAGGCATGCATGTTCATGCATAAGAGCGAAAATGGATATGAATATGGACACTCGCGCGTATACTTCAGCAACAATGACCACATTAACTGATATTGATGGAATATACTGAACAGTATCCTTTGTAAGTGTCCACCCCAGATATGACATTGGTATTTCCATTTATAGTAGGCATACTTTGTCTCCCGTCAGTACTTCTGAACTCGTTGAGACGAAAACATTTTGATTTGCCATCTGCTAATACACATAACTTTTCTTATTCTTATTTTCTTTTCTTTTCTTTTTTTTTTTTGGGGGGGGTCTTCAAATATTCCATCTTTCCCCCCACTTACTGCAGACTGTCTCAACGACTCTCTCTGTCTCCAGTAGAATAGTTTCCAAGAACAAAATCACAGCCAGAAAAGTTTAATCAGGAAAAAACGCGACGGTTCGGAAACAGTTTTCAAAGAAAAGTCCTCTTTCGTGATCCTAGTCTGTGCCGGACCCAGACTCTGAGACCTTGAGGAGTCATCAGGGCACCGCTCTGCTCTGTTCTCCTCTGGGTTTGTCTGGCGGGGGACTGGATGTAAAAAAAATTTTTTTTTAAAAGCACATGAGTGCTTATTCCATTATCCTCGATATAAAAGAATAAATCAAATCAAATCAAATCAGGCAGCGGTGTGTGGACAAGTTGAACCTAGCGGATCATCCCTCCCTCCTTCCCCCTCCATTTCCTTACCTCTCAGACACGAGGAGAAAGTGAATGAGGATGTAGCCATGTATGAATAAAGATGGCCAGTTAAGAGGAGCGGTGTGATGGGAAGATGTACGTTGTGTGAATGCAGACGTCTTTATGACTGCCTGGAGAGGGGAGGAAGGGATGGAGGGTGTTAAATATAACGTTTTAAAGAAATGGTCAGGTTGTGTGATTTGATAGATTGATTGCTTTCCAAGGTTATTTTGTGGTTTAGGTGTCTTAATGTTAGTGGGTTAATATTTTTTTTGGTGGTGATTGTTGTCATTGGTGTAGATAAATCTCTGTTCAGAAAATAAATGTTCTGTTTACTTATATCCTCATTAGTTTTGGCAGCTGGTAAATAGATTGATAGTTTGCTTTCAAAGGCTGTTTCGTGATTATGGTGACCTTTTCTTTTTTGCGGTGAATGTTAACGGCTAACTTTTTTGTGTTTTGTTTTCTTTCCTTTTTTTTTGCTTGTTCAGTTACGTCTCTATTCAAAAGAAAACATAATGCTGTATATCTTCATTAGTTCGATAGTTGAGAAATATGTTCCAGGTGACATTTTTGACTTCCTGAATGAATTTCTCTGGTTTAAGAAAATACAGTTTTTGATTTGAATTTAATTGAATTCCTGACAGAATCGGGCATTTTCCGTCTAAAATAAGTAAAGCTGTCATAGTCACAAACAACAAGGTTGTTTGAAGGAATCTGGTTTGGTTTTATCTCTTTATATGAGTGATTGATGTGGTTTCTTCCACAACGCAGTGACTGTCCTGGGCTGACCCTTATGGTTGACCAGGGCGTTGATACAAGGAAAGACAGTGGAGTTGATTTTACACCCTGTTTTAATCTGTATAGAGTTACACAGTTTTAATCTCATATTTAAAATGTAGCGAGATGACTGCCGCGATATGGCCTCTGTGGTCGGCGGGGCTATAAACAAAAAGATTGGATTGGATTGGATTGTGGCAGGTGACAAACTGCATTCTGTGGCTGCTGCTTGCAGACCTCTTCCCTTGTCCCTGCATGCCCACAGAGCCATCTCCCTGTCATTGGATACCCACTAACTGCACAAAAAAGCATTAACCTTAGGCACTCCACGTGGTTTAAAGAAATGTTTATTCAGAGTTGCCAGGGCAGAGTTGGCGAAGTTGACTGGGTAACGAAGAGTTGATTGAAAACAAATGTGTGTGCTCTTTTCCTTCAGTATTTTCGGTGTCAAAATTATGTAGCATGGCCGATTTTTTTTTTTAAAAACCCAAGCCATTGTACTTCTGTAGCTGAAATATGTCCTTCATTCCAAATATGGCAGTTATGGCCATCACATCAACTGAACGATGCTCTGAGAGAGAGAGAGAGAGAGAGAGAGAGAGAGAGAGAGAGAAGAGAGAGAGAGAGAGAGAGAAGAGAGGTGTTTGTCACAAAGCAGGGAAGATTATCTTTGTCTCTGTCTGTCTGTCTGTCTGTCTGTCTGTCTGTCTGTCTGTCTCTCTCTCTCTCTCTCTCTCTCTCTCTCTCTCTCTCTCTCTCTCTCTCTCTCTCCTCTCTCTCTCTCTCTCTCTATATATATATATATATATATATGTATATATATCTATCTATATATATATATATATATATATATATATATATCCCTCCCCTTCTCTCCCTCCCCTTCTCTCCCCCCTCTCTCTCAGTTGCGCAGGATGATAATCACACAAAGACTTTTGATGTAGTCGTAGTTTAGCCTGGTGGTGCTGCAAACCTTCAATTAGCCACAGGACAGAAAAACAACCCCTCTTACACAGAAACCAAAAAAAAACCTCTCTTAATTCCCCGCTTTTTCCACCTTCACTCTCCCCCCTACCCTACCCCTTACCCTACCCCCCAAAAAAACTACCCCTCTCATCTCCAGAGAAACGTGCACCTCGACACGGGGTCCATGGCTCGACCAGCGCTTCACCCTGTGGGGTGGCAGAGGGGGGGAGCGGGGTGGGTTAGTCGGGTGGGCAAAAGGGAGCGGACGAGTGCTGGACCCATTTGCCTGTCCCCCCGCATTACCTATGCTACGTCGGAGCCGAAAAGAGGATTTTTTTTGTGTTGGGGGGGGGGGGGGGGGAAGTAGGGGGGGGTGATGGGGGGAGGGGGAGGTCAGGCAAGTCCCCTGATCGGTCCCCAAAACACAAACGGTCCAGTGTAGCGAGTAATTGCCGCTTCAGGGACTGTTTTCCTTTCGTTCCCCCCTCCCTCCCTCGCCCTGTACCACCCTTTCCCTCTCTGTCTGTCTGTGTCTCTGTCTGTCTGTGTCTCTGTGTGTGTGTCTCTCTCTGTCTCTCTCTGTCTCTGTCTCTGTCTCTCTCTTCTCTTCTCTTCTGTCTGTCTGTCTGTCTGTCTGTCTGCCTGCCTGCCTGAGTATCTGTTTGCTTCTGTCCGTTGGTCTGTCTGTATCCCAGTCTCTTTCTACGTTTTTGTCTTTGTCTTTGTTTTTGTCTCTGTCTCATTCTCTCTGTCTCATTCTCTCTGTCTCTCTGTATCTGTCTGTCTGTCTGTCTGTCTGTCTGTCTGTCTGTCTGTCTGTCCGTCTCTCTCTCTCTCTCTCTCTCTCTCTCTCTCTCTCTCTCTCTCTCTCTCTCTCTCTCTCTCTCTCTCTCTCTCTCTCTCTCTCTCTCTCTCTCTCTCTCTCTCTCTCCCCTCCCCCCCCCCCCCTAGTTGTCCTTGTCTTCCTCTTTAAATCATCTTCCTATTATATGCAGATTCATGAAACACAAAACTACTGGCCTGTTCATTTTGTTCCTTCGCTTTTAAGGAGTTTTCGGGGTTGTCATATTTGTTATTGTTGTTGTTGTTCTGTTTCGTTGTTTTTATACTATAGTCAGGTGTCCATAGTGGTGTGTCGCTTGTCCGATGACAGTTCAAACGTTCTCATTAATTTTGTCTGCCCCAAATTTCTACTGTAGCATCACGTTTCATCTGCTTGATAATGTCTTCTGCTGCTTTGTTGTTTCTCATTTGATGATGGTTGACTAGGGCGTCGATACAAGCAAGGACAGTCGAGTTGTTTTATACCCCGTTTTAACTGTATATAGTCCCACAATTTTAATACGAGTTTTAAAATGTGACGAGGTGACAGCCCCGATATGGCCTGTGCGGTCGGCGGGGCTCTAAGCAACATGATTGGATTGGATTCTCATTTTACGTGTTGTTGATGTGGTTTCTCCCACAACGCGGTGACCGTCCTGGGCTGACCCTTACGGTTGACCAGGGGGTCGATACAAGGAAGGACAGTAGAGTTGGTTTTATACCCCGTTTTAATCTGTTTATAATTGCACAGTTTTATTCTTTTTTTTTGTAATGACAAAGTGACAGCCCTGGATATGGCCTGTGTGGTTGGCGGGGTTATAAACAAGAAGATTGGATTAGAGACACATCTGTCGTGACAGTCATTTGAAAGATGCTGGATATTTCTCTTGCTACTGACTGGACAGTAGTATTGCCAAAGTGCCACGTGTGTCATTGACAAAAATTATTGCCACATAGGTGTGTGTGTGTGTATGTGTGTGTCGCACTGACAAAAGACGTTGTCACACT
>CM060336.1:4217932-4227932 GCA_030674155.1 Stramonita haemastoma
GTTCACACATGGCCTCATTCCAATCCGGCTCAGTCTCGGGGTTGTCCCTACACCAACAAAGTTTCGGCCAGCCAACCGCGCGCCAATAATTTGGTAGTGGAGGGGAGGGAGAGGGAGTCCAAAATCGGATAGTTCTTGCTTATTTTCGCCGCCTGATGCGAGCAAGCAGACCAGAAAATGACCGGTATGATGAGATCAGAACAGACGCTATCAATTTGAGGTGGCTAATGTTCCGCGCGTCGGAGGAGGATAGGGAGGGAGGGGGGGGGGGAAGAGGAAAGGGCATAAATTTCTGCCCTCATTATTGGGAGTAGACCAACTTGTGTCGCCTGAATGCTTATCGCGTTACTTTCAAGCCCTCAGCGCCAGCGCCCTCTTTTTTCCGAACCAACGCGCATGCTCGTAACAATTTGGATTAGTTTTAGGCCCTACACCCCCCACCCCCCACCCCCACCTTACCTCCACTACCCCTACCCTCCTCCTTCCCTCCACAACCTCTTCCAGTCTTCAGATAGAACCCCCCCCCCCTCCTCCTCCTCCTCCTCCTTCTTCTTCTCCCAGTCTTCTCCATCTCAACCTCCATCCACAAGAAACGTCCTGATGAACGAATCTTGGCAGACAGAATCCCAAGTCTACATCCCCCCTCCCCCACTCCCTCACCCGTCACTCCCCTCTCTCTCTCTCTCTCTCTCTCTCTCTCTCTCTCTCTCTCTCTCTCTCACTCATTCCTTCCTTCCTTCCTTCTCTCCCTCTTTTCTTCTTTTTCTTCTTCTTTGGGATGGATGGTGGGTAGATAAAACGCTGAAGGAATTGGAGATGGGTGAGTTGGGGGAGGAGGAGGGAGGGGGATAGGAGGAGGAGGAGGGTGGGTGTAGTGGAGGTTGATGTCCACTGGGAGGTGAGGCGGAAAAGGCACTCGTGGGCTTAGTCTTCTTCTGGCCCTGGAGAAAATCACACAGAAATGAAATGATCCTCCTCCCTCCCCCTCCTCTCCCCCCTCCACACCTCCTGCATTAAAGAGATAACGCAGATTAACATGGCTGCTTGCCAAATCTAAGATTATGTTAGAGAAGCAATGACGTTTACAAGGGGAAAGAGGGAGGGATGAATAGACAGACAGACAGACAGACAGACAGACAGACGGAGAAGGTGGGGGGTCAGAGTCAGACATTTGAAAAAAAAGAAAAACTTTGCCACAAAAAACGGTAATTTTAAACCCAGTGCATTGGACGATTAAAACAGCAGTTTGTGTTTGTTCTGTTACCATTTCAGGGTGGTTGTTGTTGGCTTTTAAAGAGCAAGTGAGGAACGAAATCGTTGCGTAGAATTTTCAGAAGGTGGGGATGCCATTTATACAGTACAGAGCCTCCTAGACATTCCCCACCAGGGACGTTTAAAGTCTGATCTGAACAATTTTGGGGGGAAGGAAGCAGAGTCAGTAAGGATATGAACTCCATTGTAAAATCCTCTGGGACATCAAAGAATCAAATCTCTATCCTCGGTTACCGTCTGATCACCAGTACAACACTCTTAACCACTTGGCCATTCTTCCTTACCCCCACCCCCCACCCTCCCTTCTACTTCCATGCGCTGAAAACAATGAAGTGTTTCCTTTTTTTTTAAGTTCCGTGATCATGCTAAATTTTTAATCCAGTCTGGAAGGCAAAGTCTGCAGTCTGTCGTAGTGACCCCGCCAGTCCCCACAGTTTTTCCTGGAATTCTACTATACTGGGCTGGGCCATGTCTGGCGTCTTAGTGAGTTCTAGTGTTTCAAGAAGTATGTAGTTGCACAGTTTTAATCTGAGATTTAAAATGTGACGAGGTGACAGCCCCGATATGGCCTGTGTGGTCGGCGGGGCTATAAACAACATGATTGGATTGGATTGGTTGATACTTCGAATTGGAAAATGGCGAAAGAGAATTAGGTCTTGGCTGTAGATGTGTCTTATACTTCGGACCCCAGGTCATGCTTAAGGAGAGGCAGAATTTACTTGACTGATAAATCAGTCAATGGCATTTTCCTTTAATACAGCTATACAGACAATTTCATACACAAACCGAGTGTTGACTTGAATGTCAATTACTGGTGTTTTAATGTGATTTCGCTTGGCGTTCGCTTTAAATGCTTGTGTTCTTATAATCATTTGGCAAAGAGCAGCTATCGTGCGCCTAGCTTTTTTGTTGTTGCTTTTTTGCGGTTTTTTTTGTGTTTTTTTTGGGGGGGTCTGAATGTATTCATCTAGTTTAGAGTTGGAAACAAATCAGGTCTGGTTCATTTTTTCTCAGAGGGATACATTATTTTGAGAAGTGTGTGTGTGTGCGCGCGCGCGTGCGCGCGTGCGTGTATGATGTGCATATTGACTCCACGGGCCCAATGGATAGAACTTTCGACATACGAACACAAGGTCACGGGTTTGAATGCCCACTCGTGTTGGCTGCTAAGCTGACAGAGACTTTGTCCTCAGAGCCAACGTGTAAGCAGACTGTAAGCCTTCTCAAATCAAGTCCTACTGTTGTCTGTCCTATGAGCGAAAATGCGTTGCGCTGCCGTTCAGCGCCTGACAAGTCGGGCCCATTGCATCTGACTTTGATGTGGGAGATAATTGTTATGAGTCTTTCTGGAAAGAAAATGCAGTAGAATGGACCAAGAAAGCAGAAGGTAGACATGAAGGAGGTGACAGGAAGAAATGGGAAAAGGTAAAAATAAAGAGAGGGATAGAAAAGAGGGATGCCCCAGCACGAAATGTCCAGGAGGTGGGGATGCTGGATATACTGACAGGGCCCCGGCATCCCCACGTGGGGATTTTCCGTCGGATAGGAGTGAAGAAGTCATAGTTGGTCACTAAGAACAAGGTTGTTTTAAGTAATCTGATTTTGTTTTTATTTCATTTTATGTGTCCTAAATGTGTTTTTTCCCACAACGCGGTGGCCGTCCTGAGTTGACCCTTATGGTTGATCAGGGCGCTGATACAAGGAAGGACAGTAGAGTTGGTTTAATACCCTGTTTTAATCTGTAAAATAGTTGCACAGTTCTATTCTGAGATTAAAAAGGCGACGAGGTGACAGCCCGGTATGGCCTCTGTGGTCGGCTGGGCCAGAAACAGTAAAACTGGATTGCACTGGATTGGATTGGATTGAGCCATACTGCATGTTCTGAGCGTGAACTCGTGTGTAGACATTTCGCTACGTTAACACTTCATTCCATCTTTCCATCAGAAAAATGCGTCGTAGCAACAATCCCGACATGGCCTCTGTGGTCGGCTGGGCTATAAACAAGAAGATTGGATTAGGTTTTCACGAGAAGGAGGCTATTGCGTAACCACAGGAATAGAGGGCATCACAAATTTGCACCCTTATATCGTGTATATACGCAGAACATCTTGCGAACACGTTAAATCCTGCTCCGCTTTTCGTAAGAGTAGGTCATTGTGTGCCGGTGGGAACAGATAAGATTTACAAAACTACATACACACGGGGACTGGATGTAAAAAAAAAGCACATGAGTGCTTATTCCAGTATCCTCAATATATAAAAGAATGAATAAATAAATATATACAATGTCCCGAAGAAAAATATGGCTGCCTAATGGTGGACACTAAAAATAAAAAAGGCTGCATACAGTAAAGTTTCGGTAGCAGCGAACCTCGGATTTTTTTTTTTTTTAGTAGAAGTCCAATTTCGTAGTCTCCGAGAGGTGATTGTATTGGTATACATAGTTTTAAGGAGAGAATGGATTTTTTTTTTCTTTTCTTTATTTTGCTTTTTTTTTTTTAATTTAACAACTGCTGGTGTTACGAATCTTTCCTGCTTTTTTCCCCCCTAAGTGGATGATGTGATGGTCCATAAGTCCTTTTCTTTCCCCCTCTGGACAAAGAATACTGAAAGCGTGTGTTTTATTTTCCTTTACCCTTGGGCAAAGACAGTGCTTGTAACTCTTTACCGCGTGACTAATCCTTCCTGTTCCTCACCGTTAACGATACTGTTATGCTTTCTCCTTTTGCCTCCCTGTGAACGACATTATTGAAAAGGTTATTACATCACATGGTGGCATTTATATCCCTTCCCTTTTCCTTATTTACGTGGTGACAACCCCGATATGGCCTCTGTGGTCGGCAGGGGCTATAAACAGCAGGATTGGATTGGATTGACGTTATGACTTATTTATTTATTTATTTATTCTTTTATTTCGAGGATAACAGAATAAGCAATCATGTGCTTTTTTTCATCCTGACTAACCTGTCGTGTTTGTTACATCTCACGATTTATCACAATCCTTCCTTTTCTGCTAGTACATGATGGGCCATTATTACAAATACCCCATTCTTGTTTTCGTCAAGTAACATTCGTGTCTCTTTTTTTTTTCTTTTTTTTCGTATTTCTTTTTTTAAAATAAAGAAAATGGTTTTTTGGTTGATCTTTTCCTAGCAAATGGTCTTCCAAACCCTTCTAAGCCAGTTGAGTTATTGCCAAATCTTTTTTTCAAGGAAGAATAGTAGCTGTTGCTGGTTTTTTACCCATTGAATAACGTCCGTGCTATTTTGGCCCTCCCATTCACATTAATTTAGTTCCTTTGATGGTGGCCGAAGTTCCCTGTCAAAAGTTGGTTTTTCCCACTCTTCTATTCCTGCAGCTGGCTTCACATCACTTCTCCCTTAACTCTTTGAGGAGTTGATTGTTGGCATCTAACGACATTTTCAGGCAGCGTATCGTAGGCAGGCTGAAACTGACGTAGCCCACCCCTGTCCAGGTAGCGGGGTGCATGCTGGGTATGTTTGTATCGCCCATGCGACTGGCCATAGCTGGCACGTTCTTTAACGAAAGGGGGATGGGGTTCTGGTATGTACACGCCAGTGCCACGTTCTGTGTTTGCTTGCATGCGGGGCCTGAGTTTATAGCCTTTTGGACAGACTTTTGGAGTGTGGAGGTTTTAAACTCCTGTTTTAATTTGTAAGAAGTTGCACAATTTTAATCTGAGATTTCAAATGTTCACAGTTTTGATCTGAGATTTCAAATTTTACGAGAGGTGACAGCCCTGATATGGCCGCTGTGGTCGGCAGGGCTATAAACAAGAAGATTGGATTGGATTGGAGAGTGGTGTGCCCATCATTATCAACTCCAGGGGAAAAATTCTTAGCTATCTCTGCAAGGACTTAAACACTACACCGTCGCTTACTTTTTCAGATAACGAATTCGATGCTGTAAGAAATCGGCCATTCCGCTCTGTACTATTATTGTTTAACTTAGCGGTAGAATTTTCCCTGCTGGACAGTGGTTATGACATCAGTTTCTGCTCCAGGCTTTGGGATTGGTGTTCCTGCAGATGGTGTGTGCGGCTGTCAATGTCTAACACCATCCATTTTTCTCCAGTGTGTGCGTGTAGTTATTTGCTTGTAAAGAGTTGTGTTTCCCCGTTTCTCTCTCTCTCTCTCTCTCTCTCTCTCTCTCTCTCTCTCTCTCTCTCTCTCTCTCTCTTCTCTCTCTCTCTCTCTCTCTCTGTAAGGGGGGGGGGGGGGGGGGGTATGAGTGTGCGCGCAGTTTTAATTTGAAATTTAAGAGATTGACAGGACGATAGCCCGGATATGGCCTCTGTGGTCGGCGGGGGCTGTAAACAAGATTGGATTGGATGGAGTTGTGTTATTTTCCTTCTACAGGATTGTGTTTGGGTCAACGCTGACTGCCAGGGGCTCTTTAACGTGTATGTCGGTGTGTGGGAGAAATTGGAGTTTCACTTGTTGTGCAGTAAGGGTAACAAACAAATGGGCATCTTTATACCTTTCCGCTTCTTTCCTTGTAGGTGATGATGACACGAACAAAGGGGGAAAATGACGTATCATCATACACACACATACACACACACACACACACCACACACACACACACACACACACACACACACACACACACACACATACACACACACACACACACATACACACACACACACATATACACACACACATACACACACACATACACACACACATACACACTCACTCACTCACTCACTCACTCACTCACTCACTCACTCACGCACATGCACACCACACACACGGATGCACACACACACACACACACACACACGCACGCACGCACGCACGCACGCACGCACGCACGCACGCACACACACACACACACACACACACACACACACACACTCGCTTCTTCCTTTCCCCTCATTCATCTCATCTCAACAACAACAAAAAAGAACATCTTTACCTCGCAAACATGCACCGAGTATCCGTAGCGTGAACAGGCGATAATGACAGAATAACAACTAAATAGATAAATAAATACAAAGTATCCCAGCAGTCGGCCGCTTTCTCCATTAATCTCCGCTCTTTGATGTCGGCTTTGAAAGGGGCGGAGGAGACGGGAGCCCCATCAGGCCTGCACCTTCTGCCTGTAATCATAATCCACTTAGCTCCCCTCCTCCCGCCTTTCAACCCGCCATGTTGGCACTGCAGGTGTCGCTGCCACTGCAGAAGGGTCGACAACAATGTCAACAACAGGAAGTGCAAGAAAAACGGTCAGCAAGGGGAGATAATTGCGAGAAGCTGCATCGCTTCCGTCGTCGTGGTCCCTTGTCCATTCTTGGCGGGCAGAGAGAGAGAGAGAGGCCCTGGCAGAGGAAAGGTACCTTCTAGCAGACAGGACAATGTCTTTTCAGTGTCTGTTCTTGTTTTCCTTTTCAGGCTCTTTTCTTGCTGTTCTTTCTCTCTTTCTTTGAATCTTAACAATGTCTTTTATTGCTATTTTTTGAAGAAATCTGATTACAGGTTGCGTTGTTGTGCTGCTGCCTGACGCTAAGAATGGAGACAGAGGTGTTGGTGATGAAGGTGGAGGAACATGAAAGGGGAAGGTCGAGGAAGATCTGTTTGCCTTCCAGAGAAAATGTTTTCCTCCCCTCCCACTCTTCCTCTTCCACTCCCTCCCTTTCATCATCCACTACCCGAGAGAGAGAGAGACATTTTCCTAGAGAGAGAGACATTTTCCTATCGTTACAAGGAAATCGTTGAATGGTTTTACGACACTCTCTCCGCCCAGCCCTCAGCCTTCTCCCCCTCCCCCGTTCTTTCTCGGGAGGACTGCAATGGTTCTTACAGCTTAACTCGTAATCTGAACTGATGGAAATGTAGTGCTTTAAAAAATACTCTTTTCTGTCGCGTTTTCTCTGCTTATTTTTTGTCCATTTTCTTCTAGTACACTAATGTATTGCCCATTTTCTCTTTGTCAGTCCAGAATTCTGTCTGTGTTCGCGTTAAGTTTGACTGGAATTTTTTTCTCCTTTTCCCCCACAGTCAAAAGACATGATGTCTGTGCTTTGGTTTTGATTTCCAGTTTGATGGTAAACGCTGTAAAGGACACAGAATTTTCAGTCCGCAAGATCATTTGCCTCTAGGGCTTTTGTTATTTATATATGTACCTACTTTGGAAACAAATTAAGCCTGGTCTGTAATCTGGAGATAATATTGTAAACGGAAGGGCTAACGATCATTTTCTGTGATGTTCCACCGGACACCATTTTTAACTTCCTGAGAGATTCGGGATTTTTCTGTTTGATAAGAGTGAAGATGTCATAGTTGGCCACGCAGAACAAGGTTGTTTTGAGGAATGTGGTTTGGGTTTGATCTCATTTTTGTGTGGTTGATGTAGTTTCTTCCACAACGCAGTGATGGTCCTGGATTGACCCTTATAGTTGGCCAAGGCATCGATACAAGGAAGGATAGAAGAGTTGGTTTATACCGGGTTTTAATCTGTATTGCACAGTTTTAATTTAAGATTTAGAAAAGCAACCTGGCGACATCCCCAATATGGCCTCTGGGGTCAGTGGGACTATAAATAACAAGATTGGATTGGATTGCAATTGGTTGGTTGTGTTCGTCAAGGCAGCACAAAATGTCATTAAGAATATATAAGAAACGACAATAGAGTTGGTTTTATACCCTATTTTAATCTGTATACAGTTGCACAGTTTTATTATGATTTCTTTTTTTGGATTGACAGAATTATAGCCCCAATTTAGCCTCTGTGGTTGGTGGAGCTATACACAAGATTGGATTGGTATATGTAAGGGGAAAGGGTGGGGGTAAGGCACTGGTAAGTCTGCACATATATTGATGTGGGATGTCGGGGAAAATCCCCATCACTGATCCCAATAACAGAAGAGTTGATTTTCAACTGTGTTTTAATCTGTGTTGTAATTGCACACCTTTAATCAAGATTATCAAAGATTTCAAGGCGACATACGATATGGCCACTATGGTCGGCAGAGCTATAAACAAGATTGGAATGGTTTACATTAGCGTCTGGGGTTCAGATCAGCGAATCTTTGGACTTTATGACTAAGGAGGATCAGATCCTTTGACTTTGGGGCAAGGGGTTAGATCTTGTGACGTCAGGGCAAGGGGGATGAGGATCACTGTGACGTTCAGGGCAAGGGGATGAGATCCTGTGACGTCAGGGCAAGGGGGATGAGGTCTGTGACGTCAGGGCAAGGGGATGAGATCAGGTGACGCCAGGGCAAGGGGATGAGGTCGTGTGACGTCAGGGCAAGGGGGGGTGAGATCCTGTGACGTCAGGGCAAGGGGGCGAGGTCCTGTGACGTCAGGGCAAGGGGACGAGGTGCTTTGACGTCAGGGCAAGGGGGATGAGGTCTGTGACGTCAGGGCAAGGGATAGTTCGTGACGTCTAGGCAAGGATTAAGTCAGTCACCGACGTCCATTTGGCCACAGCTGTGTGAGGTGGGAGGAGGGGATTAGTGAGGAAGGGGGGGAACACGGGTAACAACTGGACTGGAGAAAAAAAGATGAAGAATTAAAAAAAAATCAGGGATGGAAGGAAAAAGGAACAGGGAATACACCTGGGTGCAGTGAAAGCAGCTAAAGTGGATTATCTTCTCGCCTTCTGTTCCTCCACCACCACCACCACCCCTACTCCCTACCCCCACCACCCTCTCCCTCCCTTCTCCTCTCATTTCTGCCTCGTTAGTCCTTCACGTGTCGTCTGCTGTTCAACAAATCAATGTTTCAGTTTTTTAGTTGGTTTCTCTTTTTCTCTTTTTGTTTTTGCACCACCACCCCCCCCCCCCCCCCCCCCCCCCCCCCCCCCCCCTTTCCGAATCCAGTTGAATTTGCAGTTCAGTGTCTCTGTGTAGCGGAGGGAGTGTACACAGTGTCGGGTTACTGCAGAGCAATTAGCCCTGCGTCCTCCACAGCGGCGTCAGAGGCTGGTGTCAGTTCACTCATGTGCGTGAATCTGCTGTCCCCGATGGGACACCCTGGAGTGAGTGATTTACGGCGTGCACTTATCTCGTCAGAAAACGGGAGGAGACGGAAAAGCAAATCCAAAATTTGAGAAACTAGACCCAAAAAGAATCTTTTCAGTAGAAAACTGCTTGTAACATTAAATCGTCTGCAGCCAACTGTCTTTTGCTGTCTGAGAGTTCGACGAGCAAGAAGAAGATCGTCATCATTATCTGTCATCTGCTGGGGTCGTTCATTTTTTTTTGGGGGGGTCAGATAATTTTCTGCGTATATTCTTATCGTTGGAGGGCCGTTGTGGTGGTCACCATCCCGGGTGGGCGTCTTATAGTCTGGCTCCGCGACTGAGCTGTCACTGTCGTCATTAGAGGGCTTACTTCAATTCAATTACTTTATCTCAGAGACAGAAATTCGTAGGGGTTACAAGCCACATATCTATCTATATCTATCTATGTATATCTATCTATCTATCTATCTATATCTATCTCTCTGTCTGTCTGTCTGTCTGTCTGTCTGTCTGTCTGTCTGTCTGTCTATCCCTTAGTCTGGCTACCTTGCTCACCAGGATACACATGGGTCTTTCTCATATCACTCACGTTCACTTGCTGAAAGGCGAGGGAACCCCATGGTGCGTGACTTGTGACGTGCGGGTAACCTTCAAGCATCTGCTCCTGGAGTGTCGGGATGTTTAGGATATTAGGCACAAGCATTTTACTGCAGACTCCCTAAAGATTCTCTTT
>CM060336.1:4232932-4282250 GCA_030674155.1 Stramonita haemastoma
AGAGTTGGTGACTTTTCGTTGACAAGTGGCAGTAGTATGTAGTGGGTTTTGTCTGTAGCGCCATTTTGGAAATCATGTGACACATGACGTCACTTTAGAATCAGCAGTATGTATCCTGGAGTAGTTTTACTTGTGTTAACAGTTTGCATTTGTTTTTGTTGTTGTTGTTGTGGGTTTGTTGTGGGGTGGGGGGGGGGTTGAGGGGGGGGGGGTTGTTGGTGTTGGGTCGTTTTTGTTTTTTGTTTTGTTTTTTTGTTTTGGGTGTGTTTTTTTGTTGGGGTTTTTTTTTTGGGTGGTGGTGGTAAACTATTTGTATTTATACTTTTAATATCAACAAAAACTGAAATACAGTTTCACTTTAAAAAAAAGAAAAAGACAAAACAATCCTCTGTTGAATATTTGATATTGTATATTCGTTAAAGATTATGATAGTCAAAGGCGACCGGATCATTTAATTCTTAAATGCTTTGGGCAGAAAACAAAATAGCCTAGCCTGTAGAAACATTTTCTGTGATGTACCAGTTCAGATTTTCTATGTTTAAATGTCGTTGAACAGTTTGTTTGATGTCAGAATAGGCTATCTGTCAAACGAGACAAAATTCCAGATCGATGGACCAGAAATGGAGCGGTGAATTGGTTAAAATCTAAGTATTCGTAAGCATAGGGTATCTGCAGCAGAGCGGAGAGAGCAAGAAGGAGTGTACTCTATAAAGTTACACAGTTTTAGATTTAAAATTTGACAATGTAACAGCCCTGATATGGCCTGTGTAGTCGGCTGGGCTATAAACAAAGGCCATTGGATTGGATTGGATTGGATTGGAAGGCCCAAAATTCGCACATATCAGCCTTCAATTGTGCCTCACATGTAAAAGCTGCTTTGGGTACTTTCTGAGGAGTTCAATTTGTGTTTCATAAATTATGTAAGCTACTTTCGTGTTTTCCGGAAAGTTCAAGTCTGCCTCATGTGTAAAATCTCATTGGTGTTATTTTTAGGAGTTCAATCAACATTGACGAGTAACACTTCAAGACAAACCATAAAAGGGGAAGAAACGAAACAGACAAACCGCAGATGGATCAACTAATATTTATCGCACATGAAAGAACCCACGGCAACAAGAGAGTTATCCCTGGTGAAATTATGTTGGGGAAAAACCCACCTATTCTCATAAAGAAACCGAATACGGGGGGGAAATGAGTGACACTGCGCATGTGGCGACACGCCTGTCCTCTGCGCATGGGGAGAGCCCAAATTTCACGCAGAGAATTCTGCCTTCGAATTGGTATAATTACAATGCAATACAATACAATACAATACAATACAATACAATACAATACAATACATTACATACAAAGAATACGATTGAGTACAGTTTCTGGCCTGTAGATCCAATAAGCAAATTTCATTTTATGTGTGGATGTGGTTTTTCTGGGCTGACCCTTATGGTTGACCAGGGCATTGATACAAGGAAGGACAGTAGAGTTGGCTTTGTACCCGTTTTAATCTGAATATTCATAGTTGAATAGTTTTTGTAAGATTTTAAGAAAAAAAATTGAGAAGGTGACAGCCCTGAGATGGCCTCTGTAGTCGGCGGGGCTTTAAACAAGAAGATTGGATTGGATTGAAAGCAAATACGACAGAATCTTTTTTATATAAAGAAGAAAAAATTCAAACAGTCCGACTACATTATCTGTCAGAGACATTATCTAACAATATTGTCATAGCAGGGGAGGCATCTCATAACTATCTTCAGAAATTTATTCTTTAATCCTGATTTTGTCAAATGTTTGGCGATTCACTACTAATGAGAGGAGGCTATTTCAACAAAGTAGCAAACAAAACAAGTGTTTTCTCTATGTATGATAAAACACATTGGTCTGCAATTGCGTAAAGGAGGTAAGGTGAAGAGAGGAGGTAAGGTGAAGGGAGGGGGGAGGTAAGAGTTCGAAGCTGAAGCTAACTTCCAAGAGCAGATTTGAACACTTTGTTTGAAAGTGTTAGCTGCCGCTGTAGTCTAGTGGTTAGGGCGTTGTACTCGTAATCTAAAGGTTGCTGGTTCGATCCCAGCTTTCCGCTATGGCGTTGTGCCCTTGGAAAAGGCACTTTACGGCTATTTTCTCACCCCACCCTGGTGTAAAAGGGGTACCAACCTTGTGTTGGGGGTTAACCCTGCGATAGACTGGCATCCTATCCAGGGGGGAGTCTATGACTCTCGGTCGCTTAACGCCACAGAAACCGGGATAACCACCGGCCTGATGAGCCTTAGGCTCGGGACAGACTTTAACAAACTAACTTTGAACTCCAGTTGCTACGAAACAGATACAAGGTAACGAATTTTGATGCAAGTGGTGTCTAACGCTGGACCTGAAATGAAATGAGGAAGGGGAGGTAGTGAAGGGGGGATGTGCACTGGAGGTGAATTGAGAACTGACATGGGGGAAATGGATGCCGGAAAAAATTGTACGTGTGTGGGGTGTGTGTTGTAGTTTGCGCGCGCGCGTGCGCACGCGCAGTGCGTGTGTGCATGTGCGTTCGTTGTGTGTTTGTGTGTGTGTGTGTGTGTGTGTATTGTGTTGTGAGGAGAGAGAGACAAGGCAAGGCAAGGCAAGGCAAGGCAAAGTCTTTTATTCGAGGATAATAGATAAGCACTCGTGTGCTTTTTTAAATCTCAGTCCCCGCCCTTTTCAGAGATTACATCAATTGAAAATATACTAACAATAAGACTTTAGCAGTACCAAACAACACACAAGAATAAAGGACACTATAATGATAAGGTAATAAAATGCACTCTTTCAGAAGACAAAATCAGAAGTCACAATAAAAAAATTTTGATTATGGAAAAAAAAAGAAGCGTTAGTAGATAAGGAGCAATCAATGAGAAACAAATGAATTAGACAACCGAAAATCAATCCACCACTATCTATCAAAAATTTGTACATGTAATATAAAAAATATACATTTGGATAGAAGGGGATTTTTTTTTTAAACTAGCATCCCTATTGGAGGGGGAGGGAGACATACTACCAATAGAATTATAATTAAAAAAAAACAAAAAAACAGAGAGAGAGAGAGAGAGAGAGAGAGAGAGAGAGAGAGAGAGAGAGAGAGAGAGAGAGAGAGAGAGAGAGAGAGAGAGAGAGATTCTTCCAGTTTAGAGATATTCGATAAGCACTCATGTGCTTTTTTTTTTACATCTAGTCCCGTGTGCACGCGGTTTCAAAAATTTTGTTATCCGTTCCCACTGGCACACAGTAGCCTACTCTTCCAAGAGGTGAACAGGTTTTAAGTGTGCGCAGTGTGTGTGTGTGTGTGTGTGTGTGTGTGTGTGTGTGTGTGTGTGTGTGTGTGTGTGTGTGTGTGTGTGTAATCGTTTTGTAGAAAAGGTACTGAAGGGTAACTGATAATTGGAAGGAGGGGGTAGGTTATGTATTTGGCTAGGTTATTGATTTTAGAATTAGCAAATAAAGAGCGGGCATTTTTGCATATGGTTTATTTTGGGCGAATTCCTTAGTACTAGGTTCTTCTGTCAGTTGGGAGAAAGGGGTAGGTATATGTATGGCCAGGTATGTGTGAATTAAAAAAAGGTGGGGCTAGCACAGAAAAGAGCAGGTTTTCTACGTGGTTTTAGTTTGGGCAAATAGGTATCTTCGTTTATCAATTAAATTTGGGTTCTTTTAGTAACAGACGATATTTTTCACCAAAAATACAGTAGGCCTGAAATCGCTGATTTCAGAGCTGGAAAATTGTGATTAAACGATGAAAAATGCAAGAAACGGGAAAGAAATAACCATACCTGTGGGTTCGTTCTTTCGTTTATCTACCTCTTTTCTACCCACAGCCGGTTTAAAAACAAAGTAGGCTGCCCGGAACCACTGAGCTGATTCCAGACTGAAAATTGTCAAAAAAATTCAATCAGTGAAGCAACAGAGAAACCATAGTTTGTCGATGGGCGGGTGATTTGTGATTAAAAGAAATCTCCCAAACCATTGTGTCACAGGCTAGGTATCATTGTGTCTATGTGCCATTGTGTCCACATGCTTGCATGCATACAGGCAGACAAGCCAGCTAACCAACACAGCAACAGCCCTTTTCCAGTTACTAATGTTTATTACTAACACTTACCTTAACTTCTTAACCTGGCCCCACATGTGGACACAATAGGCAGGTGGATATCATGATACAAGACGTGACACAGAAGCAAACCTTTTTTGTTTCTTGCCTTGTTAGGTGTGGGGAATAGGGTGTGTTTTAGGAAATAAGGATGTTAGACAGAAGGGCGGGATGGATAGCTGTATGTGGGATGGGGCATAAGAGAAGTTATGGCGAAGTCGTTTGTATGGGTTAGTGTTCGAGCAAGAATAGGGAACAGGAAAACTGTTCTTTTCGTAAGAGAGGAGGGGGAATGTTTAAGCAAAATACTTATATAAGAAGGTGGGGTCAGAGAGAAATGCAGTTATTAATGCGCGTGTGTGCATGTGCGTGTGTGAGTGAGTGCGTACGTGATTTGTGTGTGTGGGGGGGGGCACACAAGAAAGGACTAAGAAGGCAGAAAATAGATAAGGAGGAGGTGACAGGGCGAAAAGAAACAAGGCAGAAACAATGAGAGGGAAAGAAAAGGGGGAATCCCTAGCACAGATTTTCCAGAAGGTGGGGGATGGTATTTAGAAAGACAGGCCTCCAGCATCCCCACGGGGGAATCAAAGCATGTGACTCGTCCATTTCTATCAGGTAGACTACAAGAAACTGAACGACATTTTTACCCTTAACTCACTCCGTTCACCCGATTCCTCCAGACTCGTTCGGTGAAATCGAATACGCAGGACAACACATGGAAAACGTTCTCTGAAGAACGAAGCCCCACAAGTGGTTCCTGATTATACACCTAATGAATGAGTTTTAATCAGAAGTATAATTTTCCATGCGCGCCATTGATCCCGACTGCCTTTTGTTATCAAACATGAGGAAACGGCAGGGGCTAATTATAGGAGGCTGTGATCTTCAAGTGGCAATCAGCTATCGTATGGTGGTATAAAGGGAAAATCGAAGATGTGGCGGGGCCGACTTCTTTGGGGAGGAAGCTGTCGCCACCAGTCGATGTTTCAGTTTGGCTGACGGGGAAATCATCTTTTGAGATAGCTGCACAGTTTTATTGTGAGAATTTTTTTTATTGACAAGGTGACAGTCCCGATATGGCCTCTGTAGTCGGCGGGGCTATAAACAAGATGATTGGATTGGATTAGAGACCAGGGATCCATGTTGGTAAGAGACAAAGGGGTGGGCGATGGGACCCATGAGAGATGGGACCCATGAGAGATGGGACCCATGCGTTGCCATAGGACTCACACTGAACAATTAGAGCAACAAAATGATAATTTCTTAATTTGAGGTAGTGATTTTTTTAATTTCATATGGTTTTGGAGGACAATGAAAAATATATGTTCACGTGGGAGCCACTGGAAGCTGATGCCACAAGGTTTTATACCCTGTTTTAATCTCTGTATAGTTGTACAGTTTTATTCTAAAATTCAATAATTTTACGAGATGACAGCCCTGATATGGCCTCTGTGGTCGGCGGGGCTATAAACAACATGACTGGATTGGAGTTTGAATCTCAGCTGCCTTAAGTAGGAATGTTAAAAAAACAAAAAACCACCAAACAACAATTCCGTATGACACTCAGCGACAAACCCTAAACTTAACTACTAGAGTGAGTGATGTTGAGTAAGCAAAAGACTAATGGCTACCCTCACTCCCTCCCTGTATCCCTCACAGCCCTCCTCCTCCTCCTCCCTCTTTCTTGATGGTGCCGTCTTCTTCATTAGTGGCGGGGTCTGTGCTGTCAGGGACTCTGCCGGCGGCACCTATAGATACCTCTCTCTTTCTCTTTCTTTCTTTTCGCCCTCCTTGCCGGCAAAGCCAAAGTCGTCACAACGCACGCGCGACAACCCTCGTCGCTTCCGCCCTGGTGCACTTGGCGGACAGTGAAAGTGACCTCCCTTTCCGCAGGTAATTGACAGGAGCAGGTAAGGGGAGGTAAGGTGATGGCAGGCTCGGTGACAGTTGTCTTGGCGGCTAACAAGCCATGGCCGGCCCCTGCTGCTGCCTTCTGTCGGCGCCCAGGGGGGGAGGGGGTGGGAGGGGGGGGGTTCAGCGTTGTCCCTCAACAAGCCCCTGTGCCCAGAGGAGAGAGAGAGAAGGAGAGAGAGGAGAGAGAGACAGCTGTGATGAAAGCAGGTATAGTAGCCCGTGTAGCTAGTGGTAGTGGTGGTGGTGGGGGGGGGGGGTGGTTGGTCTCTGTGTTGTTGACCGGAAAGGCTTTTGGTGACTTCTTCCTCCCCTGAAGTTAGTTGTTGTCTGCCCCTGTTCTGTTTGGTTGTGTGTGTGTGTGGTGGGGGGCGGCCTTGTTCTTAGGGTGAAAGTTTCGTTGTGTCGAGTGTTTGCCTTTGTCTGATAGGAATAGTTTTGTTGTTTTGACGCTCATAACTGAAAAAACAAAACCACTGTGTTAACTCCTCCCCAACAACAAAAACCAACACAAAAACCAAAAGACCTGAGATGTGAAAAAAAATTATAATATATTAATATGGTGTTGTGTTTCTTTCAGAATGGTTCATTGTTGTTGAGGTGGTTGTGCTAAGAGCTTTTGTCATAGGTTAATAAAGACAATAATATTTATGCTGGGAGCTTTTTCCTTTTCCGTATGTTCCACCGGACATATTTTTAACTTCTGAGAGAATCTGACCTTTTTGTCCTGATATGAATGAAAGGATAGTCGGTCACTAAAACAAGGTTGTTTTAAGGAATCTGGTTTTGGTTAAAGCTTTAATTCTATGTGTAATGATGTGGTTTTTTCCCCACAACGCTGTTCCGTCGCTGGGATGATCCCTTATGTTGACCAGGGTATTGACACAAGGACAGTAGGATTTTTATTTACCTGTTTTAATCTGTATATAGTTGCACAGTTTTAATCTGAGTTTTAAATTTGACCAGGCGACACCCCGATATGGCCTGTGTGGTCGGGGGGCTATAAACAAGAAGATTGGATTCGGATTTTATGAATGCCTTGTGTTGTTTCTTTGTTAAACACAGTTTGTAAGTTGTTTTTTTAAATAGCGGCAAAAAGTTTTCATCTACGAAAAATGAGCAAAGTCCATCTGATTCTGCCATTATACCTGACTGAAAAACTACACCCCGATATGGCCTCTGTGGTCGGCAGGGCTATAAACAAGAAGTTGGATTGGTCCCACTGATTTGAAATTGAAGTTGATAGCTGGTGACAATGAGTACAGAATTCTGCAAAAAGTGTTGTTTTGCCATTTTTGTTTTTCGTCTGATACGAGTGAAAGTGTTATAGTGGGTCACTTAGAACAATGTTGTTGAAAAATATTCTGGTTTGGGTTTTATCTCATTTTATGTGTGGCTGATGTTGTTTTTCCCACAACGCGATGCCGTCCTCGATTGACCCTTATGGTTAACCAGGGCGTAAACCTCGGAGCTCTATCCAAGGAACGGGGGGGGGGGGGGGGGGGGAGAAGAAAAAAAACAACCCAAACCTATTTTAATTCACGTATTGTTGCGCAGTTTTAATCTGGGATTTTAAAAATCTGTCGATTGGATTGGATTGGAGCTTCCCCCCCCCCCCCCTTCCATATGGCCTTGTGGTCGGCTGGGCTATAAACAAAAAACATTACTTGCAAGTTTGATCATGTACGAAACAAAGAACCCATAGTTTCTACTTTTATTTTTCCACACACCACCACTACAACACAACCAGTACACAGACAGTCAAAACCTTGTCCTCACCCCACCCCCCTACCACCACCCCATCCCCACCCTATCCACCCCACCCCCTGATACCATTGTACATCATTATTTTCTCTCCTATACCCCCTCCTAACCCGTGTTCCAGCAGCCAGGAGACCTAGCCAGGCCCCTGCAGGGTAATCACTCGGCTCACGGCACCGCCCGTCGGGCACCAGTGTCGAGAGTAGAAAAGAGCGAGAGTTAGCCGAGAGAGGTGCTTCAAGACGAGCTCTGCTCAATAGGTGAAGAGGCGTCTAATGAGAGAGAGGGTCCACCCCCCCACCCCCACCCCCTGCCCTCTCCACATTCAAGTTGCTGACAAATGGTCCGCCCTCAGGTGAGTTGCCTGCCCTTTGATCTCCGGGTTGGGTTGTTGTTTTTTTTTGCCGTTCCCGGAGCGGGGTTGGGTTGAGTTGAGGTGTGGTGGTGGTGTTCCACAAGGCTTTGCTTTATAGTCACTTCATGGTTTTGAAAACGAAAAGTTTTTTTTGTGTTAAAATTGTTTTTCTTTACAGTGTTGAGTGTTTGATGTGTTTTTCGTCTGTCCTCGTGTGTTGTGTGGTGGTGGTGGTGGTGGTGGTGTGTGTGTGTGTGTGTGTGTGTGTGGTGTGTGTGTGTGTGTGTGTGTGGTGTGTGTGTGTGTGTGTGTATGTTGTGTGTTTGTGTGTGTTTGTGTTTTGTGTGTGTTTTGTGTGGGTGTGCTGTTTTGTTGTGAGAGAGTGAGTGTGTGCGTGCGTGCGTGTGTGCGTGCGGCGTGCGTGCGTGAAAACAAGTAAATTTCAAAACACAAACTCTGCCAAATACATGAATTTAGAGCTGTTGTGGACTCATGTACAGACTCATAAGAAAGAAAAAAGACGAAAATGTGTTTGTCAAAGTCGCTACCACAGACTGTTTCTTTGGATTCTATATGGAAGATAATCGAAGACAATCGTTGACCGTGTCTATTGGGAAAGCCTCTCTGCAGAATAATGATCAGCTTTATTAACTGTCAGAATCTCCCTCATTGTTGACCAGGGCGTTGAGACAAGGAAGACAGCACAGTTGGCTTCAAACCCCGTTTTATCTGTCTATATTGCACATTTTATCCGAGATTTAAAGTGCAGCCCCGATATGGCCCTTGTGGTCGGCTGGGCTATAAACAAAAGATTGGATTGGATTGGGTTGGACTCTTAAAACAGCCTTGTCTTAAACTTTATAATCTCTGGTAGACATTTTTGGCTACAAAACATGAGTAAATAACTACGTTAAAATGGTTGGGAGAAAAAGCATTCATCATAAGTGTTGTTGCAGGTGTAATATTTAGTTGATTGTTAACATTCGCCTGCCAAACGTTCAAATTGTTTAAACAAAAGGGTGTAGTAGTCAGTGGTTAACTCACACAACATCTTACGCACACGTTAAAACCCGTTCCGCTTTTCGAAATAATAGGCCATTGTGTACCAGAGGAAACGGATATCAAAATGTACAAAACGCCATAACACTAGACTGAATGTAAAAATAAACAACAAAACAACACATACCAAAAAAAAAATCAACCAATGCATGAATGCTTATTCATTATCATCGAAATAAAAAATAAATAAATAAAGGAAAAAGCGAGAGGTCTGCAGGTTCAAATCTGGCCCAGTGCCGGATGGTTTTGCTCTCATTCCGAGGTGGACAGGGTGCTAGTTTACTGACGAGGTAGATATTAGGCGTTGATCAATACAAGAAGACAGTAGAGTTGGCTTCGAACCCTGATTTAATCTGTATATAGTTGCTCAGTTTTAATCTAAATTAAAAAAAAAAATACAAAGTGGCAGTTTTGATACGGTCTCTGTTGTCGGCGTGGCTGTAAACAGTAAGATTGGATTGGATTTGATGTCAATGTAAAAAAAAAATCCGTTTTTAAAAAAGAAAATGAATAGTCTAGATAATGATCATAAAAAGAATGAATCACCACCCCCCCCCCCCACCCACACACACACACACAACACACAGCACACAAATTTGAAGGAAAGAAAGAAAAATATTTTTAAAAATCATTTTTTAAAAAATCATTCAAACACAAAGACAACAAAGAAAAAATAAACCCTTAAAATTGAGGAAGACGGAGGAGAATCAAATCAAATCAAATCAGATTCTTTTATTTCGAGGTAATAAATAAGCGCTGATGTGCTTTTTTTTTTTTTTTACATTCAGCCCCGCCCTTATCGGGGATAACATAAGATAAAAAAATGTAATTTTTAAACCATTAAAAAAAAACTACAAACAGCACAACAAAAACAACAATAACTAATAAAACAAGAGACAACAGGAAACAGTATCATAATTATTTAAACAACGAAATACCCCCCCCCCCCACCCCAAAAAAAAAAAACAACATAAAAAAAATAAAAAAAAAATAATAAAAACCAACAAAAAAAGAAGAGCTATCAGAGTAGACAGAGTATAATTAAAAAAATAATTAATAATAATAATAATGAATAAAAATTAAAAACCTGGATCCCCCCTCCCCCCTCCCACTAAACCCCCCCCCCCCCCCCCCCCCCACCTTTTATCTTGGTAAAAGAACTACAAAAAAAAACAGGAGAAAGGTGAATGACTCTTAAAAAAATAACAACAAACAAAACCCTCCAATAATGAAGTGTATTTCCCGGTATAAGAGCAAGCAGTTCCTAGGTTTCCTAAGCAAAATCGACTGTAGTCAAGCCGTTATTATTGATACCGTCACTCCAAATACATATTACATCACCCAAGTCCAGGGCAGAGAGAGAGAGAGAGAGAGAGAGAGAGAGAGAGAGAGAGAGAGAGAGAGAGAGAGAGAGAGAGAGAGAATATGAATGGTATTAAGAGCAGACTCCAGTTGTGTTCAGTGTTCAGCAACAAATAACATCAATGGTGAGAATCGTGTTATTCCGCTGTCGGACACACACACACACACACACACACACACACACACACACACACACACACACCACACACAACACACACACACACACACACACACACCACACACACAGAGAGAGAGAGAGAGAGAGAGAGAAAGAGAGAGAGAGAGAGAGAGAGAGAGAGAGAGAGAGAGAGAGAGAGAGAGAGATGAAATTGCCTTCATTTCGGCTGTTATTGTTATTTAGTTGGACCGTTATTTTATATAGGCGTTATTCTTCTTCAGCCACCCCCCCCCCCCCCCCCCCCTCACCCATGCAATTTTCTTTTGTTGTTTTTTTCTGTTTTTCTTTCTTTTTTCTTTTTATTGCTGTCTTTCCCTTTCTTTTTTTTCTACACGCGCTTATGCACGTGCAGTCATTCATGCGCGTGTGTGTGTGTGTGTATGACACAAATGAGACAAGATTTAGAATTGTTACGGGGCGACAACCGTGATAGTTTATGGCTTGTGTGGTCGGCGGGGCTATAAACATCACGATGGGGTTAGTTTCTTCTCCATCCCCAAACTTCTAGGACTTGTGACGTGTCGTGTATGGGAAGTTTAGCGTGCAATGACAAGTGACACTTAGAAATTAAAAGCAAAGCTGTCAAGCAGCACACATCCTTTTTTTTTTCTTTGGTTGAAATGTAGTATGAATTTCTGTGTGCCTGAAAATGTGACGAAAGAAAAACTAATTTTCGCACATTGGTAGCGGTGATGGTTCCTGTAAACCGAAGAGGCCCCGAGTGCCAACGCAAGCAGAACATCTTGCGCACACGTTAAATCCTGTTCCGCTTTTCGTAAGGGTAGGCCATTGTGCGCAGGTGGGAATAGATGACAATATTTACAAAACTGCATACACGTGGGGACTGGATGAAAAAAGCACATGAGTGCGTATTCCATGATCCACGATGTAAAAGAATAAATAAATAAATTTAATTTTTTTAAAAATACCACAGTGAAGCACAGTTGACATTGACATTGATACAAGGAACGACAGTAGAGATGGTTTTGTACCCTGTTTTAATTTGTATATTACGGTTGCACAGTTTTCATCTGTGATTTGAAAAACCATGACAAGGCGACATCCCTGATATGGCCTTTGTGGTTGGCGGGGCTATAAACAACATGATCGGATTGGATCGCAGCTGACATTTTTTCGAGACTTGCAAAAAAAACCTAACCGAACAACAACAACAACAAAATAGCAAGCAAACACACACTACAGGAAAGTCAGTGTAGGGTAGCCAACATCGTATTCCGCGGCAGCAGTTTGGTTTTTTTCGCTGTCAAACGTGTCATTTTCCAGTCAATCAATCAAGTCATTTCGTCAACCAATCAATCAATTGATCAGTCATTTATAATCTTTTTAAAATAAATATCCAAGTGTGATCACAGTCACACACACAAAAACACAGACTGAAAAATCAACTCGGGTAAACAATCACTAACAATGCAAAACAGGAACGCAACAACAAACATCCTTGCTCATAGAAGGGGAGACCACACGGTCAGAGAGCGACGTGAGCAGGCTGAGTGCTCTCCCATCCCGGCGTGCTGGAGGGGCGGCGGAAAGCAGAGAAGTGGGAAGGAAAGGGAGGGGGGATTTTTTTTTTTTTTTTTTTTGGGGGGGGGGGAGAGTGCAGTGTGGCGGTGACCACAACATCGTTGTCGTCGTTGTTGATAGATGTGGGCTGGCTGCATGTGATGTGACTTAGGTCCTGCCACAGCTTCTGAAGATTGAGTGGAATTTAAGCGTTTTGCGCTTTTTAAACTCTGTATATAGTTGTACAATTTTATTCTGAGATTTAAAACTAGATGAGGTGACAGCCCGATATGGCCTTGTGGTTGGCAGGGCTATAAACTGATGGATTGGATTGGTTCTGGTCATGCCAGTTCCCTTACTTTTTGTGACATCTTTTGAAGATCGAATTAAACTGAAGCTTTGTGTTTTTCCCCCACTCCAATATAAATCTGATGCTACTTATTTCATGTGGGTAAGTTGGATGGATGGATGGTTGGCTAGGGTGTTGTTGATGCAAGGAAGGACAATAGAGCTGGTTTTACACCCGTTTTAATCTGTATAAAGTTGCACAGGTTTATTCTGAGACTTAAAATTTTTACCAGGTGACAGCCCTGATATGGTCTCTGTGGTCGGCAGGGCTATGAATAAGCATGATTGGATTGAAATTTCCTCCATCCCTCATTTTCTGTTGCATCATTCAAAACTCACTGCCTCAGAGAAATATCGGAAATTGTCAACTACAGATGCAAAAGGGATGCAAGGAATTTTGAGTCCGTTTTTTTTTTTTTTTAAGGGCTTCTAAATGGCTTTCTGATGACGGGAATCTTCTTTTTTTTTGTCAAACACTCAGACAGCAACTATTGTCTGTCATATGAGCGAAAATGCGTCACGCTGCTGTAAAGCGCCTGACAAGTCAGGCCCAGCCATCCGACTTGGGCATAAGTGAGAATTATCTTTTAGGTGTCTCTGGAATAAAGGCGGGAAAATTGACCAGAAAGGTAGAAAATAGACAAGGCAGAAACAAAAAAGTGATAGAAAAGAGGGCATTTCTAGCACAGACTTTCCAGAAGGTGGGGATGCTGTTTATACTGACAGGCCCCCGGCATCCCCATGGGGGGTGACGGAAAACAAGAAGCGGAGGAGGAGGGAGGAGAAAGAGGGGGGGGGGGCTTTAGAACCTGAGTGAAGGGTGAAGGATACGAGAGTTTATTTTTGATGAGGCAGGAACTGAGGAGTGGACAGAGGATGTAGAGCCATGTTTAAAAAGAATCGTATCCATCTGTTATTCTTCTTTTTGTGTATGTTTATTTTTTATCCACCTCTCTATCTTTCATCGAGCATTTCTCTCCTGGAATCTAGGTTCGTGTGGCTGCGCATCGATGGTGCAGAGAAGGTGCTGCACATGAGAGGTGAAAAAGCCCAAAAGAAAGAGGACACCAGAGGTGTATAACACATCTCCTTTTTTTTTGGGGGGGGAGTGTGGATAGAAGGGGGTAGCCGAATGGTTAGAACGTGTACTCATAACCTGACCATGATTGAGGACCCGGGTTGGTGCCATTTTCCGCTGGGAAGGACAGTAGAGTTGGTTTTTACACCCTGATTTAATCTGTATAATAGTTGCACAGTTTTATTCTGATATTTAAAATTGACGAGATGACAGCCCCGATATGGCCTGTGTGGTCGGCGGGGCTATAAAGAAACTGATTGGATTTTGGAACTATTGATATGGAAAAAAGTAAAGCTAGAAAGATCAGAAAAATTCCTCAACGGTTGCTGGATGTGTTGATATACTGTATTGATTATTGTATTTGTATTGTGTTTTGTTCGTGGGTTGTTGTATTGCATGTCACTTTCGGTTTCGGAAGAACAGGCCATTGTGTGCCAGTAGGAGTGGTGACAACAACAACAAAAAAACAGCAAAAAATCTAGCATGAACACAGGTGTCGTGTTTAGACACCATCCCTGAGGAAAAATGGGGAATTGGAGTCCCCAGGGAGGTTCGGAGCTTATATGGCAACGTTCTGGCGGCTTCTGCAGCGGCACTGGAACCATTCGTATCGGCGATTGCCTTTCCAATGGATCATTCCAGTGGCGTGGAGACGAAGGAAAGGATATGGCTGTGCGGTCGGCGGGGCTGTAAGCAACATGATTGGATTGGAAGGGGGGGGGGGGGTTCTGCTGCATGGGTAACAGCTTGCCCTCCATACTTACTTACCCAGGCTTTGCGCTCTAGAGCCTAGAGTGCAACCCATAGTCGTTTGGGACTGACGGATGCCAATGATATGACTAGACCCCCAGTGGCTACCCTATTTAGGGACAATAATTATAAGGATAATGACAATAATGTATGGAATTTATTCAGTGCTGAATCTTTAAAGCAACAAATTAAAGCGCCTATCAACCATATCAACCAACCACTGCCACCAAGCAGGGTTACCGAAAGAACCAGCACCCAGCCTACCACTAAGTCAGTTGGATGGCCAAAAAGTGGAATAAGAATATATGCCAATGTAGGAACAGATCGGAATAAGATAGTTATGGCACTATGGGAACGGATTAAACAACATTGGAATAAGATTACCCAGTATCATAAAAGTTCAGAGGAACACATAACATGATCGCACGGGGTAAACCCCTCCCCCCCCCCCCCCCCCCCATCACAAATACTAGAAAAATTTATTGAAAGACAAAAGATTGGAATTGTGGAGTTCTCTTTCTCTCTCCCCCCCCCCCCCCCCCCCCCCCCCCTACGAATCCTTTTCCGAACGTAGCACATGTCAAACAGCAGTGTTTCCCTTTTCAAATGAATCTAATGATCTGTGTTATTTTGTTTTCATTTCTAGATTTGTCCTGCATCTTTCTCTGATGTAGTAATCATGTTACTGTATGCTTCCCCTGCCCCCCCCCCTCCCCCATCTTGAAGAAGTTTTCGTTTTTTCCGATCAGTATTGATTGCTAAGTGTAGGAAATTTTGGAGAGAGAGAGAGAGAGAGAGGTGGATCTAGCTGTATACAATACCGTGCAAAGGACAACTGAGTTGGTTTTATACCTTGTTTTTATCTATATGCAGTTGCACAGATTTAATCTTGAGATTATTTTTTAATTAAAAAGGTGACAGCCGATATGCCTCTGTGGTCAGGAAGCTATAACAAGAAATTGGATTGGATCAAACAACGACCCCCCCCCCCAACCACTTGGCGCTGGATTTGGATCCTTCTCTCACACTTTTTCCAACCTGACCAATGTTTCTGCATTTGCAAACACTTTTGGGGTAAATCCCAAAAATTGAAACATTTTTTTTTTTTTAATTAAAATTCCAAACGTCTTTTACTCAGCTAGACTAGTTAAAACAACCAGATACATTCTAGTGTGAAAAAAACCTGTTTTAATCTGTATATTATAGCGTGCATTTTTTAATCTGAGGTTCAAAAATTGCAACGAGAGAACAACCCTGATATGGCCTCTATGGTCGGCTGGGCTATATAAACAAGATTGCAGTGGATTGGATTCCGTTGTGTCATATTCTGTTGTGCCTGTGACGTCACCTTCAATACTTCCTCTGCTCTTCCTTCAGACAGCACACAGGAGAGTGTTCAGATCTGAAAGAATCCTGATGAGGTGCAAGGCCTTGAAATGAAACAACTCGAACGATACTGGTTCGTGGAAGAAAACTCCTCAAATGGACATGTTGATGCAGGATTCAGTCATCAGTAATGTTGTTCCAGTGTTTTCAAATTCCAATATATCCCTGAAGCAGGAATGTGGCCATCTTCATGGCGGGCAAAAAAAATAAACGGTTGTATGGCCTGTGTGGTCGGTGGGGCTTATAAACAACATGATTGATTGGATTGGATTGCATATGCAAAATGTTACTATCACAAGTATCAGTCAACCTTGGAGCTCTAGCCGAGGAAAAAAAACCCAACAAACCAAACAAACATGTTTCAATGAATTTTCATCATGTTCCATGTAAAACGTTACTGTTACGAGTGGTAACACAATCCTGTTGGTGGTTTAATTAAGTCTGACGCAAACCTGCGTAGAAGTCACACTGCTAGACAAAACATACTGCACACAGACAGCAGATTTGTCTGTGAGGACGCGCGTGCACACACACACACACACACACACACACACACACACACACACACAGAGGTACATTCCACCTTTCCCCCCCCCCCCCCCCCCCCCCACATACACACACCATGACGAATATTGTACATATTTCAGAAAACCTGGATACAGGACTAGATGACGGGCCATGCGCAAACTGTGAACTGGAATTTCTCCGGGTGCATATCTCTCTCCTCTCTCTCTCTCTCTCTCTCTCTCTCTCCTCTCTCTCTCTCTCTCTCTCTCTCTCTCCTCTCTCCCTCCCTCCCTCTCCTCCTCTCTCCCTCCCCCCTCTCTCCCTCCTCCTCTCTCTCCTCCTCTCCTCTCTCTCTCTCTCCCTCCTCCCTCTCTCTCTCTCCTCTCTCCTCTCTCCTCTTCTCTCTCTCTCTCTCTCCTCTCTCTCTCTCTCTCTCTCTCTCTCCTCCTCTCCTCTCTCTCTCTCTCTCTCTCTCTCTCTCTCTCTCTCTCTCTCTCTCTCTCTCTCCTCCCCTCTCTCTCCTCTCTCTCTCTCTCTCTCTCTCTCTCCTCTCTCTCTCTCTCTCTCTCCTCTCTCTCCTCTCTCTCTCCTCTCTCTCTCTCTCTCTCTCTCTCCTCTCTCTCTCTCTCTCTCTCTCTCTCTCCCCCCCCCCCCTCTGCTTGTGCACTCCTCCTCCACCCCCCCCCCCCGTGCACGCCTCCCCCCTCCCACCCACCCACACAGAAAGTTCCTTTCTACCGCCACAAGGCATAAAGAAGAAGCCCACTGTTGCCGTTGCTAAGGAAATGGCCCGGTTGCTAGGGTAAACCTAAAACGGTTGAAAAAGTCGTCCATAGCGGATCAGCCAGGCGATAGTGATGCGCATATTGATCGTCTCCCCTTGTCCCCCTCCTCCTCCTTTCTCCCCCTCTATCCTCATAACTCCTTCTCCCTCCTCTCTCCCTCCTGTCTCTCCCCTGCAGCCGGTCACGTGATTTTCTGCGCGATTTGGCGAGAAGAAACGTGGCTGATGGTGACCATTCAAGGGCCCAGCACTGCTGGACATTCCGCAAAAAGGGGAGGGAACTTTATTGTACCTGAGGAACAAGCCCATCGATTCTCTGCCTGCTGTTCTCCCTTTTCTTTTCTTCTTTTTAATTTTGTTTTTTTTAGTTGGTTTTTGTTTTCTTTCTTTTTGCCTTTCACTTCTTCCTTTCTCGTCCATCTTCTCTCCCTCCCTTTTTTCACTTTCGTTCTGTTTCTGTCTGTCTGTCTCTGTCTCTGTCTGTCTGTCTGTGTATCTGTCTGTCTGTCTGTCTGTCTGTCTCTGTCTCTCTCTCTCTCTCTTCTCTCTCTCTCTCTCTCTCTCTCTCTCTCTCTCTCTCTCTCTCTCTCTCTCCTTCTGCCCTCTCCCCCTCTTTCTCCTTCTCTCCCTTTCTATCTCTCCTCTCTACCCCCTCTTCCTTCCTCTCCCTCTCCTCTCTCCTCCCTCTCTCTCTCCCTCCCTCCCTCTCCTGCTTCTCCATCCCTCTCTGCCTCCCCCCCTCTCTCCCTCCCCTGTATCTGTCTCTCTGTCTCTGTCTCTCTTTGTCTGTCTGTCTGTCTGTCTGTGTCTCTCTCTGTGTCTGTCTGTGTCTCTCTCTGTGTCTGTCTGTGTCTCTCTCTGTCTGTGTCTCTCTCTTCTCTCTCTCTCTACTCTCTCTCTCTCTCTCTCTCTCTCTCTCTCTCTCTCTCTCTCTCTCTCTCTCTCTCTCTCTCTCTCTCTCTCTCTCCCTCCCTCCTTATTTATCCTCCTCTATTCGTCCGTTCTAAAATCTGACCAGCTGTGGATTTGGGAGTTGTTTTTCCCCTTCACACTCATCATGGCAGATGTTTCCGCGGGTAATTTAAGTCTCTGCTTCATCCCTCTTCCGACTGTTCCTGCTGATCTGTCTGTCTGTCTGTATCTGTCTTAATTAATTTAAGTGTCTGTGTTTCTGTCTTAATGTCTGTCTGTCTGTCTGTCTGTCTGTCTGTCTGTCTGTCTGTCTGTCTCTCTCTCTCTCTCTCTCTCTCTCTCTCTCTCTCTCTCTCTCTCTCTCTCTCTCTCTCTCTCTCCTCTCTCTCTCTCTCTCTCTCTCTCTCTCTCTCTCTTCATAATATATAGAGTTAACATCAGTGCTGACTCCACTCTCCCAAAAGTCCTTCGGATGAGACTTTAAACCGAGGCCCCGTGTGCGAACACACGCAGAACATCTTGCGCACACGTTAAATCCTGTTCCGCTTTTCGTAAGAGTAGGCCATCGTGTGCCGGTGGGAACAGATGACAATACTTACAAAACTGCATACACACGGGGACCGGATGAAAAAAAGCACATGATTGCTTATTCTGTTATCCTCGATATAAAAGAATAAATAAATAAAAATAAATAAAGTACATGTATGCACGCGCGTGCACGCAAAATCTCCATAATTCATTAACACCAAAATCTCCTTCAGCAGTAGACGAACTAATGTAAACATAATAATGTCAGGCGCGTATTTTTATTTCATTGTATTTTTTAACTATTTTATTTTAACTTTCTTTCGTTTTGTTTTTTTATTTTATTTTATTTTGTCCTGTTTCATTTTCATGCATGATGGGCTGTCTGAGATTTAGATTCAAACAACATAGATGAATGAAGGTGTACTTTTGAGGGGGGGGGGGGGAGATGATGGTGGAGGTGGTGGTAGGAGTGGTGGGTAGCTAGCTTGTAGGTTGGTGTTGATGATGACGATGGTGGGGGGGGGGGGGGGGAGGGTGATGGTGATTTGTACCAGCAGTGGCTCAGCTGTGCAGCAGTCCAGTGATTGTTCCTTTTGTTGGCGCCAGACACTGGAACCATGATTGTGCTGGTGGTGATTGTTGTTGTGGTGACTGACATGATTGGCCATTGGGTCATGATTTGTCTGTCTGTCTCTGATAGCTCTGTGTGTCTCTGATAGCTCTGTGTGTCTCTGATAGCTCTGTGTGTTTCGTTTTCTGTCCTTTGTCTCTTTTCTCTGTTTTTTCCCTGTCTGTCTGTACTTTCGTTTGTGCTTTTTTTCTTCTTTTGTTTGAATGAAAAGCCCCAACTACTTATGCTTGCACATTTAAGGGGGTGGGGAGGGATAGCTGGTTTTTCATATTGCAGATCATTGAACAATAACTATGATTTATTATTTTCGCGACCAGGTCCTTTATTGCCCTCAGCTAAAGCTCTGAGGTTCATCATTGGTAAGATGTTGCGTATACGATTGTTTGCCCACCAGTCAGGTAGCCGCATTCCTACTTCGGGGCTGGTAGTTTGTTTGAACACGAACTTTTGGCCTGTTGGGGGTGGAATAACTGTGCAGACCTAACTGACTTCTCTCGTTACTTCTGTAGGAGTTGTTATGGATCTGCACTGATTTTTCGGGGCTGTGTGTCGGTGGTGTTGTTTTGTTGTTGTTGTTGTTGTTGTGTAAGTGTGGTTTTTCTCACAATGCAGTGCCCGTCCTGAGTTGACCCTTATGGTTGACCAGGGCGTTGATACAGGGAAGGACGGTAGAGTTAGTTTTATACTCTTGTTTTAATTTGTATATAGTTGCACCGTTTTAATCTGAGATTTAAAACTTAACACGTTGAGAGCCCTGATATGGCCTGTGTGGTCGGCGGGGCTATAAACAAGAAGATTGGATTGATTGATATGTCCCTAAGATGTTCTGCATGCCTTCATACACAGGAACCTAGTAGGGGATTCCGATCCCCCAGATAACTTTTGGAAAAGGCTGGCATCAGATCGTTTTCTTCGTGCGTTATTTTTCCTCGCGCGTCAGTCCCTCTAAAGATCCTTTTTCCTTTTTCCTGATGTCCCGCCAGTTAACATTTTTAATTTCCTGAGAAGATCGTGTTTTCCGTCTGATATGAGTGAAGAAGTCATAGTTAGTCACTAAGAACAAGTGGGGTTTTTTTTTTTAGGAATCTGGTTTTGGTTTTATCTCATTGTCGATGTGGTTTCTCCCACAACGTGGTGACTGTCTAAGGTTGATACAAGGGCGTTGATAAAGGAAGGACAGTAGAGTTGGTTTTGTACCCTGTTTTTCGCCTGTCTCTGGTAGCACAGTTTTACTGAGATTTAAAATTTTGCACGGTGTCAGTGATCAGTGTCAGTCCTGATATGGCCTCTGTGGTCGGCAGGGCTTTAAACAACAAGATTGAATTGAACTGAGTACCAAACAATGGAAAGCCATAACTTTAAATATACTCCACCCTTAGTCCCCCAAAAAAAAACAACCCCTTCTTACGAAACTTAAATGGTATTGAATGATGTCAATAACAGAAGTTTTTAGAAAGGGGTGAAATAAGCTCTCGAATATCAAATAATTGTGTATTTCTCTGTGGTCAGCAGGGCTATAAACAAGAATATTGGATTGGTGTACTTCTGTCTGGTGTCTGGGAGAAATACAAGTTAGATGGAATGTTATGGTTGACCAGGGCGTGGATACAAGCAAGAACAGTCAAGTTGGTTTTTATACCCCGTTTTAATCTGTATAGAGTTGCACACATTTAATACGAGTTTTAAAATGTGACGACGTGACATCCCCGATATGGCCTGTGCGGTCGGCGGGGCTCTAAGCAACATCATTGGATTGGATTGGAGATGGAATGTGTTCAGTGTGTGTGTAAGCTGGCCCACATAGAGATACTATATATAGTTGCAAAGAATTCTTCTGAGGTTTGAATTTTTGCGAGGTGACAGCCCGATATGGCCTCTGTGGTCGGCGGGGCATATAAACAGATTGGATTGGAATGGCCCATAAATTGTTCCTTGTTAGCTGCCATTGCAAGTGACAAACTGTTGTAAAGAATCAGCACATGTTGTGATTGGATAATTAAGAAAAAGTCTGCAAATCACTTTCGTGCAGCATCATTATAAAAAATCTGTGATACGCTCCTGGTAATAAAGTTTTGCTCTTCGTAATTTCAACAGAACTCGTGTATATGTAATGTCTATATTTTGGGCTTTCGGTGTTTGAAAGTTTCAATTGTTAAAGAGCTCTTTGATACATTGACTATCAGTAGAGCTACTTATTACAACTCTAATACTGTTACAAAAAGACAATAACATGCTACTTATCCTTCGAACATCAATGATCAATGATGTCATCTGAAGTCAAGGTTATGCAGTGGGCGGAGACATCTTCCAGATAAATTTCTGAAAACATTTGAAGTGGCTTGTAGGGGAAAAATCCACATTTGCACGCAATGACACTATCGTGGGAAAAAAAACCAAAACCAAACTGATGACCCCCAAAGTGCAGCAGTCCCCCCCCCCCCCCCTCTTCTTCTTCTGTCTCAATGAAGACAAGTTTGACTTGAGTAACGGACATGACTCCACTACAGGACAGGACAAGCCAGCTTCCTTGGTGGCCCAGGTTGCGGTGTGTTGGAAAACAAAAGCTGGGAATACAAATGGCGGCTCCCCGCCCCCACCCCCTCCATCAACAACCCCACTCTTCAGCCAGGACATTTCGAGGCCTTACCCCCTTGACCCCGCGCTCGCCGGCTACACCAGCCAATCAAATGGCGCACAAGGCGAATCACGTGTCACGTGGGCTTGTGGTTGGGCAGGTCAAGGCGGGGCGCACGTGCGGGGGTCAGAGTGCCGTCCTTAGATTGGATTGCATTTCCTGGGCGCGTGTGGGCGTTCAGCATCGGGGTGATGATTGGGGGTGTGTTGGTCGGTGCTGGAACGTGGGTAACGACTGTGCGGTTTGGGATAATGGAGTTTTACTGGGGGGACAGTTTGTGGGGGAAGTGGTGGTGGCTGCGATTTGTTTTTGGTGTGTGTGTGTGTGTGTGTGTGTGTGGGGTGTGTGTGTGTGTGTGTGTGTGTGTGTGTGTGGTGAGTGAGTGGTGGTTTGTGTGTGTGTGTTTGTGTGTGTATGTGTGTGTGCGTGCGTGCGTGTTAGAGTGTGTGTGTGTTAGAGAGAGAGAGAGAGAGAGAGAGTGTGTGTGTGTGTGTGTGTGTGTGTGTGTGTGTGTGTGTGTGTGTGTGTGTGTGTGTGTGTGTGTGTGTGTGCGAGAGAGAGTGTGTGTGGGAGGGGGGGGGGAGTGTGCTTGGGTTTCTTTCTTTGTTGTTTTTGGGGGGAGGTCTTTTTTTTTGCTAGCCCTTTCTTCTTCCTGTCAGTCTTCTTGTAGTTTTCTTTGGCTGTGACTTGTGTGTGTGTGTGTGTGTGTGTGTGTGTGTGTGTGTGTGTGTAAGCGCGCACGTTTCTTTTCCTTCTCCTCCCCCCTTTCGTCTTTTTTCTCCTCCCCGCCCCCCCTCCTCCTCCTCTTGTCTTCTTCTCTTCCAAGTCCTGCCAAGAATGACATATTATTCAGTCTTCACATCGTGATAGTCGTATCGAGGACGAGACTTCTGCACTTCTGTCCCTCGTGTTGATTGATGATGGTATATCAGGGACAGACCACAGTGATGTCGATTACTAAGCTCACAGCTGAAACAGTTGATGCGCACCTTATCTTCAGCGTCACAAGGTGACAGCCCTGATATGGCCTTGTGGTCGGCAGGGCTATAAACAACTATGATTGGACCTTTTACTTGACACTACAGCGATCATACAGTATGTAAACGAGAGGGCAATCTTTTCATAACGTTACCCATAGCAGCTGCAGTTACACAGGGTCCTTTTTTTTTTTTAGATGTTCCACTGGACATCATTTTTAACTTTCAGAAGAATTGGCTTTTTCTGTCTGAGTGAAGATGTCATGTCATAGAATAGGTCACCAAGCACAAGGTTGTTTGGGGTTTTGGTTTTGTCTCATTTTATGTGTGGCTGATGTGGTTTTTCCTACAACGTGGTGCCCATCCGGGGCTGACCCTTATGGTTGACCAGGGCGTTGATACAAGGGACAGTAGCGTTGGTTTTGTACCCTGTTTTAATCTGTATAGAGTTGCACAGTTTTATTCTGAGGTTTAAAGTTGTACGAGGTGACAGCCCCGATATGGCCGTACTGTGTGGTCGGCCGGGCTTATAAACAGAAGACTGGATTGGATTGCAGTTACACAGGGGGGGGGGCTCAGTAGCTAGTGGCAGAGTGTCGTATCTGTGATCTGACGGCAACCAAAGGTCTTGAGTTCCAGTCTGCTGAGGTATCCTCAAGAGCGCCCCCCCCCCCCCCCCAAAGTTAAATTGGTACTGACTCCACTCCTTATAAAGTTCTTCAATGAGACTACAAAGCGAGATCCCGTGAGCAAATGCATGCAGAACACATTGCGCACACGTTAAACCCCCTCCCCTCCGCTTTTCGTAGACAGGTAGGCCAGCTATATCCAGTGGTGATGGATGACACGAGCATGCATACCCAGCATGCTTCCTATAACCAGAGGAGGGATGGGCTCCGCCAAGTTCAACTTGTAAGCGGCGAAGTGCCCTCAAAATACTTAGAGCATTTGCCCAAAACCTTCAGGGAGGTTAGAGGAGAAGAAGGGAGAGAGAGAGAGACAGGAGACAGAGACAGAGGAGAGACAGAGACAGAGAGAGAGAGAGAGAGAGAAACTCAGCGACAGAGAAGAAGAGAAGAGAGAGCTTGCATGCGTGGTGTGCGCGCCCAGGCAAGAGAGATGACGTAATGTATCATCAGTGTGTGTGGTGCTGCTGCCATCTTGGAATATAGAGTGAAGGATGTGTCGTCTGGAGAATGAAGTGGACCCCTCCTCTCCATCTTCCTGTTCTCTTCCTTTTCTTTCTTTTCATTAATATTTCCTTCCTTCCTTCCTCTCTCCTTTTTTCCTTCCATCTTGTGGGCACACAAATTCAATCCTTTTCATCTCGAACACAGTTTACTAACACACACACACACACACATTTGTGTGTACACACTTATGCACGCTCGCACGCGCGCGCACACACACACACATACCACCACCACACACCACACACACACACACACACACACACACACACCACACACACACACGTTAAGTCAAGGTAGAGTAAACAAAAAGATGTAATTTTTATTGATGCCTCCAAACAGTCGTAGTACACAATGTCACTTCTTCATACTCATCATCTCGGCCAAAGATACAATAATTCAAGAAAAAAATTCGTTCGCGCGAGCGCGCACACACACACACACACACTCCCCCACCCCACACACACACTCACACTCACTCCTCTCTCTCTTCCACCTCTCCACACACACACTCTCTCTCTCTCTCTCCTCCACACACACACACACACACAACTCTCTCTCTCTCTCTCTCTCTCTCTCTCTCTCTCTCTCCCCGACACACACAACACACACACCAGTCGCCCTCATTGACAACAAGAGGAGGGGTAGGTACCAGAAGGGAATGGAACCCAAAACACACATGGGCCACAGAAGCGAAGTCAGAGCCTGCACACAGCAGACAGACAGACAGACAGAAGACAGACAGACAGCAGACAAATGACACGAAATCGGAAAGACTGCTACAAGCGGTCAGTCATCAGACATACATGTACAGGCTCTATTCGTTCAATTCGTGTGTGTGTGTGTGTGTGTGTGTGTGTGTGTGTGTGTGTGTGTGTGTGTGTGTTCATAAGTGTTGTCAAATTGAATTCAGACATACATGTACAGGCTCTATCTACATGACCATCTAGGTCAGCTACTGGCTTCTTTTTTATCAGCGAAAAAAAAGCGAGGATTTTTTTTTAATCGGAAAAGCCACAAATATGTCTGTTTTTTGGTGTTTCTTTGTATGAAAAAGCATGAATGTGTAATCTCTCTCTCTCTCTCTCTCTCTCTCTCTCTCTCTCTCTCTCTCTCTCTCTCTCTCTCTCTTATTCTCCGTGCATGTAGTGTGTGTGTGTGTGTGTGTGTGTGTGTGTGTGTGTGTGTGTGTGTGTGTGTGTGTTGTGTGTGTGTGTCGTCCTTTGCGCGCAGGGTTTGCAAGTGAGCTTTATGTATATGCATAGGAATGTTTCTATACTTGGATATGAATGCATGCACAAACTTCGTGTGTGTGTGTGTGTGTGTGTGTGTGTGTGTGTGTGTGCGTGCGTGCGTGCGCGCGCACACACGCACGCATTATTGTATATGTGTACAGAAATGTATGCGCATACGTGCGCCTGTATTACACAATTATAGCAAGTGCAAATGAAAAAAGAAACAAACAAAAAGAGTAATCACAAAAAATACATCTTGGTTGGGAATAATACAGCACAAAATGTCACAAAAGCTTTATTCAGCAGCAAAACATCGATAAAAAAAAAAAAAATCATGGTATTTTTTTGTCATCAAAGCTCACTGTCAGTCACTAAGCGAGACTGTTCTTGCCAGAATACAAGTATGTGGTCTGTTTGTTATTAAAACAGAACTTTTTGTCTTCTATATTGTCATCATCATTCTTATTCCACACCTCTCCGTGATAATGTTGTCAGGTTTGTTTTTTTTCTTTTACCAGTTCTTATTATAAGTAAATATGATGATTGATTCAACATCATTTCACCGTAATCAGGACCTGTCTCTTTTTTCCAAACACGCACGCACGCACGCACGCACCACACACGCACACACACACAAAACACACACACACACACACACACACACACAACATTGAGACCTCCACAAAACATTTCTCCCCATACAAAACGTGTGTATGTATGTATGTATACACGCAGCAGAGCACCTCAGAATTCTGTTGTTTTTTTTCTTCCTAATTGTTGATTTTCTGCACTGATATTGAAACAAACTCCAATGCCCTTTGATTTATCGGTTATACTATGATCACACCTTGACATTCTCCTGTACAACCAAGTCCATACATTACGATGATGTAACAAGCGATGTTCTCTGCCTCTTCTCTTAAGCTGGGCACACACTACAAAGCACACTATGGCACAGTTATGCAATCGGTATGGACACGCACACAGGACCAAAAAAAACAACAACAAAAAGCAAAAAAAAAGAAATTACAAAATCAAACTGATGGCTACAAGAACGAGATAACTGTATGGTCGAAAAACGAAAAGTGACGAAATTACACGAATACTATCCAAAAAAAAGAGAGAAATTTTAAAACCAACAAAATTACACGAATTATGTCAAATCAGCAGCGTGAGGAACCAATTTGGCTAAGCAGAGATACCTGATATGAAACGGAGAGTAGGAACAGAACATAACGTACACACACACACACACACACACACCACATCACTCTCTCAGAACATAAACACACACACACACAAAAAGACAGATAAGTACAGACAGTAAACTGTGGTATTGCAGACGACAGCTGCTTGAGAGATACAGAGAGTGAGAGGAGGAACCCAGCACCATCATCATCATCTTTCTCTCTCTCTGTTTGGAGATCCACCATAATAATAATTATCATGTTATTGCGTACAATGTAAGAGGTGGGACAGTGGCCTACTGAAGTGGTTTACAAATCGATATCAATATCAAAGGTAAAAAAACGAAACAAACATGTAAGTGGTATGTATGAAAATGCTGATGTGCGAAAGATTATTTATTGCCGGCAGAATAAATTTGGGGGGAGGGGGGCAGAAGAAAGTGCACAACCACGGTTGCCTGCGGCAGAAAGGATTTCACATCAAGTACACAGTGTTTTTAACATCATGTACACAAAATTCACATAATCAAAATCATGTACACAAAATGTTCTTTGTTATTGTTCTACTTTATAAACCATCTTTACATCAGTTTCTGGCAAAATGACGGCCTACAATTATTATGTACACAAATTTCCGACAAAAAGTGATCTTTAAAAAAAAATCATCTACACAATTTTTGTGGCAAAAAATATCACCTAAAATCACGTCCACACAATTCTCTGGCAAAAAGTTCACCTAAAAACAAACAAAAAACCCAAACAAACAAAAACCACCAACACATGCTCACACAATTCTTTGGCAAAAAAAATTTGCCTGAAAACATATTCACACAATTTTGCAGCAAAAACAAACAAAAAAACACAAAAAATCACCTAAAATCCTAGCCACACAATTTTCCGGCAGAGCGCGGAAATGCAGTCACATACACACCCAAAAATTTCACAGCAGAATTATGATCTGACATTATGCGCACTGAACTAATGTCTTCTGGGCAGGTTGATGACAAAATCACGTGTACATAAAAAAACATAGATCCCTGACATAAAATGACAAAGAGCTAGTAGAAAAATGGCAGGCCACTATGTACACACGAACCTTTTTTCTTCTGTTCTGGCAGGATGACAGGAATTTCTGTACACTACTACTACCTCTCCTAGTAGATTGACATGGAATTATTATACACACAAACCATAGTCGTCAGTCCCCACACCCCCTCCCCTCTCCCAAGCAGAAATTATGCAAGCTCCGCTCTTGCTTATAAACCAGCCAGATCACACCAAGCAATAACCGTCGAAACAAGTGACGACACTGTTAAAAAAACAAACAAAAAAAACAATCAATGACGGATAAAAAGCCAAAGGAGGAAGTGACGTAGAAAACATGGCGCCGCCAACAGGAGAAAATTCACTTTGTGTCGGTGGGTTTTCATCCAAACTCTCATCTCTCTCTCTCTCTCTCTCTCTCTCTCTGGGATGCACCATGGAAGTCAGTAGTATATACGATGTATGCTAGGTAAAAGGCTAGGCCCACATACAAGACACAACCAAATTGTGTTGAGTTACATCGGCATGGGCGAAACTTTCTGAATTTTTCGAAAGTGTTTTCCAGATATGACTTTGTGAAGACTACCTACTTCAGTCTCCCAATGTGTGTGTTGTGTGTGTGTGTGGTGTGTGTGTGAATTATCAATGTGTACGCAACGCTACATCCGATCAAAAGTGACGAGGTGATAGCCCTGATATGGCCTATGTGGTCGGCGGGGCTATAAGCAACATTATTGGATTGGATAGGAATTTGTGAAATCAAATATCACTATAACTATTACTGCTCTAATTGACGAAGTGAAAACTTGGATGGGCGTCGGTTTCTGTAGTCGTTTTTGGTATTGTTGCTATTCCTTTTTCTTCCCCCTTCTTTTCAATAATTTTCTTCTGTTCACTATCTCTATCACAGCACAGGTTGTCAAAGAATGACCATTAAAAACAAAAGTAAAACCCCGCTCTGTCTTAAAATATAAACCACAATACAGTTCATAAAAGTCTAGTCCCCCGTTTCATATCAGCTAACACACACACACACACAGAAAAAAATTGACACCATTAAAAAACAAAATCACAGAAAATGTCCTACTCGGCAACTTCCATAATACAATTCACTTTTCAAATCAGAGAAAGCTTCAACCATGCAACAAAAACAAAACCAAAACAACAACACAACAACAACAAACTAACACACACACACACACACACACACACACACACACACACACACACACACACACACCAGAAGAAGTAGTAAGTAAGTAAGTAGCTAAGACAGGATTTCTGTCATCGTCTTTGGAGGGGAAACGCTGACCACAGTTTTCGCTTTCACCAAAAACAAAAGTTTAAAAAAAAAAAATTAGAAAGTTTTTAAAAAAGATGATCACAGATGTCTCGTTCTCTGGCGAGGCAAGACAGGTCCGCACGGAATCTGGAACAGATTTGACCTGACCGTTAGAATCAGACAATAGAGGCTTCTAACAATAGAGAGAGAGAGGGGGGGGGAGAGGGGGGGAGAGAGGGGGTAGAGAGAGAGAGAGAGAGACGGAGAGAGAGAGACGGGAGAGAGAGAGAGAGAGAAGAGAAGGAGAGAGAGAGAGAAGGAGAGAGTGGTGGTGGTGGGGGGAGTGTGGACAATGGCGAAACGATGATGATGCGGGACACACTCACAGCCAAAGTGAAACACACTGCCTGCCTGAAATCACCCACAGCCAAAAGACAAAACAAAAATGAAAGAAAAAAAAAGACAAAATGGTTTGAGCAGAATTTAGACCAGAAAGAGATAGAGAAGGGGGGGGGGAGGGGCGGGGGGAGAGACACGTGCATGTGATTAACTGGCAATGCACAGTGACACCGAGTCATATTGACTCCTTTTAACTCCTTGAAAAGTCACCAGGCAGTGTATGACTGAAATTTTCGAGCATTGTATTATGTCGTGAGCAGAATGGGTTTCATTAATACCAATTTTATTATGTATTTTGTCTTTTTTTTTTAATGTGTACTGTTCAACAGTCTTGTGTGTGATATGAGTGAAGTTGCCACAATTAGTCACTAAGAGCCGGGTTGTTTTCAAGAAATCTGGTTTTGGTTTTAATATCCCATTTCATGTGTGGTTGATGTGGTTTTTCCCGACAACGCGGTGAAACCGTCCTGGGCTGACCCTTATGGTTGACCAGGGTGTTGATACAAGCAAGGACAGTAGAGTTGGTTTTACGCCCGTTTTAATATGTATAAAGTTGCACAGTTTTAATCTGAGATTTAAAAATTTTACGAGGCAACAGCCCCGATATGGCCTGTGTGGTCGGCAGGGCTATAAACAAAAAGATTGGATCGGAGATGTACTATTTACAACCTGACTGTGTTTTGAAAGTAGAGGGTTGTTCTGTATTGGATACTCTGTGTTTCCACACAACCACATCTGTTAGTCTTGATATTGTTACATTTTGATAATTATCGTGTATCAATTCTTGTAGCCTGGCTACAAGTTTTACATGAATTTTGTTGGAGCCCATTTCTCTCCGGGCAGCAGGATGCATGCTGGGCATGTTGAAGTTACCTATACCACGAGCCGTAAGTGGACTTCTCTTCTACAAAAAGAATGGAGTTTTGAACCTGTGTGCAAGATGTTCTGTATGCGTTCGCATACGGAACCCCGGTTTGTTTGGGTTTTTATTTTTGTATTTTGTTAATGTTTGTTTTTTGTGGGTTTTCGGGGGGGTTTGTGTTGTTTGTTGTTGTTGTTTTTTTTGGGGGGTTGTTTGTTTGTTGTTTTTGGGGGGGAGGAGGGTTAAAACGTTTTGTCTTATCTGAAAGGACTTTCTAGAGAGTGGAGTCAGCACTTATGTCAACTCCGGGGGGAAAATCCTTTGAACGGAGTTCGATAACGTTGTTCGGCGGGGCCATAAACAGAAGAATTGGACTGGATTGGTTTGGAACTATGCAGACTTGCAAACGTAATGGGGTGTGTATCTTTCTGTCAGTGAGGAGATGCATTAGCTCGGCAGCTCGTGACGCCGTTACGACAGTGTCCGTTTTATTAGCACCGAACTCCTGTTCCACAGGAAACAATTTTAATTCACGGAGACTATTCTATGATTGTCAGGGGAAAAAAAACACACACACACACACACACACACACACACACGGACAAGCATGACTGCAACAAAAGGGTGATAGGAGGAAGAGGTGAAGAGTTCGGAGAAAAATGATAGATCTACTACACTCCCCAATTATACAGACACGTTGGTAACGATTATTGTTATAATGAAGTCAGCAGTTTTTCTTCTCTCTCTAAGTAAACAGACTTAAGAAATTGTTCACCGGCTTTGAGATTTCGGTATAAAAGGACATAACTACAGCACAAAGTTTTACCCCCAAAAAGATGTACACGATTGATTCATCGATGCACACTTTGATCTATTCTTTAATCGCAACAGCAATTACTTTTTTTTTTAAAGGCAAAAAAACCAATCCCTCCAAAAGTGACACACAAGGTCACAATTGAACAAACGCCTGATCCCCCCGGAAAACAAAAGGGCCAAACACCCGTATCAAACTGGCGGGCACCAAGTGATCCCGACACTAAACGATCCAATGATGGCCTCACTTGATTTGCGCTCCTACGGGAACGGCCGAACACTGCCGAAGGTTTTGTTTTTTCCGTTCTCAATGCCGGGAGAGAGAGAAGCGAACGAAGGAAGGAGTAGGGTGTGGGCGCGGGCGCTAACAAGGGTCAAGATGGCGGCCAATTGTTGTGGAAAGGCTGGATAATGGTTACAAGGGCTGACAGAGGAACACAACCTCCTACAAGATGAAGCTCCTAGGGGGGAGGAGGAAGGGGGGCAGGGCAGGGTAGGGTCTCCCTCTCTCTCCCTGTCTCCCCGAAACGAGGTACTAACTAGGGACCGCGGACAAACAAGGGGTGACAAAAAGATTGATTCCTCAAACACGGGGGTCACAATGTGCCCGTCTTCATTTTCTACTGATCTCTTCTTTCTCTCTCTCATCCTCCTCCCTTCCTCCTTCTCCCTGTCTGAGCTGCTGTCTATGCCCGTTTTCTGGGGGGAGTGGGGGGAGAAAGAGAGAGAGAGAGAGATCTCAAAAGTTGCCAGTTTGGTCCAACGTATTTAACAATATGTTTTGTCAACAATTATAAGGCTGAATGCTGATGTGCATAGCTAAAAAGAAAAATCAAAGGAATGAGACATGAACTGATAGACTACAGCTTTTTCTTCTTTTTTTTTTATAGCAGTTAAAAAGTGAATGAAGACACACTATTGTTGCAGGAAATATTCGTCTAGCTTTCTTTTAAGAAAAAAAAAGGTGTATTTCAGACTGTTCGAAGTAACTTAGACTTCTGACATAATTACTGTTCTAGACATTTTTCTACATGGAATGTTTTCCCCACTAGAAAGATTATACTCGTGCTTGATGAAGAAAACAGAACATATCAAGTGCACCGTGATACTAGCTAAAACCCTCTGCTGCTGACAGGGGAGGCTGTGCGTACTACTGACATTATTATGAGTGTGAATATACACATCATTCAATATGGTGTATGTAAAATCACTGGAGTTTTGTCCTTGTTTCTACCCTTGGTCGCTTGCCACCCCCCTTTTGATGCATCCTGACCCGAGGTCGATGTACTATCAAACTGTTTTTCGTGTTTAGAAGGGTTTTAAGATGATGAAGTTATCGATTTCTCTTCTTCCTAATAACACACTTGTAACGGGTTTTGTTTGTTTTTGGGGAGGGGGGGAGATACTTTTTTGTTTTGTTTTTTAGCTTTGGGTGTTAATTTTTTCCCCTCCTTTTTTAAGGAGGGGGGAGTGATCTAAACCATTTCTCTATGGCCAGAGTATGTTCTGTGCAGTGCACGTGCAAACAATAGGGGCGGATGAAGCAAAGGACAGGGGCCGTTTTACTGTGTCGTGACCTAAATGTTTTGGGTTTTTTTTGTTCTTTTTCTTCTGAAAATCCATTAACAGGGAGAAGGGAAATGCTCTGCTTAGATTGCAACACAACACACACACACACACACACACACACACATAGAGAGAGAGGAGAGGGGGGGGGGGAGGGAGAGAGAAACAGACAGACACTGAGACAGACAGAGAAAAAATGAGGGGGGCAGGGGTAATATTTTAGTTAAAAAACGATATTTTTTCATCCTGCTACCGATGGCAGCAGCGGGCGGGGAACAAGCAAGCCTTCTAGAAGATGGACACGGTTTCTCTCCCTCCCCTACACCCCACCTCAAGACGTCCCCGCCCGGACAATGTCCACAAGATTGACGACCTCGGGGACAGTGCTTAGGGCCTGCAGACAGGAAGGAAGGCCCAGACAAAAGGAGGCACCCCACACAAAAAAAGGGGGGGGGAGAAATAAAAATTAGGGGAAAAAATCGCGGGTTCCATTCTCCCGTAGCCAACCGTCTTTTCCCATCTGGTCCTGGCATGGAGTTGGGGTTGGGGATGCTTGTGTGTGTGTGTGTGTGTGTTGTGTGTGTGTGTGTTGGTTGGTTTGTGTGTGTGTGTGTGTGTGTGTGTGTGTGTGTGTGTGGTGTGTGTGTGTGTGTGTGTGTGTGTGTCTGTTGTGGCCGGCCTTTGAAAATTACAGCGTGTTAGCAAGCTGGAGACGGATGGCCGGCTCTTTCCGTCCCTCTCCCAACACTGATAAACGACTACTGGCCTCTGTCATTACCTCTCTCTCCCTGTCACCGTGTGTGTGTGTGGTGTTGTGGTGTGTGAGAAAGATGAGGAGAGACAGACAGACAGACAGACAGAAGAGACACAGAGAACACGTCACCCACACACACACACACACACACACACACACACACACCCCCGGAGAGACAGACAGACAGACAGAGACACAAAACAGAGAGAGAGAGAGAGACATCCTACTCTACTCCACACATGAGACAGACAAACAAAAAAAATCGGATGGAGGGAAGAAGGGAGGGAGAACGAACAGGCACCACCACTCTTCCCTATCCCCACCCCTACCTCAACAAAACAGTTAACGTGACAGAGGTTTCAAAAACAACCAAACCCCAACATATTTTACTGTTGTGTTTTGGGGCCTCATAACAGTCTATGACAGACACGTATAAAAAGGGTTGAGGAGGGGGTAAGAGGGGGCCGTGGAGGGGGAAAAGGGGCCGGTATATGATATAAATTGCGGGCAATGTTGAGCCCCTTAGCGGCCCCAAGTGCACAGGGGGCCTGATGTAGGGGCGACAGTTGCAGTCTCCGGGGAAAGTGCCAGCCATTTGTTGTTGTGTGTCTTGCACACCATTATTTAGTAGGGAGCGCAACATCGCCCTCGTTAATTCCCTATTTGCTGACGTATGTCAACACCTTGTCTCTCTCTTTTTTCTTTCTTTTTCCATCTTTTTCTCCTCTGTGTGTGTGTGTGTGTGGTGTGTTGTGTGTGTGTGTGAACTTTTTGTGTGTGTGGAAACAATTAACCATTCTGCAAGGTTTGTGACTAGTGGTGGTGGTGTGGTGTTAAGATTTGTTGCGGTTTTGTGGTATATGTCTTGCAGTGGTTGTAAGGTTAACAGTTTTCTCCAAGAATTCGGACAGCATTCTCTCTCTCTCTCTCTCTCTCTGGTGTTAGGGATGAGTGGGAGGAAAACATATCAACAAACACACACACACACAGGTGTTTGGTAGAGATGACTGGGGGAAAACTTAGTTATAAACAACACACACACACACACACACACATAATCAAAGGGTCAAATTCATAAATTTGTCCAGAAAAAAAAATCGTTTAGGTTGGAAAAAAAGGGCAGTTCTTTAATTATGTGTCTGGGTTTTTTTGTTTGTTTGTTTGTGGTGTTGTTGTTGAAGGGTTGTTGTTGTTTTTTAGGGAGGGGGGGGGGGGGGTTGTTGGTCATTGGTTTAGGTCAGGGAGAGAGGGGGGGGGGGGGAGGAAGGGTGATCGAGGGACTCGTCTAAAAAAAAAAAAAGTGGAGGAGCTAACTACACAACCAGAATGACCAAAACGTTCAGAGAAACGGGTTTAACTAACAATCACTTATGCTTGTGTATTGCTGACGTAACACCGGTGACGTTGGTGTCAACTCTTACCTGGTGCTATACGGTAGTGACGGAAGATCTGGGGGCCAGGGAGGTGACGTCATCGGGGTCAGTGTGACCTGGCGGGGGGTCCAGTTGTAAGGGCTGGTCGTCATCCGCGCGTTCCTTCAGCGCCATCTGGTAGGCGATCTCGAAGGCCTCCCCTAGCGTCAGGATGATCTCCCCTGCTTGTTCCTGCAAACATGCCAGTTATTCTCGTTGTAATCTTTATTATTATTATTTAAGGTTTTTAGAAGAACAAGTGGGGGTGGGGGGGGGGGGGGGGGGGGGGCTATAGCATTATGTTGTATGGAATTGGGATGCATTGTTAGAACAGATTTAAGATCAGGCAGCTCTCTCCGTTGCTGTATTAGTGCTGCGCAAACTTTTCATTCTTATTCCGTACAAGTTTGTTTACGAGAGCATAAACAAGCAAGTGCTCCTTTGACGCCGTACTTCATCATTTTTTGTGTTTTGATTGTGTGCGTTTTTTCAGCAAAGAGAGAAACAAAGAAATATTCAAGCTTTCTTTCTGTAAACAAAGGAAAAGAGTGACAATAAACAAACACTGAACTGGTCTTACTCTCCCCCCCCCCTCCCGTCCGCTAGCCGTTGTGCGGAACAAGCATTATTCGTCTGCTTGAAGTTACAATTTTTCTTTTGTGGGGAAACAAATGATAACTTTTTTCGTAGCTGTTCTTTATGTGTTCTCTCTCTCTCTCTCTCTCTCTCTCTCTCTCTCTCTCTCTCTCTCTTCTCCTCTCTCTCTCTCTCTCTCACCACACACACACACACACACACACACACACACACACACACACACACACAGAGCAGATGAAAGCAGAAAAAAAACTATCGGGAGTGAATCGCCAGTCCGGTGTATTTCAGAATTGACCCCATAAACCGACTGACTTTGGTAACTTACATATGCAGTATAGGGTTGTATCTTTTAATAGGCTCGTTTTTCTTCTTGAATTCTTATTTTTACAAGTCTTATCATATCTTGGCAGAAAGGTCTTTAACTTTTGCTGATACATTCCATTTTAGCATGATTATATCAAATCAGTTTATTCCTCTGTGGCTCAACCCATATCAGAGGTCCCGTCATGTTTGTCACCCCCGAAATAACTGCAGCTCAAGTATTAATGGTTCGTATTGGCAAAGTCAAATCTCTGGATACAGAATGGTGAAAACTAACACCTGAATAATGTTTCTCCAACGAGCAATAAATAGAGATGAAAAACAACCAGTCTTAGCTTACAAGGAGAGATTATTTGCCCTTCATCCAGTAAAACACAAACAAACCAACCAAAACAAGCCCCTCAAATTTTTAGGAGCGAAAAATAACTACCCGGATGTATAGTATAGAATGACCATAAATGTGCACTTCATAAATAGGTATTAAACATTGACACCCTACCCCCCCCCCAAAAAAAAAAAATAATAATAATAATAAAAGCAACATTTTGTGCCCATTCTATTGATAAAGCGAACAAAAGAAAGGGAGGGAACACAACACATGAATGAACAAAAAACAAAACAAAAAAACCGCATCACGAAGAAAAAATGTCACCCAACAAAATAAAAATGCATTGACATATCCACTCGTGTTAGTCACAGAAGAGCACTCGACACTCAACACGGCTCTTCACTCCAACACGAATCGTTCATTAATGATTATATTCTGCCCACACTTCTGCTTCTGCCTGCCATTCTGTCACCATGAAGAACCAATCAACACCTGAAACTCAGCTCACACCACCCACACCACTTCTTTTTGTTTGGGTCCGTACCACCACTCCAATGGTCGATCTCTCCCACAGCCAGACCTTGTGGGATGACTAACGAAAAACAGGAAAATTGCTCATTGAGAATATTCACTGTATTATTCAGGCATGTTCCAGTCGACAAAACCAGGACACAAAAAAACTTGGTGTGGGAGGAACCAGAGAAATGATGTGTGTGTATGTGCGAGGGATGGCAGTGGGGGTCGAGAGGGGGTGGGAGAGAGAGAGGGGGGGGGAGGAAGGAAAGTGATGAGAGAGAGAGAGAGAGAGAGAGAGAGAGAGAGAGAGAGAGAGAGAGAGAGAAAATTGGCAGTAGTTCCAAAGGACCAAGGAATCGTTATCTGATAGATTCATTCTGACGTCTATTTGCTTTGATGTGCCAATGACACACTTTTTCTTTTGTGCCAATGTCGGGGAACGGGGAACAAGGCAGAAACAAAGAGAGGGATAGAAAGGGCCTTAGTCAAATGCATAGCCAATTATGACATCAAATGAAACACGATTTGTTGCCTTTGAACTCTCTGATGTTGTCTTCCCATCGTTTTCTGTCTGCCTCTTCGTCTCCCTCCTTGTACTGTTTCCCCTAGGACAGTCTTGACCAGTCCTGATGTTCGTGCGATGTACTTGTACCACTCCAGTTGGCATGTTTTCACTGCAGTCGAGACCTCTTCATATGGCCCAATGGTGTTTTTCATTCTGGTTCTCACTTCTTCGATTATGTGTTGTGTGTATGAGATACCAAGAAGTTTGCGAAAGCATCTCATCTCTATCACCTGTGTCCTTTCAATGTCTGCTGTTATATTTAAAGCAGTATACATATAAACATCGAAACACCGTATGAAACGCAATTTGTTGCCATCCCACTCCCTGATGTTGTCTTCCCATCGTTTACTCTGTATCTTCCGTCTCCCTGACTTCAAAGTTAATCTGACTAGCTGAAATTGGAAAAGGGGAGTTTTCTCTATTCCATATGCTTTCAAGAAATGCATGCTAAAGCTGGACTGTTTCCGAAAGAGATGTCAAAACACATGGCAGGTTCTCACTTCATAAACGAAACACGCTATCTATACACTGCTTGCGTTGATACAAGGAACGACAGCAGAGTTGGTTTTAAACCTTGTTTTAATCTCTATATAGTAGTACGGTTTTAATTTGAGACTGAAAGAAATGTGTATAACACAATTGCGCTGTTTTAATATGACATTTAAAAATATCTTTCTGGAGTTGCAAAGTTTTAATCTGAGATGCAATTTACGAGGCGACAGTCCCGATGTGGCTTCTGTGGTCAGCAGGGCTATAAACAAGAAGACTGGATTAGATTGGACATATACTGCTCGGGTATCTGCTTATGCTGCAAAAATGGCGGGAAAATGAGGAGTTGAATGTGAACTGGAGACGGCGGAAATCGGCATGAACTAAGGGGACAATACCCGCTTGTCAAAGTGTCCAGTGTGCCACATGTCCAGTCCCCCACGTCTGTTCCTTTTCTCACGGTCACTGGACATTCCCCCTCCCCAATACAGCAGCAGCCGCCACAGCAGCGGCAGAGGAAGACTATGGGGCCGTGACTGAGGGTGCCATCATTGCTCCATTTTCCTCCTTGGTCCAAAAACCACTGCAAGGGAGAGGAGAAGGGATGGAGGTGGTGGTGTATGTGTGTGTGTGGGGGGGGGGGGGTCATGTAGTGGTGTGTCCCCCCCTATCCATCCCTGGCCCTCTCGGTTACAAAGGCATGTCCATGGCCCTGATCCTTGCTCTACTCTCTCTGCTCGTGCAGCTGACTGACTGACTGACTGCTAGTCTAGTGTGGGGGGTGTGCAGGGAAGACAGCAGTAGCATCAGCAGCAGCAGCAGGCCAAGGCAGGGTAGCAGGCAGGGTATCAGGCCCTATTGTGTGGTGGCGGCAGAATTAATCAGCGATTGGCCCTCAGCTGTTTTCGCAGGCGGGCCCCCGCACAAAGCCGCCCTGCACAGCCGGGCCTGGGAGTGTCCGCTCAGGCGGAACATCGGGGATGCTGCTTGGCCGCCACGAATTGCCCCGCTGGTCACTCTGGCGGAAAATTCTCACCCCTGCCACCTCCCTCCCCTCCCAACCCTCCCCCCATCCCTTTTCTAAAAAAAAAAAAATCCTCTTTACCACCACCCCCTCCCTTTCCTCCCCCTACCACAGCGGCATTGGCTATCGTTCAGTACTAATGAAATTGTATTGTGCTGCTGCCACTGCTGCTGCTGCTGCTGCAACCGCCGCTCTGCCCACGTCAACTGGCCTTCTAGAGATGAGCCACCACCACCACCACCACTACCACCCTCCATCCTTAAGATCCCCCCCCCTCCCCAACGAACGCCTCGTATACCTCCACTCCCTCCCCTACCACCTCCACCACCAAAAGTAGGGGCGATAGTGGGATCCGATGAGAGACGTTTTCAAGTTGGATTCTCTCAATTGACCAAGTAATCAGGCAGAGATGGGTGTGTGTGTGTGTGTGTGTGTGTGTCTGTGTGTGTGTGTGTGTGTGTGTGTGTGTGTGTGTGTGTGTGATGTGCGGGGGACAGTGACATTCCTACACTCTCTTTTTTCATCATGTCCATGCTATTGTCTCCTCTGTCAGACAGGCACTATCGTCTGCTCACATTCGTGTCACGTCTGTGTTAGGTCTTTGTTTTGTTTTTTTCTTTCATCCTGTCTTCTTGATGCCAATATTTTAAGCGCGCGCGCGCGTGTGTGTGTGTGTGTGTGTGTGTGTGTGTGTGTGTGTGTGTTGTTGTGTGTTGTTGTTGTTGTTGTTGTTACATAAACTGAGACACTGCGATTCAGAGAGAGAGAGAGAGAGAGAGAGAGAGAGAGAGAGAGAGAGAGAGAGAGAGAGCTTGCCGAGATCAGCACAGAGATGACGCGTTTTATTTACTTTTGAGCACTTTTGGAGAGAAAAAAAACAACCCTGCTCAGTGCTGATGTATCAAGGGTGCCAGCGTCATCAATGTAGCGATATCTAGGAAAGGGTTCAGTATAAGGTACACTGTAAGCAAGAACGTAGACCAGAAAGAAAAACAAAATCAAACTTTAAAAAAACAAAAACAGCATTCTGAAAGAAGCTTTCCCCCGTGGGCATGTCAGTATAAATAGCATCCCCACATTCTGGAAATTCTGTGCTAGAAATTTCCCCTTTCTATCCCTCTCTTTGTTTTTCTGCCTTGTTCCCTTTCTTCCTGTCGCCTCCTTCCTGTCTGTTTTAAGCCTTCTTGGTCCATTCTCCTGCCTTTATCCTCAGAAAAGAAACCTTTCAAAAAAGATAACAATCCTCTCCCATGCTGAAGTTGGATTGGCTGGGCCTGAGTTGTTAGGCACTTGGCGTATTTTTGTTCATATGACAACAGACAACAGTTGTTTCTGTCTGACCATTTGAAGAAAAATAAAAAAGAAGAAAAAACAATAACAAAAGACACTATTTTGAAAGGAAGCTAAGAAAAAGAAGAAGAAAAAACAACAAAAGACACTATTTTGAAATTAAGCCTTTTTCTGTTCTCCCCTTTGTAAACTTTAACACGGAGTTTTGCCTCCGGCTTTAAATGATAAAGAAGCCAAATTTTGTCGGCACACTTCAACAACCGTCAAGATGTTTCCCCCCTTAAAGTTCAACTGGCTGCCCCTCTCAAAGAAGAGAGCAGGGCAGGACAGGACCAGCACTCACCCTCTAAAAACTCTCCACAAGGCCAAGGAGCTTGTTGAGAAGACAACTAAACACTAGAGAGAGAGAGAGAGAGAGAGAGAGAGAGAGAGAGAGAGAGAGAGAGAGAGAGAGAGAGAGAGAGAGGACACTGTGGGCCAGCAGGTCTCTTGAAGAACAATGTGTGGTCCTTCACCCCCACACCCCTACCTCTTGACGAGGGCTGAGGGCTGGTCAGCCACAAGCTGTTTGTTGTCTGCTGGGAGGACGACCCTCTCCGAGTCCTCCCTCCCTCAATGCAGTGGTCATCTTCACAGGGTGTGTAGGGTTGTTTGGGTCCTTGACAGGGGCAAAGGTAACAGCTGTGACCTCTGACCTGGCGGGAAGACCCCCTTCTCATACGCCCTCTGGCTACGACAACGTTATTACTGAAGGATAATAATCCTGCATTGCCAACATCACTGAACTAAGATCAGTGGTCCGGGAGGGCTTCAGGAGATGGTAGAACTCAGCAGAGACATGGCATTGTGTGGAGCTCCTACCCACGACAGCGGCGATGGAGACGGCTGAAATGAGTTCTTGAGTCAGTCAGCTTTTGAGTATGTTCAGTTGGTTGGATCAGTGGGTAGGACGTTTCACACCTTATCTAACAGCCACAGGTTCGATTCTCTATGTCTGTCACCATGGTTGGAAGAGACTTTGTCCCATAGTTAATTTGTGCAAGACTCAGACTGATCCTCTTTCCGTCAGGATGACACTTCAGACTGAAGTCCTGAGCATGGCTATAGTGACTGTATAACTTCCCACCCTCATAAATAAGTAAACAGACGAATAATGTGACGGCCAGACATCACACAACTGATCCCCATCTTCTTCTGAGTTCCCTGGCCTGCTACATTTTTAGCCAGGTCTGGATGGCAAAAAACTGCTGTCACAGTGACCCTGCAAGTCCACACGTTTTTTTTTTCCTGGAGCTCTACTGGGCTGGGCGCGTCTGGTGTCTCCGAGTATTAAAGGTTGGACAGCAGTGCAGGATGTAGGAGGGGGTTGTGGGCCTGTGCCACGGGGGTGGGATATTTCCAGGCGGTGGAGATGCGATAGGAGCTGGCAGTGTCCTGTTTGGTCTAAATATGGTGACTAGAGCAGCTGTATCAAGTTAAAGAATGTCATCCTTTTCGTCTTCTGGCCTGATGTCCAGGTATTGGCGCCATGCTGTCCTGAAGCTGTTTCTCAGGACTGTCCTTGCTTCACTCTAGGACATTGGATAGGTTAGCTGCTCCAAGTTGCTGCCTGCCTTTGGGCAGACACTCTGCCTTTTTGTTGCCCCTATACCATATACCCTATACCATTGCAGCAACCGATCTTCTAATCCACCAGACCCTTCTATCTTTGGAATTAAACTTATCAAACGGAAACAGTATTTAATCTAAGACTTGAGTCGATGAGATCCGATCCCATAGAATAGCCGCTCTTTACATGTGAATAAGTAAGCTTGTTGCTATTAAAACGTCATTTATCAGTATTGCAACATGATGAACAAGGTCTGAGGCGACAATACAGATAATAGTAAGGACCTTGGGGAAGAGGAGGGAGAAAGAGGGGAGGAGGGAGATTTCTGTGTCTGTTGTGTGTATGCACCTGTTTGTCTGCTGTCTGTGACGAGGTTTTCTATCCGGTTGTTTTTTTCAGTCACAGTTGGTCTTGGCATGACATGAAATTTTAGAAGACAGAAACACATGTATCAATGACTGGCCTGACGCGCATCAAAAGCTTTTAACAGGATGACTTTTGTTCATTGTTCTCTCTCTGCTAGAAATGCTCATTGTTCTCTCTCTCTGCTAGAAAACAAATTATCATAGCTTACAATATCTGATTTGTTGTTTGTAGGTATGGAATGCATGCCCTGATAATTGTTTTTCTTCTTTGTTAAATAATTATGTTCGTTTGTGACAAGTCTCCTTCCCACAATATTCTCTCTCCCTCCCTCCCTCCTTCCCTCCCTTTCTCTCCCTCTCGTCTCTTGTCAATTTGAAGTCACAAATATGAATTCTGCGAAAAAAAAAAAAAAAAAAAAAAAGGCTTTGAGCACAGAAATTGCATTTATTACACATAAACTAGATAATCTGTCTACACAGGAATTAAATAGATCTTTGTCATAAGGAGAAATGTCTGCGTTAAATTCGGCGCCACCCATTTTTTTTTTTCTCTTCCTGTCTGCATGTTATTTTGTTTTCCTATCAGAGGGTTTGTTTTTTTGTTTTTAATTTTTTATAGAATTTTGCAAGAGATAACTCTTCTTGTCGTGGGTTCTTTATGCGTGTTGCACACAGTGTATCGTCTCATCCGAAATCTACCAACCAAACACCAACTACGGTTCTGTGGAGGGGGGGGGGGGGGAGAAGTTTCGGCCCAAGCGGGATTCGAACCCCCCACGCACTGTAAACCCGGACCTTTTCGCTTTCAAGACATCGGTGTTACCTCTAGGCCACGGACTTTCCACATGCTTTTCTACGTTGAAACGAAATATATTTCTGATCAGGAGGGGTGCTTTTTAAAAAAAATATAATTTAGCGGCTTATTTGGAAATGCTTTTGCACGTGCAAGGTGGTGGTGGGTGGGTGTGTAATAGTGTGGTGTTTTGTTTTGTAACAGTTTGGAGTGCCGTCATTTCTCTATAGCATACAGCATCTGACACTTTCAAAAAGGATTGTTATCTACTTCTCAGGTGGATTTAGTAGATGGGCTTTTACTTCAGAAGTTATCCCCTTTACTGATTGTTGCCAACTATGCTAGCCTATATGTTTCTCTCTCTCTCTCTCTCTCTCTCTCTCTCTCTCTCTCTCTCTCCTCTCTCTCTCTCTCTCTGTGTCCCCCCCCCCTCCCCCCAGTTAATTCTGTCAGCACGTCAAAACAAGCAGTAAGAAATGAAGATTTGGGGGGGGGGGGGGGGGAAGCAGAAAGATGAGTAACTAAGGAGGTGGAGATGAGGGGTGACAGAAAAACTGCCAGACCTCCAATACATCACAGGAGGTAGGTCTCCTGGGGAATAAATCCCGCACAGTAGGACAGCTAAGACACCGCCACCACGTGTTTCCTTAATGGGGGTTACAACCCCCCCCCCCCCCACACTCACACACACACACATCTACACACGCACACATACATCTACACACACACATACTCTACACACACTCTACACACACACACCTACACACACACACCTACACACACACACACACACACACACACACACCTACACACACACACACCTACACACACAACACACATTCCAGCCTGCCTGCCTGTCTGTCGCTCACCTGTCCTCACCTCTATAACCTCCTACTCGAAATATCATCATCATAAAATAAAATAAAATAAAATAAGAAAAGAATGATGCCACTGACACAGAAAAGAGAGAGAGGGGGGAGAGGGGGGAGGGGGGTCTGTGTGTGTGTTATGTTGTGGTTTAGTTTCCTAGTTTCCTTCCTGTAGCAGGTAGTTGTCTTTTCTCTCTCTCTCTCTCTCTCTCTCTCTCTCTCTCTCTCTCTCTCTCTCTCTCTCTCTCTCATTCATAGTCTGTTCTGTCTTCTCATTATTGCTAATTTGCCCTTTTTCTTGCACTTATTGCTTGCATTCTGTGTCTCAACCATCGTCTCTTTCTCATTGCCCCCCCCCCCCCCCCTCTCTCTCTCTCTCTCTGGGACAAGAGGGAGAAAGGGGGGGGGGGAGGGGGTACTACTGCATCTGTCTCCCCCTCTCCCTTAGAGATTGCATCTCTCTGCCTCCCCCCCCCCTCTCTCTCTCCTAAAGAGGAGTCGGGGGGGGGGGGAGGCAGAGAGGCATCTCTCAGGGAGGGGGAGTGAGATGCAATGCCTCTCTCTCTCTCTCTCTGCCCCCTTCTGTCTGCCTGTAAAGAGAGAGGTATTGCATCTCACCCTACCCCCTTCCCGAGCGAAAGAGAGGGGGGGGGGGGGGGGACAGAGAGAGAGAGAGAAGCAATACCCTCCCTCTCTCCACTCGCTGAGTGCCCCCTCCCTCTCTTCCCTCCTCCTCTCTCTCCTAAGAGGAGTGAGGGGGGGGGGGGAAAGAGAGAGAGAAAGGCATCTCTCTCTTCGGGGGGGGGGGGGGGGGGGGGGGGGAGAGGAGTGAGATGCAATGCACCTCTCTCTGTGCCCCCTTCTCCCCCCCCCCCCCACTCCCAGTGAGAAAGATGGGGAGGGGGCAGGGGAGAGAGAGAGAAGCAATGTCTCTCTCTCTCCCTCGCTCTCTCTCTGCCTCCCTCCTCCCCCCCCCTCTCCCTCGCTCCTCTTAGGAGAGAGAGGAGGGCAGAGAGAGGAGAGAGAGAAACAACGCCTCTCTCTGCCCCCCTCCTCTCTCTCCCCCCCCTCTCTTTCTCCTAAAGAGGAGTGTGGGGGGGGGGGGAGAGGCCATCTCTCTCGGGCGGGAGAGGGGGGGGGGGTGGAGTGAGATGCAATGCCTCTCTCTCTGTTGCCCCCTTCTCTCTCCCTGAATAGAGAGAGGCATTGCATCTCCCCCTCCCCCCCCCCCCCCCCGAGACAGAGAGAGAGGGGGGGGAGAGAGAGAGAAGCAATGCCCCCTTCTCTCTTTTCTCTCTATGCCCCCCCCCCCCTCCTCTCTCCTAAGAGGGGGAGGGGGAGAGAGAGAGAGAGAAAAAAAAGGCATCTCTCTCTTGGGGGGAGGGGGGGTGAAGAGATGCCAATGCACCTCTCTCTCCGTGCCCCTTCTCCCCCCCCCCCCCCAAGCGTCTCGAGAGAGAGAGAGGGGGGGGGGGCAGTGGGGGAGAGAGAGAGATAGCTCAGGGGCGGTGGGGGGCGGGGGAGTGAGATACAATGCCTCTCTGTGCCTCCTTCTCTCTCCCCTGAGAGAAAGGGGTACAGAGAGAAGCATTGCCTCTCACTCCAACCCGCCCCCCCCCTCCCTCCAAAGCTAGAGAGACAAGGGGGGGGAGGGGGTGGGGGAAGAGAGAGAGAGAGAGAGAGAGGAGAGAGAGAGAGAGAGAGAGAGAGAGAGAGAGAAAAAACACCTCTCTTGCCCATCCTCTCCTCTCTCCCCCCCCCCTCTCCTCCTCTCTCCCTCTCCCCCTCTCTCTCTCTCTCTCTCTAAAGAGGAGCCCGGGGAGGAAGGGTCGAGAGAGAGGAATCTCTCTCGGGGAGGGGGGGAGTGAGATGCAATGCCTCTCTCTGTTCCCCTTTCTCTCTCCCTGTATAGAGAGAGGCATTGCATCTCACCTTCCTCGCCCTCCTGAGCTAGAGAGAGATTAGAGGGGAGAGAGAGAGATTACAGGGGAGAGAGAGATTAGAGGGGAGAGAGAGATTAGAGGGGAGAGAGAGAGGGGGGGAGAGAGGGGGAGGGGGAGATTAGAGGGGGAGGGGAGAGAGAGAGAGAGTAGGGGGGGGGAGAGAGAGAGAGGAGAGAGAGGGGGGGGAGAGAGAGAGGGGGGGAGAGAGAGAGAATTGGGGGGGGGGGGGGGGGGAGAGAGATTAGAGGGGGCAGAGAGAGGGGGGGCAGAGAGAGATAGAGAGGGAAGGAGGGAGAGATTACAGGGGGAGAGAGAGATTACAGGGGGGAGAGAGAGTTAGAGGGGGAGAGAGTAAGGGGGGAGAGAGAGAGAGGGGAGAGAGGGGGGGAGAGAGAGTAAAGGGGGAGAGAGAGGAGGGGGAAGAGAGAGAGATTAGAGGGGGGAGAGAGAGATTAGAGGGGGGAGAGAGAGGGGGGGAGAGAGGGGGGAGAGAGGGAGGGGGGAGAGAGAGGGGGGAGAGAGATGTAGAGGGGGGAGGAGAGAGAGGGGGAGAGAGAGAGGGGGAGAGGAGAGGAGAGGGGAGGAGAGAAGGGGGGGAAGAGAGAGATTAGAGGGGGGAGAGAGGGGGATAGAGAGGGGAGATAGGAGATGAGGGGGGAAGATAGAGAGAGAGGGGGGAGAGAGAGATTGGAGGGGGGAGAGAGAGAGAGAGAGATTGGAGGGGGAGAGAGAGAGATATTAGGGGGGGAGAGAGAGAGGGAGGATGGAGGGGAGAGAGAGAGGGGGAGGGATTGGAGGGGGAAGAGGAGGGAGAGAGATTGGAGGGGGGAGAGAGAGATGGAGGGGGATGGAGGGGTGGGGAGAGACAGAGAGGAGAGAGATTGGAGGGGGAGAGAGAAGAGAGAGAGAGAAGAAAGAGGAGAGGTTGTTGTTTCTCCCTCTCTCTGCCCCCCCCCCCCCCCTCTCCTCTCCCTCTGTCCCCCCTCCAATCTTCCTCTCCTCTCTCCTCCTCCTCAATCTCTCTCTAACTCTCTCTCTTAATCTCTCTCTCCCTCAATCTCTCTCTCTCCCTCTAATCTCTCTCTCTCCCTCTAATCTCTCTCTTTCCCCTCCAATCTCTCTCTTCTCCCTCCAATCTCTCCTAAGAGGAGTGAGGGGGGGGGGGCAGACAGAGAAAGGCATCTCTCTCTCGGGGGGGGGGGGGGGGGGGGGGGGGTAGTGAGATGCGATGCGCCTCTCTCTGTACCCCTTTTCTCTTCCCCCCCCCCCGAGAGAGACTGTGAGAGGGAGGCAATAATGCCTTTCTCTCTGCCCCTCTCTCTCTCTCTCTGCCCAACCCCCCCCCCCCCCTCCCTTCTATCTCTCCCGCGAGAGAGAGAGGGGGGGGGGGGGGGGAGTGAGATGCGATATCTCTCTCTGTGCCCCTTTCTCTCAGAGAGAGAGGGGGGGGAGAGAGAGGGATGTGATGCCAATATCTCTCTTAGCCCCCTCCCCCTTTCCCCTAATAGGAGAGAGAGAGAGAGAGAGAGAGAGAGAGAGAGAGAGAGAGAGAGAGAGAGAGAGAGAGAGAGAGTTTTGTCCTATGAATTATTATTACCTGTCTTGTTTTCCATCACCTAATAACGGCTTGTTTGCTGCATGTTCTGTGTTTCAGTTCAACTCCTCTGCTCTCTCTAGCTCTCCACAGAAAGGCCAACCAACCACCAGACCCTCCTCCTCATCTATAATCTACCACTCAACAACAAGAGAAAACCTGTACAAGGATTCTTCCTAATCCATCAAAAAAAAAACCCTAATCATCTCCTTTTCAACCAGACTGGCAGGCCAGGAACAGGAGCAAACCCTGGCAAGGAGAAACAGCAGCAGAACACAGAGCTGAACATAACACCTCTCCACGAGAGAGAACAGGGGGAATCCTAACGCCTCTAAAACACCGGGATGGCTTGGCTTGGCTTTCCAGGCCTGCCTGTCTGCCTGTCTGCCTGCCTGCTTGCTCGCCTGCCTGCCTGCCTGTCCACCTGAGGTAATAGGATGGATGGATGGATGGATGTCTCCTGGCGCGAGTGACAAAAGTGGGCACAGGCTATAGGCTAGGCTTCTTTCCCGGGTAACATGATGTTCCGCCGATTCAAAGAGAGCTTCATCACGAACAAAGCCTTGCAAAACAGATGGAGAGACAACAACTGCATCCCCTTACCGCCTCCATCAGACATCACCCACCCCACTTTTCTGTTGTGGCAGCAGCAGCAGAAGAAGAAGAAGAGGGGGGTGGTGATGAGATGGGAGAGAGAGAGAGAGGGGGGGGGGGGAGAGAGAAGCCTACAGGACTGTGGCCCAGTGGTGATGATGAAGAGCTCACCCGGTTTTTATCCACCAAAAACTTCTTTTTGATCACACAAGGACACCAGCCTACCCCTATCATCGCCGCCACCCCCTCAAGCTGTTTTCTCTCTCCCCACCCGCCTAATTTAGCCCCTAAAACGGCACGGGACAAGAATAGGCAACCGCTTTTCCCTACTACTACTACCCCTGGCCTCACGTTACCGACCCACCCAGCCCACCCTCTCCTTGTGCCTACCCTACCCCTACCCGAAGCCCCCCTGTCGCTAGGAAAATGTTTGTGGATAATTTTCATTGGGCAGACTGCTGTCACGGTTCCTTCCAAAGATCTTTCTCTCTCTCTCCCCCTCATTCTTTTTCTCTGTGTTGTCTGTCTGTCTCCCGTGTCCTACACAAGGCAGCAGAAGCAGAGCAGTAACTTGTCATGTCAAACCCTGCCGCCCTTTCTCCCCAACAGCCGATCCCATTAACCGCTCGGCGTGCAACATAAGTGAACAAAAACAAAGGCTTTATGTTCCGCGTGTCACCTCTGGGGGGCAAACCCCCCTTGCCCTACCCTCGTCGTTTTTAGAGGTGTCAGTCCCCACAATAAGGCGCTCACTCACAACTGTTTACGGGGGGGGGGAGAGAGAGAAGGGGAGGGGTTTCCCAAGGCCGAGAGAGATAGAGGGGTCCTGACATCACAACGGCAACAACCTCCACCCCTCCTCCTATCCTCCTCCCCGTAGATCGTCACTGTCACTTGATGAGCCAGGACTCTCAACAGTAAGCAAAAGTATCGCGAAAAACGGCTCCACGGGAGGCCTTTCTTCTCAGACACACCCACGGGCAAACCATCGTCTTCAGAGAAAGAGACAGAGAGAGGGCTAGGGTTTTCCCTTTTTAGAGAGAGAGAGAGACACGTCTGTGGGATTCAGCTGTGGGTGACGGTTGTTGTCATCCATGATGAAGCGTCAACAGTGAGAAGAGAGGAGGAGGAATAGAACTGTCCGAACCTATAGCCAAGTCAGTCAATGGGCCCAGAGTGTAGTAGTGGGGGGGGGGTACTAGTGTGGGGGAATGGATCCCCCCCCCACCCCCCAATCCCCAAAACTACTTCGCCGTCAGTTAAGTATCTACAGTTAGGTGATGTAGACAGCCTGAATAGGGTCCACTGTTGCTCTTTCTTCCCTCATCCATCATCTCACCTTACTCACCTAACCTGTGACAAATCCCTTCCGCAAAATGGAACCGTTGTTCCTGATGGATTAGATGCTACAGGTACGAACGAGTTTTCTCTATACAAGGATCTGAGAGGAGTTTCGTTCTTTTTCTGTTGTTGTTATGACAAGTGTAGGGGAGAGGGAGGGACAGAGGGGGGGGAGAGGATGGGCTCCACCAGGTGACCACTTGCCTACGTATGGGGAAAACCCACCTGAGAGCCTTGCCCTACAACTTGTCAAGAAATTAATCAATAGAGAAGTCATTTAGGAAAAAGAAAACAAAAAGATGAGGAGAGTGATGAAGCAGCCAGCGACAGTGCAGAGGAACAATGAAGAAATCACTCCAGCAAAGAATGGCCACATACTTCTTTCTCTCTCGCCTACCTTTTTTCCTTTTTTTTTTTTTTTTTGAAAATTCACAAGAATCAAATAAATTGTGCACCGCATATATAAATCGTTTGCCTGATATAAATTGTGTGACAGCTGATGAATTACAACAAAAAACAAACGGATTTTTTTTCTTTTGTTT
>CM060336.1:4282350-4284850 GCA_030674155.1 Stramonita haemastoma
CACAGTATCCCATATTCCCACATCCCATCCCCCAGTATCCCATTACCAGTATCCCACTATACTACCCAAGATCCCATTCCCACATCCCATTCCCCAGTATCGCATTCCCCAGTATCGCGTTCCCCAGTACCCCATTCCCCCACCCGTTTCCGTACATCCCGTTCCCATCATCCCACCCCTAGTATCCTATCCTTAGTATCCCATTCCCCACCACACATCCCCCAGTATCACATTGTCTAGTATCCCATTCCCCACTGCCCATCCCCAAGTATCCTATTCCTTACATCCCATTTCATATATCCCTTTCCCCACATCCCATTTCTGACATCCCATTCCCTACACTCCATCCCTCAGTATCCCATTCCCAACATTCTATTCCCAGTATACCGACCCCCCAGTATCCCATCCCCACTATCCCATTCCCCACTATCCATTCCTCATATCCCATCCCCCAGTGTCCCATTCCCCAGTGTCCCATTCCCCACTATCCTATTCCCCACTATCCCATCCCACTACCCCATCCCCACTATCCCATTCCTCATATCCCATTCCCCACTATCCCATTCCCCACTATCCCATTCCCCACTATCCCATTCCCCACTATCCCATTCCCCACTATCCCATTCCCCACTATCCCATTCCCCACTATCCCATTCCCCACTATCCCATTCCCCACTATCCCATTCCTCATATCCCATCCCCCAGTATCCCATCCCCCACATCCCAAAATTTAGTCTTTGGAATAATTATTCATTTCGAAGTTATACACATTTCGCAGAAACATGAAAGACCGGATTCACTCACTCACAACTGTGATCGCAAACTGCGACTAACACCAATATCACGACTTCAAAGTCGAAAATGAAAATAAACCCATTACACTAAAACGTCCTCACAACGGAGCCGCATGACAAAATCTCTATGACAAAAAAGACACAGCTGCAATGTTCAAGCTTCTATATAATCAATATAATAATGATATGATGTTAATAGTGTAACATTGGGTTCAGTTCCCAGCATCATACTAATACCACTTCGTATCGGTGTATCAAGGGACACGATTTATTGTTGTAAACCATAAAGTGAAACGGAATAGGTTGTTTTTTAATGGTTTGAAATGGAATTTTTAAAAAGTTCAGAAATAAAGGTCCGAAAATGTACTTTACCTTTCAGACCGGTTGGTTTTTCCCGTGGGAAATCCATGCTAGAAATTCCCTCGTTTCTATCCAGCAATCACCACAACATCAACACCAGTAGTGATGATGATAATCATCATCATCATCATCATTATCATAATCATAATAAGGAGCATGGAAGAAGTCTTTCGAATTTGAAGAATACTTTCTTCACTTCATCATAATATTTATTCAATAATAATAATAATAATAATAATAATAATAATAATAATAATAATAATAATGACAAGAACAACAAACACAAAACTACTACAACTACTGCAAATAATATTTCTCAACGTGAAATTAGGGCTGCTGTCCCCGGGGAGAGCGCGTCGCCACAAGAGCAGCGCCACCCATAATGGAAATAATTTCCTTCTTTTCCTGTCTGAAAATTTGTTTCCCTATCAGAGTGGCTTTTCTTTTTTTTTCTTTTTTCTTTTTTTACAGAAGTTTGCCAGGGACAACTCTCTTGTTGCCGTGGGTTCTTTTACGTGTGTTAAATAATGATGTGTAACACACGGAACCTCGGTGTATAGTCTCGTCCAAAAGACTAGCAACCCAGACCACCACTCATGGTCTAATGGATGAGGGGGGGGGGGAGTTTTAGGCCCAAACGGGATTGGAACCACCTCACAATTCCGACCCGGACTTTTCACTTTCTAGACAGGCGCGTTACCACTGGACCACCGATCCACTCAGCAGGCTCCGCCATTTCCCCGTATCAAAACAGCAACAACAACAACAAGAAGAACAACAATAACAAAGCAAAGCAACATTCATTATTTCCGCAGTCTGCGCAAGCGGTACCAGTGAGCTATCGGGGAAAGCCCCTGATGGCTGGGAATGAAAAAAAACAAAACAACCGCAGTGAACTGAACAATGGGCTCCGGACAAGATCTGTTCTCATTCTATAACTGCCTCAAGGCTTTCAGAAAACAAAGTTAATTTGTTTACTTTTATTTTATTTATTTATTTATTTGTTTTACTTTCTTTTATTTCGAGAATAATGGAAAAGGCACTCTTGTGCTTTTTTTTACAGCCAGTCCCCGTGTGTATGTAGTTTTTTATTTTATTTTTTTACTTCCTGAGAGAATCTGGCTTTTTCCGTCTGATATGAGCGAAAGTGACATATATAGTCAGTCTCTAAGGACAAGGTTGTTTTCGCGAATCTGGTTTGGGTTATATCTCATTTTATGTGTGATCGATGTGGGTTTTCCCACGACGCGGTGGCCATACTGGGCTGACCCTTATGGTTGACCAGGGCGTCGATACAAGCAAGGACAGTAAATTTGGTTTTATAGCCCGTTTTAATCTGTATATAG
>CM060336.1:4292350-4304850 GCA_030674155.1 Stramonita haemastoma
CTGGCCAGACTGTCCTACAGGGAACAGTAAGGGGAAGGAGACGAAGAGGCAGACAGAGAAAATGATGGGAAGACAACATCAGAGAGCGGACCACTGGCCTTGAGTGGAACAATTTGCTACGGAAAGCATCGGGGAGTGGAGGAAGCTGGTTGCAAAATCTTCAGTTCACAAGTGCCCCCAAGCTCCCATGGGTCAACGGAGTAGGTGAAGGTGAAGGGATGATATGCACGTGAGAGCATCTTGTCAGAAATCACGACGCATTGTTCACTGAATCCACTACTTCACGCAAGACAATGATAACGATACAGCACTATGGATGGTATTACAAGAACACGATGAAAAAAAACCCAGACACATTGGAAAAGCACTGGAAGTTTGACACTATCATACACACACGCACGCACACACATCCGTCTAATATCACAATTTGTGAAGAGACTTTAAATGAATCGAACACACACACACACACACACACACACACACACACACACACACACACACACACACACACACACACACACACACACGCGCGCGCGCGCGCGCGCGCGCATACACACACACGAAATAAATGAACACATACACACGCACACGCATACACACACACACACACACACACACACACACACACACACACACACACACACACACACACACCACACTTCCCCTCCTCCACACGCCTATTATCACTTAAAGTGTGAAGATGTGAAAGTTGTTTTTTTTTTTAAATAACCGAAAACTAAAAAAAAATATATAGAAAGAATGTTTTAACAAAATTACACAAAAGAGAGCATCAGTTTGGTAATATAATCACAATACGATAACAAAGCGATACAATGGAAAACCATATCAGTTTGACATTATCACACGTTTACGATAACAAAACAACACAACGGGAAATCATGTCAGTTTACCAATACAAGAGCAACAACAACAACAACAAATGACAGTGATGAAAAGCCACATTAGTTTGACGTGACAATATAATAACCAGAACACGAAAATGAAATTACACAATGGAAAACCATGCCACTTTGGCATTATGATAAGAAAAATGACACAATGAACACAATGGAAAACCATGCCACTTTGGCATTATGATAAGAAAAATGACACAATGAAAAATCACACATCAGTTTGGCATTATAGCAACAAAAACGACACAATCAAAAACCACATCAGTTTGGCAATATAACAAGAACACGAAAATAAAATTACACAATGGAAAACCAGATCACTTGGCAATAATAGCCGAAATACGATAACAAAACAATGAAAAAACCAGATCAGTTTGGCACTGTAACAAGAATTATGACAACAAAACTGAACAACACCATGGAAAGTTAGGCCAGGTTTTTAGAATAACGGAATCAATCAGCAATGGCAAGATACGTCAAAATGGCGCTCCCTACTTCTCGTCAAAATGACGTTATTTGTTGGATTTACTGTGGTGGCTCAGTTTATTTCCTCAGTGTTTACAGAAAGTGTTCACGTCCAGAATGATTTATCGTCGTAATGTGGTGTTGCTTTCGTTTCCTTGTTTCATTTGCACCCCTACAACTCCCCTACCCCTCCTCCCCAACACACACACACACACACACGCCGGAAAACCTGACTAGGATATTGATGCAAGAAAGAAGGGAACAGTACGTTTTATTCTTGGCGTTTTATCTGTATATAGATCTAGCTGCAGTTTTCGTCAGAGCTTCAGTTCTTGATGATGGGACAGCCCTGATATGGCCTCAATTATATAGATCTAGTTCTAGCTGGTTTTTATTCCTTGGTGTTTTATCTGTCTGTAGCCACAGTTTTCATCTCAGCTTTAATTCTTGACGAGTTGACAGCCCCTGACATGGCCTCTGTGGTCGGCGGGGCTATAAAACAAGAAGATTGGATTGGATTGGGTTGAAACTGGAACGGAAATTGGACAGAATGTCACACCACCACCAAACAAAACAAAAAAAACCTGATTCATAGGGTGGTGTCACTGCTAGATTTGGGTACAAGACAACAAGATCCATTTTAAAACAGATCTTAGTGAAGACGTGGCAACCTGCAATGGTATTACCCTGATTTGATGTGTATATAGTTGCGCAGTTTTAACATCTCAGATTTAAGATGTTCCGAGGTGACAGCCCCGATATGGCCTGTGTGGTCGACAGGGAAATAAAGACGATTGGATTGGATTGGCTATTGGATGTTGCCAATATCTGTGTGCGTGTGTGTGTGTGTGCGTGTGTGTGTGTGTGTGCACTCGTCAAACAAGCCACCACCATCACCCTCTCTCTCTCTCTCTCACCCAGTGGGAAGGAGAGGGGAGAGGGGGGAAAGGATCAGGACAGACAGACAGACAGACAGACAGACAGTATTCTCTGCACATGAACAAGACAGACTCACCGACAGACACACACACACTCACAGACAGACACAATTTACGGAATAAAAAAACGCACTCATGTGTAACGGAATTCAACGCCTCTCGCGAGACCTGGACGCTGAGGCGAGAAGAATCCTCAAGGCGAGGCGCCCCCTGGCGGGGCCCGGCATGAAGAGTGGCCGAGCGTGAGGCCGTCAGGGCCCGTAATTCAATTAAAGTCAATCTGGCGCGAACCTGGGAAATTAGAGCACTTAAGTCCCCTGGCCGTGTGACGGGTGTTAAAACGAGCAGCGACTGATCAAGAGACAGTCAGTCGGGTCGGCCAGAGTTAGTCCCCCTCCCCCCTCCCCGAGAGTGGCTGGGACTGACTGCTGGCATTGTCTTAAGAGGGGGTGGAGGGGGGTGAGGGGGGGGGGGCACAGGAGATAGCCCAGTCAATTTAATAAGAATAAAGTTTGGTTGGGGGTGGAGTGGGGAGTTTGGGGAGCAGTAGTGCTTGTGTGGAGAGAGGCTCCTGTCTAGGAGGCTTTAAGATATTTGGAAGGTTTTGAGGGTGTGGGTAGGGTGGGGGTGGAGGGGAGTTTGAGGCTAAAGATGACTCTGACCTTTTTTCCATAAATCACGGCGCCTTGAGGGTCCCTGAAATGAGGCGATACATCAAATTTATGAAATCTTGGGGAAGGGAAGGGGGAAGGGCGAAGATGGTGCATTTGAGTGTGAAATTGATGAAATGACGTTTTATTGCAAAGGATTCAATGAATCTATCCACTGAGACTGTTGGCCGCTGCTGCATGCTCCGATGAACACGCTTCCAGAGAGAGTGAGTGAGTGGGAGAGAGAGAGAGAGAGAGAAGGGAGGGAGGAGGGAGGTTGATGACAAAATGAAACCAAAAAAAAAAAAAGTTGGCTTGCTCTCACGCGGCAGGCATTTGTAAACAAGGAGGCGTCATTCTGAGCCAGTCTGGAAGCCGGAGTCTGGTGTCATGTCTTGTGGTCTGTGAGGAGAGAGAGTGTGTGTCTGCCTTCATGCCTGCCAGGAACTGCTTAATCTTCAGCACTGTCTGTTGCCTGCTGCTTCTCTGGCTCTCTGTACATCCGTGCTCTCGTTCCAAGTTCATCCAGTATCTATAATACACACAAACTACCAACATCATGTTTTCATCTGTATAATGATTATAGTAGCACGGTTTTATTCTACTTACTTTTTACTTTATCCGACCTCTTGTGCCATCTCTGGGCGTCGAGGGGAGAAAGAACTTTCTGTCTGTCAGCGGCAAGTTTGAAGGCCTGGGTGGGTGGGATGTTGTGGGTCTTCAGTGTTTCTTTTACACCCTCGATCCAGGTCTTCCTCGGTCTTCCCCTGGCTTTGTTTTCTTCTGAGGTTTAAATAGTGACGAGGTAACAGCCTCCCCCTGTGGTCAGCTGGGCTGTAAACAACTAGATTACATTGGATCTGTAGAAACAAACCTTTAACATAATTTTTTTGTGGTTACTGTAAATTTGTTTACTTTTCGCAAAATTCTTTTGCGTATTTTGTTGGCTGATATTTCAGTTGATGAATTCTAGCGAGCGTTTGGTTTTTAAAATGCTTACCAATAACTAAAAATAAATAAATGAATAAACAAAAACTCCCACAATGCAGTGACCGTTGTGGATTGACACTTATGGTTGACCAGGGCGTTGATACAAGCAAGGACAGTAGAGTTGATTTTAAATCCTGTTTTAATCTGTATATAGTCGCAAAATTTTAATCTAAGGATTAAATGTTGACAAGGCGACATCCCTGATATGGCCCCTGTGGTCGGCTGAGCTATAAACAAGATTGCATGGGATTGGATTGCTGATATTTTTGTTAATGAATTCTATCCAGGCAGACCTTGAAATTTGGAATGGAAAAAAAACGTGGTTCTTCCGGGGATGTCCATGGTATGACAGAGTTATAAATAGCACAGACACGCGTCAGGGACAATCAGGGAGTTGGAGTCCCCAGGGCGGTTGGGGGCTGTATATGGCAACGTTCTGGTGGTTCCTGCAACAGCACTGGAACCATTCGTTTCGGCGATTGCCTTTCCCATGGACCATTCCAGCGACGTGGAGAGGGGGGACTGCTGCATGGGTAACAGCTTGCCCTCCATACTTACCCAGGCTTTGCACTCTAAAGCCTAGAACGCAACTCCATAGTTTTCCGAGACTGACGAATGCCCACTCTAACTAGTGCTGACAATCCCAATCTCTACTGGTGCTGACAGTAATTACCCCAGTGCAACTCCTCATGCAAGAAGTCAAGACGACTGGATGTTGAACGTCTGACCAACATTTGCAGCAAGATGTGGCAGACAGGAGAATGGCCAGCCAACATTATGGACTGAGTCACTCCTCATCACCTTCCCCCAAGGCAGATACCTTCCAGCCTTACCAGTTCTACCTGCACAACAATCTGCATGATATCATCAGCCAAGGGATGCTGAAGATCATCTTCAACATACTGAAACCACAGGCAGATGATGATGATGATGATGATGATGATGATGATAAAAAAAAAATGTAATAAATAATAGATATAATAATAATAATAATAATAATAATAACAACAACAACAACAACAACAACAACAACAACAACATTAATAAAATAATAACAACAACAATGTATGGAATGTTTATAGCATAAGCTGAATCTTGTAAAGCAAAACAAATCGATACAGCAGCCTGTCCAAGACCGTAATTATTGCAGGGTGGAGTTAGTTCACAGAGATTGACAACGATGCCAACAGAAGGAACTGGGAGGACAATATCACTGAAAGCAGAGGTGGTTTTAAACCTTGTAAGTCCTCGAAGTCGGATGTGTTGGACCTGACTCGTCAGGCGCTTAACGGCAGCGCATCGCATTTTTGCTCCTATGACAGACAACAACAGTTGCTGTCTGAAACCTTGGTTTCATCTGTATTTAGTTGTACACTTATTATCTTTTTAATTTTCCCGACGACTCGACGTGACTGCCCCCATACAGCCTCTGTGTTCGGCGGGGCTATAAACAATATGATTGAATGATTGATTGATTGATTTATTGATTAATTCATTGACTGGTTGGTAGGTATGTTGATTGATTGATTGATTGATTGATTGATTGATTGATTGATATGTTGATTGACAATATCACTGAATGGACCCAACAAAACTTGGGCGAGACCTGGGCATTTTGACATACGACAGCCAAAACGGAAAGAGCTGATGAGTTTGCCGACCACTGCGCCACCGTGGTCACCCTCGGTTTAAGGACAAGTGGTGTGGTGTAGGCATCCATGGAATTCGGTGTTCTCAGACTGTTCACTAGGTGGGGCAATGATACAAGGAATGACAGTAGAGTTGGGTTTAAACCCTGGTACATTCTGTTTATAGTTGCAAAGTTTTAATCTGAGATTTAGGATTTGATCAGGTGACAGCCCTGATGTGGCCCCTATGGTCGGCGGTGCTATAATCACATAAACAGCAATATTGATGCCATGCTACCAGTCGTATGCTGTTATACACACTTACACTTGCAGCAAACTTCAGCACACTCACTGGAGTGGATTGGTTTCAAAGGTGAACTCTTATGATTGCGATAGATAGCGAAAAGTCTTTATATGTACAAACAATTCTCTGTAATGTTCAATTGCTGTCAAACAGTGCACCATTGCGTGCGTGCCACTGCACTAGGAATGGATGACAAAAAGGAAAAAATGCCCCCCCCCCCCCCCCCCCCCCCCAACATGCACACTGGTGTCATTTTTAGTCATCATCACCGAAGTCAGAATGGGGCTAACTTAATAATGGTGGGCAAAAACAGTGGCAACCACAAGAACTCACCATAGGTGAACCTTGGAGCTCTAAGGGAGAAATGGGAAAAAAATTCTCAGGGATAATTGATTATATCGTATTTATTTATTTATAAAATAAAAATGAATTAAAAAGAAAAGAAAATGAAATATAGCGGAGAAATGAGAGGGGGGAAAAATTCTCAGGGATAAGCGGAGTGAAAGAAGAGAAATCTGCATTGGAAGTGTGAGTATCAAAAAACGTGTGAGCATTAAGACATAAACATCTATACATGCGTACGTGCGGGAATGTTTATATGCAGGCATGCATGTTCATGCCCAAGAGCGAAAATTGATATGAATATGGTCACGCGCGCGCATACCTCTGCAACAATAACCACATTAACTAATATTGATAGAATATACTGAACAGTATCCTTTGTAAGTGTCCACCCCAGATATGACATTGGTATTTCCATTTATAGTAGGCATACTTTGTCTCCCGTCAGTACTTCTGAACTCGTTGAGACGAAAACATTTTGATTTGCCATCTGCTAATACACATAACTTTTCTTATTCTTATTTTCTTTTCTTTTCTTTTTTTTTTTTTTTGGGGGGGGGGTCTTCAAATATTCCATCTTTCCCCCCACTTACTGCAAACTGTCTGAACGACCCTCTCTGTCTCCAGTAGAATAATTTCCAAGAAAAAAAAACTGCCAGGAAAGTTTAATCAGGAAAAAACGCGACGGTTCGGAAACAGTTTTCAAAGAAAAGTCCTCTTTCGTGATCCTAGTCTGTGCCGGACCCAGACTCTGAGACCTTGAGGAGTCATCAGGGCACCGCTCTGTTCTGCTCTGCTCCGGGTTTGTCAGGCGGGGACTGGATGTAAAAAAAATATTTAAAAAAAGCACATGAGTGCTTATTCCATTATCCTCGATATAAACGAAAAAATCAAATCAAATCAGGCAGGGGGGGGGGGGTGGGGTGAGCAAGTTGAACCCAGTGGATCCTCCCTCCTTCCCTCCCTCCCCCATCCCCTCTCCTTACCTCTCAGACACGAGGAGAAAGTGAATGAGGATGTAGCCATGTATGAATAAAGATGGCCAGTTAAGAGGAGCGGTGTGATGGGGAGATGTACGTTGTGTGAATGCAGACGTCTTTATGACTGCCTGGAGAGGGAGGGGGGATGGAGGGTGTTAAATATAACGTTTTAAAGAAATAGCCAGGTTGTGTGATTTGATAGATTGATTGCTTTCGAAGGATATTTTGTGGTTTTGGTGTGTGTGTTTTTCGTAAATGTTAGTAGGCTTATATTTTTTGGTGGTGATTGCTGTCATTGGTGTAGATAGATCTCTGTTCAGAAAATAAACGTTCTGTTTAATTATATCTTCATTAGTTTTTGGCAGCTGGTAAATAGATTGATAGTTTGCTTTCAAAGGCTGTTTCGTGATTATGGTGACCTTTTCTTTTTTGCGGTGAATGTTAGCAGCTATCTTTTTTTGGTTTTGTTTTGTTTTCTTGTTGTTTGTTCAGATACGTCTCTATTCAAAAGAAAACATAATGCTGTATATCCTCATTAGTTTGATTGCAAGGAAATATGTTCCACGTGACATTTTTGACTTCCTGAATGAATTTCTCTGGTGTAAGAAAATACAATATTTGAATTGAATTAAATTGAATTCCTGAGAGAATCGGGCATTTTCCGTCTAAAATAAGTGAAGTTGTCATTGTCACAAACAACAAGGTTGTTTAAAGGAATCTTGTTGGGCTTTTATCTCATGTTGTGTTTCATTGATGTGGTTTCTTCCACAACGCAGTGACTGTCCTGGGCTGACCCTTATGGTTGACCAGGGCGTTGATACAAGGAAAGACAGTGGAGTTGATTTTACACCCTGTTTTAATCTGTATAGAGTTACACAGTTTTAATCTCATATTTAAAATGTAGCGAGATGACTGCCGCGATATGGCCTCTGTGGTCGGCGGGGCTATAAACAAAAAGATTGGATTGTGGCAGGTGACAAACTGCATTCTGTGGCTGCTGCTTGCAGACCTCTTCCCTTGTCCCTGCATGCCCACAGAGCCATCTCCCTGTCATTGGATACCCACTAACTGCACAAAAAAGCATTAACCTTAGGCACTCCACGTGGTTTAAAGAAATGTTTATTCAGAGTTGCCAGGGCAGAGTTGGCGAAGTTAACTGGGTAACGAAGAGTTGATTGAAAACAAATGTGTGTGCTCTTTTCCTTCAGTATTTTCGGTGTCAAAATTATGTAGCATGGCCGATTTTCTTTTTAAAAACCCAAGCCATTGTACTTCTGTAGCTGAAATATGTCCCTCATTCCAGATATGGCAGTTATGGCCATCACATCAGCTGAACGATGCTCTGAGAGAGAACTCGAACTCGAACTCGAACTCGAACTCGAACTTTTAATTGACTTTTGGCACGATGGCCTCCATCACAAGGTGAGCAACATTGCAAACATAAGAAACAAAAATATTCCGTTGAAAACAATGTATAGAAGCACAGAGTTTTGTTTTTTCAAGAGATTCATGTTATCGGTTAATAGCATAATAGATAAAGCATTGTTAGTTTGGTTACGAACATTTTCTTTAGCATCCGTCTGCAAGCATTATGGGCATCTTATCCATTTTTTCTAATCTCAAAACATTTGTGCAAGAACCAAGCCAACTGTCGTGTGGTCTGGGCCTTTCTGCACGACAATACATCCAGCAAGCTCTGGTCTTCAAAATGTGGGGGTACCGTCTTAAAAACATCTGGACGAATATTGATGTATTTACGGCAGTGAAACAAAAGGTGTTTTTCATCTTCTGTGATTTCCGGGCAGAAGGGACAGTCATTCATGCCTGGGTTAACATCGCGATTAAAACGGTTTCTGTGAGTGTTGATGTCACTAACACCCAGTCTGAACCGAACCAGAGAGTCTCTAAAGACTTTTATAGTCACTTCCGAGAAATAGCTCTCTGTTGAGAGGACAGGTTTGAATGACCTGTATAGATTACAACGCTCGCTGTCCCTTATGTCCGCAAACCACTCTTGATGTACACTATCTATCACTCTTTGCTTAAAAGCAGACAAGAACATTGATTCATTCTCTACTCCTTGGTTTAACCATACAAAATTAAAACCTAATGTTTCCAAAAGTGTTCTAACTTTTGATACCCAGTTACTTTTGCCTTGGTTGTCCAGATTAAATAGCAATTGGTAAGCCTGATGAGGGAGGCGGAGTCTATCCATTTTTATTACACGGAACCAAAACTTCAGTGACCTAATGAAGCAATTAACTATGAGGGGATACCTCCCCAGCTCGCCGTATACCATGACAGAGGGTGTACGGACGGGGACATTCATGAACTTTTTACACGCATGCAAATGTACTTTTTCAGTTGAATCGCTGTTATGCAAGAGCCCGTGATTATTTGTCTGATGCAGCAGACCCCATATTTCAGAGGCGTAAAGAAGAGTTGGCTGCACTATAGAATCAAACAATTTGAAGAATGTCTGTTTGGTCATACTGTCGATTCGTTTTAATGTCCGTGTAATATCTGCTGTTGCTCGTTTACCTCTGATTGCTAGGAGCTGTGTATTCCGGAATGTGCTCATAGTGGTTGAGAAATTAAACCCCAGGTACATATAGTTATTGACCACTTCCAGCTGTTCTCCTCCAATAGACCATCTTTCATGTCTTCCTAAATATCCCCCTTTCCTGAAAACCATTACTTTTGTTTTGTCACAATTAATTTCAAGTTTGAGGTTAGAGCATGCTTTACTGAGACAGTTTAGTTGATTTTGTAAGCCAGATGGCGAACTTGACAATAATGCTAAGTCATCTGCAAACATGAGAATATAGAGTTCTCTGAGTCCAGGGCACAATTGGACACCATGCTTTCCATCAGCTGACAAATTGTCTGCTAATTCATTAATTATCATTGAGAAAAATGTAGTACTAGCTACGCAGCCCTGTCTCAAACCCTGTGGGCAGTCAAAAAAGTCTGTGACATCGTTGTTTGCACGCACACACGCTTTTAAAGATTTATACATTGCTGACACAGCTTTAGTGAATGCCCCAGACGTGCCAGACCTTATCAATGCTCTCAACAAGATTTCATGCTGGACTGAGTCGTATGCCCTCCTTAAGTCAACAAAACAAACATACAGTTTAGCAGGTTTACTTAGATATTTTTGAACAGCAGCATACAATGTGAAAATATGGTCTGTTGTGCAGTAACCTTTCCTGAATCCGGCTTGTGTTTCCGATATTTTCTCATTTTCTTCCAACCAGAGGTACAAACGAGTGTTAAGGATCGATGTGTAACATTTTCCGATCAAGCTGAGAAGTGAAATACCTCGATAGTTGGATGGGGAATCTCGACTGCCTTTCTTAAATATCGGCACAATTATGGCTTCTCGCCACATATCTGGAAATGATCCTGACAAAAAAACCGAGTTAAAGAGCTTTGTTAAGAATCCTGATATAAATGCTTCCCCGGACTTCAGCATTTCTGCTAAAATGTTGTCTGAGCCACAGGCTTTACCCGATTTTAACCTCCGTAGTGATGCTCTCACTTCATCCTCAGTAATGGCTTTGTCTAGCTCTTCGATATAGTTAAGACTGCAATCGTCAGTGAGATCGGAAAGATGGTCTAGCAGTGGTTCCTCTGTTCGTGCATCATCGGACTTAAACACTTCTTTAAAATGATTGAACCACTGTTCATTTGAAATTTTATCACTGCATGCGCCTTTACCTTTGCGAACTAAGCATTCATTTACTTCTTTCCAGAACAACTTAGGGTCTTTCATGTGTTTGACAAGGGCCTCTGCCTTTGCTTTCTTGTATGCTCTTTTCTTTGAGTTGACAAGAGAACGGTATTCGCGTTTAACCTGTACGAAATCTTCGCGATTTTGTTCCGACTTTACACGTCTGAATTTCCGTAACTTCGATTTAACATCTTTTTTAGCTCGGATACAATCGCTGTCAAACCAGTCGGCTTCTTTTCTGTTGTTACCGGTGAACACCGTTTTCTTCATGCAGTTTGCCGCCGACTGTAGGCACTCTACAAACAAACCCAGTGCGCTGTTTAGGTTGACGTCACTTTCTGTTATTGCACGTGACAATTTTTCCTGGGATTCCCGGGAGCGCAGTGTTTCTAAATATAGAAATGCTTTCTCTTCATCCCACACCAATTTGTTTACGCGCTGTCGAGTTGCACGTGCACTTTCCTGGTTTGTTTGTACAGCGCGCACAGTCAGGGACACAGGCAGGTGATCGGATTCCAACCTGTCCTCAACTTTCAAGTATTGAAAAATGCTGTTGGAACAGATTTCGTTGGATGCACAAAAATAATCAATTAGGCTAGACCCAGCCTGTGATATGAACGACACACTTCCTTCAGCATCAAAAAAATGACATCCATTTAATATAGAGCAATCAAACATTTGGCAAACATCTAACAGTTTTCTACCAAACACGTTGACAAATGAATCATCTGATGATCTTTCAAAAACCATTTCACTATCTTGAGGTATGTTGTCCTTTATATACAGAGTGTTTCTGTCCCCAGTGCGAGCATTAAAATCTCCGCACAAGAGAATATAAACCTCATCTAACCTTTCCCACACATCAGTTAAACATTGTTCTATCCGCTCAATACCATCCTGAAAATCAGATGTATCATAAAATGGGGAATCGTATGGGGGCACATATGTGGATAACAGAATGACATCTTTGTCTGTTTTGAGAAGGTTTTTGTTTAGTTTCAGAATCACTGTTTGATCGTAATGAATATCAATCTTTTCAATATAACAGTTGAGGTGTTTCTTGACTAACACAATCACCCCTCCTGAAAGCCTGCCGTGGTGGCTGAGCTTCTTTGCCGGGGCAATGTAGGCATTGAACTCTGCAAAAACATGAAACTGAATATCGAATTGTATAAACGTTTCTGTAAAACATATAATGTCAAACGATGCAATGTACTTAACAAAGTCTGCATTATCAAGTTTAGAAAGTAGCCCTCCGATATTCCAAGTCAGCATTCTTAACTGTGATTGCATGTGCCTAGGATTTGTTGGTTGCTGTTGTGTTGTGGAAGTTGTATCGTTATTGTCACTGTCACCGTCATTGTCAGTTGCATGGCTGGTATTGTCATTGTCATTGTCATTGACAGTAGTGATATCAGCAGTGACGTGGCCATGGCCGTGTCCCTATTCCCTGTCCGAGTTCAGCTGACCACCACCGGTCAGTTTGCGTGAAGTAGTCATTCTGTCTGAGATGAGAGGCTGGCCTCTGTGAGGTGATGACGTGGACTGTGACT
>CM060336.1:4309850-4325182 GCA_030674155.1 Stramonita haemastoma
TGGGAAGAGAGAGAGAGAGAGAGGAGAGAGAGAGAGAAGAGAGAGGAGAGAAGAGAGAGAGAGAGAGAGAGAGAGAGAGAGAGAGGAGGAGGAGGAGGAGAAGGGAGGTGGAGAGACTTAAGTCTTGGACTTTCCTCGTTGTTCTGTTCTTAGAGAGCAATAAGAGGGAGGGAGGGTGGGGGGAGGGAGAGTGGGGGTGGGGGGTAAAGTTATACTTTCCTCTTTGCTGCCTCAACACCCAGAACAGAAAGCCTGTCATTGTCGATTTGTTCTGCTCTACCTGCTCGCTTTTTTCTTCTCCAAATCCAGCCGCCCCCTTCCCCCCCTCCCCTCTCTCATTCCCTTCCCTTTTCCACCTCCCCCTTCCCCCCTCCCCCCACCTCCCCTTCTCCTTCCAGTGTGGGCAGTATGGAGGTTCTATGACGTAAGGGAAGGTTAAGGGTTGACCAAATTTGTGTGTGTTTTTTAAAAATAATATAAAAATGGGGACTTCTCCCATAACTCCTTGAGGAGTCGTTGGTGCAAACGCGCGCGCACGCACGCGCACACACACACACACACACATACACACACACAATATACACACACACATACACACACATACACACACACAACCAACATACACAACCAACATACACACGCGCACACACACACACACACACACACACACACACACACACACACACACACACACACACACCACACACACACACACACAGACACACAGTTCTGATTTTTTTTAGACAGTTTGTGTAGTGGGAAGGTTGAATGGAACGGAACCCATCCCTGACTGGTTAAAAAAATATTTTACTTTAAACAAAAAACACCCCCCCCCCCCCCCCCCCAAAAAAAAAAAAAAAAAAAAAAAGATAAGATAAATAAATAGAAAATGAGCAAGTACAAAAAATGTTGTTTTCAAGGAATCTGGTATTGGTTTTATCTCATATGTGGTTGATGTGGTTTTTCCCACAACGCGGTGCCCGTCCTGGGCTGACCCTTATGGCTGACCAGGGCGTTGATACAAGGAAGGACAGAAGAGCTGTTTGTTCAACCCTGGTTTAATCTGTTGGTAGTTTCAGTTTCATACTGCGATTTAAAATTTGTGCTTTAGTCTGTACATAGGTTGAGAGAATCTGGCTTTTTTCCGTGGATACGGGTGAAAGTATTATTGTCGGTCAGTAAGAACAAAGTTGTTTTAAGAAATCTGGTTTTGGTTTTAGCTCATTTTATAATTATGTAGTTGATGTGGTTTTTCCCACCACACAATGACTGTCCTGAGTTGACCCTTACTTTTAATCAGGGCGTTGACACCAGGAAAGACAGTAGAGTTGGTTTTACACCCTGTTTTAATCTGCATATAGCTGCATAGTTTTATTCTGAGATTTAGAATTATACAAGGTGACAGCCCCGATATGGCCTGTGTGGTCGGTGGTGCTATAAACAAAATGATTGGAGTGGATTGAATCTGTACATAAAGCAGAGTTTTAATTTACGATTTAAACTTGTATGAGGTGACAGCCCTGATATGGTCTTTGTGATCGGCTGGGCTATAATCAAGATTTCAGTACAGGACCCCCCCCCCCCCCCCCCCCTTTTTTTTCAAGATTATAGACAAGAGTGGCGAAGTTACATACATAGGCCTACTGGTATTGTTCTTACTTTTACGCTCACATAATACACGCACGAGCGCGAGCATGCGCGTGCGCACACACATACTTACACACACACACACACACACACACACACACACACACACTCATTAATCACTCCTCACTCACTCACTCACTCACCACTACACACACACACACACACACACACACACACACACACACACACACACACACACACACACACACACACACACACACACACACGCGTCTCCTTTCTTACCAAGAAATTTATTTCTCAAGAAGAGTTGAAGGAGTCAAGTATGTGTTTCAGCCACATTGCTTAATAATTTATTTGACATTATATGGTTGATCACTAAGGACAAGGTTGTTTTAAGGAATGTGGTTTTGGTGTTATCCCATTTTATGTGTGGTTGATGTGGTTTTCCCCACGACGCGGTGACCGTCCTGGGTTGACCCTTATGGTTGATCAGGGCGTCGATACAAGCAAGGACAGTAGGGTTGATTTTATACCCCGTTTTAATTTGTATAATTATAGTTGTACAAGTTTAATCTGATATTTGAAATTTGACAAGGTGACACCCCCGATATGACCTGTGTGGTCGGCGGAGCTATAAATGACAAGATTGGATTGAATTCATTACTTCCAATAGACACCTCAATGGAAACACTCACTCCCTCCCTCCAACACACTCAATGAAAACTCTCCCTCCCTCCAACACACTCAATGGAAAGTCTCCCTCCAACATATTCAATGGAAACAGTCCCTCCCCCCACAACACACTTCTCAATGGAAACATTCCCTCCCTCCGACACACTCAATTATCCAGAAACATTATGGGGTAGAGGAGTCAGTAGATTTTATCAGACAAATCAGATGTGCCAATTTTATCCAGAAACATTTTCTGTGGAGCAATCACTTGATTTTAACAAACAAATCGGATGTGCCAATATTATCCATAAACATTTTGTGTAGAAGTCAGTTGTCTTTAAGAAGCAAATTCAATGTGCAAATATTATCTATAAACATTTTATGTAGAGCAGTCAGTGATTTTAACAGACAAATCGGATGTGCCAATATTATCAATAAACATTTTGTGTAGAGCAATCACTTCATTTTAACAAACAAATCACATGTGCCAATATCATCCATAAACATTGTCTGTAGACCAGTCAGTTGATTTTAACAGACAAATCGGATGCGCCAATATTATTCATAAACATTTTGTGTAGAGCAATCACTTGACTTAAACAAACAAATCAGACATGCCAATATTATCCATAAACATTTTTGTGTAGAGCAATCACTTGATTTTAACAAACAAATCAGATATGCCAATATTCTCCATAAACATTTTCTGTAGGGGGTCAGTTGTCTTTAAGAAGCAAATCCAATCTGCCAATATTATCCATAACATTTCTTTCTGTAGAGCAGTCAGTTGATTTTAACAGACAAATCAGATGTGCCAGCATTATCCATAAACATTTCCTGTACATGTAGCGCACATCCCCTGTCAGCTCTCCATGCCCCAGAAAGGAGGACAGTAAGCCAGCAGCATACCACCAGCAGCAGCAGCAGCTGTGTGATGTCTCCCATCAGCTGGACTCCTGCTCAACTCCCTAGCTCCCAGGACAGACATGTTACACCTCCTTACAAAAGACACTCACTCACAAGACACATCAAGGCAGCAGCCGCCATGTCGCGTCGCGTTCAGCTCAGCGGGGGGGAGTAGAGGGGCCCCCACCTCACCCCTACACCCCAGTAAGGAAAGAGGGTCTAATAACCCCCACTTGTCATTTTCAATCATACTGCAGACTCCTCGCCGCGAACTCGTCCATATCCTCTCAGTCTGACATCTTCCGCTTCCAATACATATTGTTCACACATGGCCTCATTCCAATCCGGCTCAGTCTCGGGGTTGTCCCTACACCAACAAAGTTTCGGCCAGCCAACCGCGCGCCAATAATTTGGTAGTGGAGGGGAGGGAGAGGGAGTCCAAAATCGGATAGTTCTTGCTTATTTTCGCCGCCTGATGCGAGCAAGCAGACCAGAAAATGACCGGTATGATGAGATCAGAACAGACGCTATCAATTTGAGGTGGCTAATGTTCCGCGCGGCGGAGGAGGATAGGGAGGGAGGGGGGGGGGGGGGAGAAGAGGAAAGGGCATAAATTTCTGCCCTCATTATTGGGAGTAGACCAACTTGTGTCGCCTGAATGCTTATCGCGTTACTTTCAAGCCCTCAGCGCCAGCGCCCTCTTTTTTCCGAACCAACGCGCATGCTCGTAACAATTTGGATTAGTTTTAGGCCCTATACCCCCCTCCCCACCCCCACCTTACCTCCACTACCCCTACCCCTCCTCCTCCTTCCCTCCACAACCTCTTCCAGTCTTCAGATAGAACCCCCTCCTCCTTCTTCTTCTCCCACGTCTTCTCCATCTCAACCTCCATCCACAAGAAATGTCCTGATGAACGAATCTTGGCAGACAGAATCCCAAGTCTACATCCCCCCCTCCCCCACTCCCTCACCCGTCACTCCCCCCCCCCCCCCTCTCTCTCTCTCTCTCTCTCTCTCTCTCTCTCTCTCTTCCTTCCTTCTTCTCTCCCTCTTTTCTTCTTCTTCTTCTTTGGGATGGATGGTGGGTAGATAAAACGCTGAAGGAATTGGAGATGGGTGAGTTGGGGGAGGAGGAGGGAGGGGGATAGGAGGAGGAGGAGGGTGGGTGTAGTGGAGGTTGATGTCCACTGGGAGATGAGGCGGAAAAGGCACTCGTGGGCTTAGTCTTCTTCTGGCCCTGGAGAAAATCACACAGAAATGAAATGATCCTCCCTCCCCCTCTCCCCCTCTCCCCCCCCCCCCCCCCTCCCCCCCCCCCCCCCCCCCCACACACACACCTCCTGCATTAAAGAGATAACGCAGATTAACATGGCTGCTTGCCAAATCTAAGATTATGTTAGAGAAGCAATAACGTTTATAAAGTGAAAGAGGGAGGGAGGAATTGGAGAGAGAGAGAGAATTGAGAGACAGACAGACAGACAGACAGACAGACAGACAGACAGACAGAGAAGGGGGGGGGTGGGGGGTCAGAGACAGACAGGTAAATTTGAAAAAAACAACTTTGCCACAAAAAACGGTAATTTTAAACCCAATGCACTGGACTATTAAAACAGCAGTTTGTGTTTGTTCTGTTAACATTTCAGGGTTGTTGGCGTTGGCTTTTAAAGAGCAAGTGAGGAACGAAATCGTTGCATCGAATTTCCAGAAGGTGGGGATGCCATTTACACAGTACAGGGCCTCCCAGACATTCCCCACAGGGGACGTTTAAGGTCTGATCTGAAGAATTGGGGGGAAGGAATGCAGAGTCAGTAAGGATATGAACTCCATTGTAAAATCCTCTGGGACACCAAAGAATCGAACCTATACCCTCGGTTACTGTCTGATCACTAGTACAACACTCTTAAACCACTTGGCCATTCTGCCTTACCCCCCCCCCCCCCTCCCCTTTCTACTTCCATGCGCTGAAAACAATGGAGTTTTTCCTTCTTTTCTTTTTTTAGTTCCCTGGTCATGCTCAATTTTCAATCCAGTCTGGAAGGCGAAGTCTGCAGTCTGTCGTAGTGACCCCGCCAGTTCCCACAGTTGTTTTTTTTCTGGAATTCTACTATACTGGGCTGGGCCATGTCTGGCGTCTTAGTGAGTTCTAGTGTTTCAAGAAGTATGTAGTTGCACAGTTTTAATCTGAGATTTTTAATTTGACGGGGTGACAGCCCCGATATGGCCTGTGTGGTCGGCGGGGCTATAACAACATGATTGGATTGGATTGGTTGATACTTTGAATTGGAAAATGGCGAAATAGAATAAGGTCTTGGCTGTAGATTCGGACCCCAGATCATGCATAAGGAGAGGCAAAATTAACTTGATGTCCCTGGAAACTGAAAGGTTTCTGCAGAGTGTGTCATTTTGTCCTAAATTTGCTTTGTTCCTCCGCCCCCCCCCCCCCCCCCCCCCTCCACCAAATCTATCAATTTCTGGTATATTTTCCGATTATCAAGTCAAAAATACACCACCATTCCTACATTAAGGGAAATAACCCTTCTGTTCTAGTACACGTGCACTGTGCACATGTGTATGCTACTGTAACCCAGAAGTGGGTGGTGCAGAGGAAAGGGTTAGTAGATGGTTGGTTATCCTATAGCGGGTTACCCATAGGGAAGAGGTTTTAATCAAACCTATGAAGGGCTATTATAGATTACGTCACTCTACCAGCCCCAGAAAATTTCACATTTGGAAACTAACAAAAATAAATATAGATGTATAACCCAATAACGGAAAACAAAAATAAGAAAGAAAGACAGTGCCAAGCGCCGTGTTCACTGATACATCTACCAGGTTATGCGCTGCACAAACTCCTGGGGTTGACCCTTATGGTTGACTAGGGCATTGATACAAGGAAGGACAGTAGAGCTGGTTTTAAATCCCATCTTAATCTGTTTATAGTTGCACAGTTTTAATCTGCGATTTAAACTTGGACGAGGTGACAGCCCCGATATGGCCTGTGTGGTCAGCTGGGCTATAAACAAGAAGATTGGACGCTTTAGAACTATTCTTTCCTTAAAAATGGATCCATTCTGCAAATCTGCCGCTTTCTTTAAAACTTTTGGAAAAATAAAAGAGAACCGAAATTCTTCACTACAGCAATACAGACAATTTTATGCACAAATCGAAGGTTGTATGTCCATGAATGGCGTTTTCCTTCAATACAGCAAAACAGACAATTTTATGCACAAATCGAAGGTTGTATGTCCATGAATGGCGTTTTCCTTCAATACAGCAAAACAGACAGTTTGATGCACAAATCGAAGGTTGTATGTCCATGAATGGCGTTTTTAATGTGATTTCGCTTGACGTTCCCTTTAACTGTCTGTGTCCATAATAATTATTGGCAAAGAGCAGATCTCTCATTGTCAGATGGCTATTGTGCGCCTAGCTTAATTTTTTTTTTTTTTGGAGGGGGGGGGTGTTCCTAAATGTATTAATCTAGTTTAGAGTTCGAACAGAAATCAATCAGGTCTGGTCCATTTTTTTCTCAGAGGGATACATTATTTTGAGAATGTGTGTGCGTGTGTGTGTGTGTGTGTGTGTGAGTGTGAGTGTGTGTGTGTGCGTGCATGACGTGCCTATTGACTCCACGGGCCCAGAAGATAGAACTTTAGAACATTTTAAACATACGAACCGAAGGTCACGGGTTTGAATCCCCACTCTAATGTCGGCTACCAAGCTGACAGAGACTTTGTCCTCAGAGCCAAGCGTAAGCAAACTGTAAGCCCTCTCAAATCAAGTCCCATTGTTGTTTGTCATATGAGCGAAAATGCGTTGCGCTGCCGTTCAGCGCCTGACAAGTCAGGCCCATTGCATCTGACTTTGATGTGGGAGATAATTATTGTCTTTTGAGTCTTTCTGGAGAGAAAAAGACTGTAAAATGGACCAAGAAGGTAGAAAATAGTCAAGAAGGAAGTGACAGGAAGAAAAGGAAAAAGGCAGAAATAAAGAGAGGGATAGAAAAGAGGGACACCCTAGCACAAAATGTCCAGAAGGTGGGGATGCTGTTTATACGGACAAGCTCCTGGCATCTCCACAAAAGGATTTTCCGTCAGATATGAGTGAAGAAATCAAGGTTGTTTTAAGGAATCTGGTGTTGGTTTTATCTCATTTTATGTGTCCTAAATGTGTTTTTTCCCCACAACGCGGTGCCCATCCTGAGTTGACCCTTATGGTTGACCAGGGCGTCGATACAAGGAAGGACAGTGAAGTTGGTTTAATACCCCGTTTTAATCTGTAAAATAGTTGCACAGTTCTATTCTGAGATTAAAAAGGCGACGAGGCAACAGCCTCGATATGGCGTCTGTGGTCGGCTGGGCGAGAAACAGTAAAACTGGATTGCACTGGATTGCATTGGATTGGATTGGATTGTGCCATACTGAATGTTCTGAGCGTGAACTCGTGTGTAGACATTTCGCTACGTTAAAACTTCATTCCATCTTTCCATCAGAAAAGTGCGTCGTAGCAACAGCCCCGATATGGCCTCTGTGGTCGGCTGGGCTATAAACAAGAAGATTGGATTAGGTTTTCATTACGTACGGCTATTACGTAACCACAGGAATAGAGGGCATCACAAATTTGCGCCCTTATATCGTGTATATACGCATAACATTTTGCGCACGCGTTAAATCTTGTTCCGCTTTTCGTAAGAGTAGACCATTGTGTGCCGGTGGCAACAGATAAGATTTACAAAACTACATACACACGGGGACTGGATGTAGAAAAAAAAGCACATGAGTGCTTATTCCAGTATCCTTGATATATAAAAGAATGAATAAATAAATATGTACAATGTCCCGAAGAAAAATATGGCTGCCTAATGGTGGACACTAAAAATATAAAAGGCTGCATACAGTAAAGTTTCACCAGCAGCGAACCTCAGATTTTTTTTTTTCAGTAGAAGTCCAATTTCGTAGTCTCCGAGAGGTGATTGTATTGGTATACATAGTTTTAAAGGAGAGAATGGATTTTTTTTCTTTTCTTTATTTTGCTTTTTTTTTTATTTAACAACTGGGCCATGTTACGAATCTTTCCTGCTTTTTTACCCCCTAAGTGGGTGATGTGATGGTCCATAAGTCCTTTTCTTTCCCCCTCTGTACTAAGAATACTGAAAGCGTGTGTTTTATTTTCCTTTACCCTTGGGCAAAGACAGTGCTTGTAACTCTTTACCTCATGACTAATCCTTCCTGTTCCTCACTGCTAACGATACTGTTATGCTTTCTCCTTTTGCCTCCCTGTAAAGGACATTATTGAAAAGGTTATTACATCACATGGTGGCATTTATATTCCTTCCTTTTTCCTTATTTACGTGGTGACAACCCCGATATGGCCTCTGTGGTCAGCAGGGGCTATAAACAGCAGGATTGGATTGGATTGACGTTATGACTAACCCGTCATGTTTGTTACATCACACGATTTATCACAATCCTTGCTTTTCTGCTAGTACATAATGGGCCATTATTACAAATGTCCCATTCTTGTTTTCGTCAAGTAATATTCGGGTCTCTTTTTTTTTTTTTTTTTTCTCCGTATCTCTTTTTTAAAATAAAGAAAATGGTTTTTTGTTGATCTTTTCCTAGCAAATGGTCTTCCAAACCCGTTCTAAGCCAGTTGAGTTATTGCCAAATCTTTTTTTCAAGGAAGAATAGTAGCAGTTGCTCGTTTTTTTGCCCATTGAATAACGTCCGTGCTATTTCGGCCCTCCCATTTACATTAATTTTCTTCCTTTGATAGTGGCTGAAGTTTCCTGTCAAAAGTTGGTTTTTTCCCACTCTTCTATTCCTGCAGCTGGCTTCACATCACTTCTCCCTTAACTCCTTGAGGAGTTGATTGTTGGCATCTAACGACGTTTTCAGGCAGTGTATCGTAGGCAGGCTGAAACTGACGTAGCCCACCCCTGTCCAGGTAGCAGGGTGCATGCTGGGTATGTTTGTATCACCCATGCGACTGGCCATAGCTGGCACGTTCTTTAACGAAAGGGGATAGGGTTTTGGCATGTACATGCCAGTGCCACGTTCTGTGTGTGTTTGCGCGCGGGGAATGAGTTTATAGCCTTTTTGACAGACTTTTGGAGTGTGGAAGTTTTAAGCACCTGTTTTAATTTGTATATGGTTGCACAGTTTTAATCTGAGATTTCAAATTTTACTAGAGGTGACAGCCCTGATATGGCCTCTGTGGTCGGCAGGGCTATAAACATCAAGATTGGATTGGATTGGAGAGTGGGGTATGCATCATTATCAACTCCAGGGGAAAAATTCTTAGCTATCTCTGCAAGGACTTAAACACAACACCGTCGCTTACTTTTTCAGATAACGAATTCGATGCTGTAAGAAATCGGCCATTCCGCTCTGTACTATGATTGTTCAACTTAGCGGTAGAATTTTCCCTGCTGGACAGTGGTTATGACATCAGTTTCTGCTCCAGGCTTTGGGATTGGTGTTCCTGCAGATGGTGTGCGGCTGTCAATGTCTAACACCATCCATTTTTCTCCAGTGTGTGCGTGTAGTTATTTGCTTGTAAAGAGTTGTGTTTCCCCGTCTCTCTCTCTCTCTCTCTCTCTCTCTCTCTCTCTCTCTCTCTCTCCTCTCTCTCTCCTCTCTCTCTCCTCTCTCTCTCCTCTCTCTCTCTCTCTCTCTCTGTAAGGGGGGGGGGGGGGGGGGGGGGGGGGGTATGAGTGTGCGCGCAGTTTTTAATTTGAAATTTAAGAGATTGACAGGACGATAGCCCGGATATGGCCTCTGTGGTCGGCGGGGGCTGTAAACAAGATTGGATTGGATTGGAGCTTTGTTATTTTCCTTCTACAGGATTGTGTTTGGGTCAACGCTGACTGCCAAGGGCTCTTTAACGTGTATGTCGGTGTATGGGAGAAATGTGTAGAGTTTCACTTGGTGTGCAGTAAGGGTAACAAACAAATAGGCATCTTTATACCTTTCCTCTTCTTTCCTTGTAGGTGGTGATGACACGAACAAAGGAAAAAAAATGACGTATCAACCAACACACACGCGCGCGCGCTCGCATGCATGCACGCACGCACGCACGCACCACGCACGCACGCACGCAGAACACGCGCGCGCACAACACACACACGGACACACGGACATACACACACACGGACACACACACACACGGACACACCACACACACACACACAACACACACACACACACACACACACACACACACACACACACACACACGGACACACACATGCACACGGATACACACACACACACTCACACACACACACACGCACGCGCACACACACACACACACACACACACACACACACACACGCACAACACACACCACAACACTCGCTTCTTCCTTTCCCCTCATTCATCTCATCTCAACAACAACAAAAAAGAACATCTTTACCTCGCAAACATGCACCGAGTATCCGTAGCGTGAACAGGCGATAATGACAGAATAACAACTAAATAGATAAATAAATACAAAGTATCCCAGCAGTCGGCCGCTTTCTCCATTAATCTCCGCTCTTTGATGTCGGCTTTGAAAGGGGCGGAGGAGACGGGAGCCCCATCAGGCTGCACCTTCTGCCTGTAATCATAATCCACTTAGCTCCCCTCCTCCCGCCTTTCAACCCGCCATGTTGGCACTGCAGGTGTCGCTGCCACTACAGAAGGGTCGACAACAATGTCAACAACAGGAAGTGCAAGAAAACGGTCAGCAAGGGGAGATAATTGCGAGAAGCTGCATCGCTTCCGTCGTCGTGGTCCCTTGTCCATTCTTGGCGGGCAGGGAGAGAGAGAGAGGCCCTGGCAGAGGAAAGGTACCTTCTAGCAGACAGGACAATGTCTTTTCAGCGTCTGTTCTTGTTTTCCTTTTCAGGCTCTTTTCTTGCTGTTCTTTCTCTCTTTCTTTGAATCTTAACAATGTCTTTTATTGCTATTTTTTTAAAAGAAATCTGATTACAGGTTGCGTTGTGTTGCCTGCCTGACGCTAAGAATGGAGACAGAGGTGTTGGTGATGAAGGGGGAGGAACATGAAAGGGGAAGGTCGAGGAAGATCTGTTTGCCTTCCAGAGAGGATGTTTTCCTCCCGTCCCCCTCCTCCTCTTCCACTCCCTCCCTTTCATCATCCACTACCCGAGAGAGAGAGACATTTCCTAGAGAGAGAGACATTTTCCTATCGTTACAAGGAAATCGTTGAATGGTTTTACGACACTCTCTCCGCCCAGCCCTCAGCCTTCTCCCCCCTCCCCCCTTCTTTCTCGGGAGGACTGCAATGGTTCTTACAGCTTAACTCGTAATCTGAACTAATGGAAATGTAGTGCTTTAAAAAATACTCTTTTCTGTCGCATTTTCTCTGCATATTTTTTGTCCATTTTCTTCTAGTACACTAATGTATTGCCCATTTTCTCTTTGTCAGTCCAGAATTCTGTCTGTGTTCGCGTTAAGTTTGACTGGAATTTTTTTCTCCTTTTCCCCCACAGTCAAAAGACATGATGTCTGTGCTTTGGTTTTGATTTCCAGTTTGATGGTAAACGCTGTAAAGGACACAGAATTTTCAGTCCGCAAGATCATTTGCCTCTAGGGTTTTTTGTTATTTATATATGTACCTACTTTGGAAACAAATTAAGCCTGGTCTGTAATCTGGAGATAATATTGTAAACGGAAGGGCTAACGATCATTTTCTGTGATGTTCCACCGGACACCATTTTTAACTTCCTGAGAGATTCGGGATTTTTCTGTCTGATAAGAGTGAAGATGTCATAGTTGGCGGCGCAGAACAAGGTTGTTTTGAGGAATGTGGTTTGGGTTTGATCTCATTTTTTTGTGTTGGAGGGAAAAAAATGATGTGGTTTCTCCCACAACGTGATGACGGTCCTGGGTTGACCCTTATGGTTGACCAGGGCATCTGGCATGAGTGAAAGTGGTATAGTTGGTCTCTAAGGACAGGGTTGTTTTAAGAAATCTGGTTTTGATTTTATCCCATTTTATGTTTGATCGATGTGGGTTTTCCCACGACGTGGTGGCCGTCCTGGGCTGACCCTTATGGTTGACCAGGGCGTCGCTACAAGCAAGGACAGTAGAGTTGATTTTATACCCCATTGTAATCTGTATAGAGTTGCACAAATTTAATATGAGTTTTAAATTGTGACGAGGTGACAGCCCCGATATGGCCTGTGGGGTCGGTGGGACTCTAAGCAGCATCATTGAATTGGATTGGATTGGCGACATCCCTGATATGGCCTGTGTGGTCAGTGGGGCTATAAACAAGAGGATTGGATTGGATTGCAGTTGGTAATTTGCTTTCGTCAAGGCACCACAAAATGCCATCGAGAAAGAAGACAAGATAAACAACAGTGAAGTTGGTTGTAAACCTCGTTTTAATATTATATAATTGCACAGTTTTGATATAGTATTTAATTTTTTACGAGGAGACAGCCCCGATAATATGGCCTCTGTGGTTGGCGGGACTATAAACAACAGGATAGGGCTGGGTCAGAGCTGGTGTCACCACCAAGACCTAACCTTATCAGCCTCAAGGAATCCGGATGTCAAGGTAGAACGTCAGGCCTGTGTTCTTCTCGGGGTTGACGAAGTTGGGAGTGTAGGAGATGTTTGGTATACAGTAGGTTAGATAATAATGGATCGTTTTGATGGAGATGGTCACACCACACAGAAATCAAGGGCTCTCTTCCAATCACCGATGTCAAGGAGCGTCAGGTCTGGTTAGTACGTTTGTGTGTCCGTCTGGAAAGTGCGGGTACTGTTGGCAAACTTGTTTTTTTCCTCTGAAAAGGGAATGGGCTCCATCAGGTTCAATGTTCCTATGATACAGTGCCTGGAAAATGTAAGGTAGTGCCTCCATGACTTCACAAGAAAGTTAAAGAAGAAGTCAAGTCACTGTAATTGACTGGGTTCATATAACTATCGTTCGTATCAGGAAGGCGTTGATACAAGGAACGACAGTAGAGTTGGTTTTAAGCCCTGTTTTAAACTGTGTGCAGTTGCACAATTTTAATATGATTTTTTTTAATTGACAGCGTTATAGCCCCAATTTGGCCTCAGTGGTAGGTGGAGCTATAAACAAGAAGATTGGATTGGATTGGTGAATGTAAGGGGAAAGGGTGGGGGTAAGGCACTGGTAAGTCTGCACATTATATTGATGTGGGATGTCGGGGAAAATTCCCATCACTGACCCCAATAACAGAAGAGTTGATTTTCAACTGTGTTTTAATCTGTGTTATAGTTGCACAATTTTAATCCAACATTATGGAAGATTTCAAGGCGACATATGATATGGCCTCTGTGGTCGGCGAGGCTATAAACAAGATTGGGTTGGTTTAGATTGGCGTCTGGGTTCAAATCAGAGAGGCTTTGGACTTTAGGACTAAGGAGGATCAGATCCTTTGACTTCGGGACAAAGGGTTAGATCCCGTGACGTCAGGGCAAGGGGGGATGAGATCCCATGACGTCAGGCAAGGAAGATGAGATCCCGTGACGTCAGGCAAGGGGATAAGAAGTCTATCACCACGTCCATTTGGCCACAGCTGTTGTCAGGTGGGGAGGGGGGGATTTAGTGAAGGGAAGGGGGGAGAGAGAACATCAGATAACAACTTGACTGGAGAAAAGGATGAAGAATTCAAAACAAAAAAAAGAGAGAAAAATCAGGGATGGAAGGAAAAAGGAACACGGAATACACCTGGGTGCAGTGAAAAGCAACTAAGTGGATTACTTCTCGCCTTCTGTTCCTTAACCCCCACCCCCACTCCCTACCCCCACCACACCCTCCCTCCCTTCTCCCTATTTCTGCCTCGTTAGTCCTTCACGTGTCGTCTGCTGTTAAAACAAATCAATGTTTCATTTTTTTGGGGGGTTTCTCTTTTTTTCTTTTTTTGTCTTTGCCCCCCTCCCCCTCCAACCAGTTGAATTTGCAGTTCAGGTCTCTTGTACGGAGGGATGTACACGTTCGGTTACTGCGGGAGCAATTAGCCCTGCGTTCCACGCCCAGGGGCTGGTGTCATGCACTCATGTGCATGAATCTGCGTCCCCCCGATGGGACACCCTGGAGTGAGTGATTTACGGCTGCACTTATCTCGTCAGAAAACGGGGAGACGGAAAAGCAAAAACCCAAAAAAATTTAGAAAATAGACCCAAAAAAAATATTTTCAGTATAAAACTGCCCATAACATTAAATCGGGTTACCCAAATGTCTTTTTGCTGTCCGAGAGTTCGATGAGGAAGAAGAAATCGTCATCATTATCTGCATCGCTGGGGTCGTTCATTTTTTGGGGGGGTCAGATGATTTTCTGCGTATATTCTTATCGTTGGAGGGCCTGGGTGGGCACCATCCCCGGTGGGCGTCTTATAGCGGTCCGGACTGAGTGTCACTGTCGTCATTTGAGGCTTACTTCAATTCAATTTTCTTACTCAAGACAGAAATTCGAGGGTTACAAGCCCATACACTATCTATCATCTCTCTGTCTTTTGTCGTCCCCTTTTGTCTGGGTACCTTGATCACCAGGGTACACATGGTCATTTCCCATATCACTCCGTTCACTTGCTGAAAGGCGGGGGGAACCCCCATGGTGCGTGCTTGTGACGGGGGTAACCTTTAGCATCTCTCCGGAGTGTCGGATGTTTAGGATATTAGGCACAAGCATTTTTCTGCAGACTCCCCAAAGATTCTCTTTCGGGATGTTCCACCGGACACCATTTTTAACTTCCCGAGAGAATCGGGGTTTTTCCGTCTGATATGGTGAAAGTGGGATAGTTGGTCTGTAAGGACAAGGCATTTTAAGGAATCTGGTTTTTTGGTTTATCTCATTTTTGGGATGACGATGTGGGGTTTTTCCCACACGCGGGGGCCGTCCCCCGGCTGACCCTTATGGTTGACCGGGCGTCGATACAAGCAAGGGGCGCGAGTTGGTTTTAATCCCCCGTTTTAACTGTATATAGTCGCACACTTTTTAAAACGAGTTTTTAAAATATGACGAAAAGGTGACAGCCCCGAAAGGCCTGTGCGGTCGCGGGGCTCTAACAACATCATTTGGGTTGGATTGGGTTGGCCCCCCCTGGGTGGGGGCCCCCCCAGCACCGACATTGATGGGGACCCTTAATTTTCTGAATCTGGGGGAA
>CM060336.1:4325282-4327782 GCA_030674155.1 Stramonita haemastoma
GACTTTATTTGTCAAAACGTTTTCCCCCTGTCTCCCTACTGTTCTGACTTCCTCCCAATACACAAAACAAAACAAAAAACCTGGACTAAAACCCAACAAAGAGATTACCTGAACAAAAGTTGAACCACGGCAACAAAACAAAACACAATAAAGACCAAACAAAACACAAGACAAAAGACAAGATGTGTCAATACTTGGGGTCACAATCGCATTTTTCACGCCCTCCAACTTCAAACGACTGCGATGACAACGGGCAGACTGGAGAACAAAAGTCAACTACGACAAAAACAGTAAAACCAAACCAAAAAACGACGATTCAGAGAAGCAAGAGACAGACAGACAGACAGACAGACAGACATAGAGAGAGAGAGACACACATACCACACACACACACACACACCACACACACACACACACACACACACACACACACACACACAGGGAGAGAGACAGACAGACGGGGAGAGAGAGAGAACAGGGGAGAGAGAGAGAGAGAGAGAGAGAGAGAGAGAGAGAGAGAGAGAGAGAGAGAAATCAATACAGACATAGGAAGCAGGGACACAAACACATCAAGAGAGAGAAAGAAGAAAAGAAAAAAAAGAGAAAGAAAGAAAACTATGAAACTGCCAGCCGGTAGAAAGAAAGCCTTGACCATATAAAAAAAAACACAAAACAAAAACAGAAACTGTTTTACGTGCTCCGCTGCCCCCTTCCACTTCACCCTTTCCGTTCGTACCCCCACCCCCTCCATCCCACCCCCACCCCCTCCATCCCACCCCCACCCCCTTCCCTTGAAGTATTTACGTGAGGACTTTCACACTCCCTTTCATTTCCGATCCGGAAGACTCCTAAATACGATTACCTTGGCCCCGGCTGGTGGACTCATCCTACCCCCCCCCCCCCCCCCCCAACATACCCCCCCCCCCCTCTCTCTCTCTCTCTCTCCTGCCCTCCTGATAAATGAGCAAAGAAATGGCTAAATCGATTAAAACAGAAATCTAAAATGCCGCGGCCACTGTGGCCGGGGCGAAATTGCATCATATGCCTGCCTGGTGATAATTCTCCCTTAATATTGGTTATCGGCCCTGAGAAATGCAGAAGAGGGGAATCGGCCGTAAGCTCTTGCTCTCTCTCTCTGTCTCTCTCCTTCCCTCCCTCTCCCCCCCCTTCCCCTACCTCCTCAACTTCCACTCACAGCTTTGGAAGAGTTCGAACCCTGCGGATGAGCTGCTCTCCCCTCCCCCCCCCCCCCCACCCCCAATTTACTACGTACTGAGAGAGAGAAGAAAAAAAACGAGGGGGTGGGGAGAAGAGACTGCCGGCAGGGTTTGATATTAGGCACGATTACTTCCCCTCGGTGACCATTACTTCCCCTTGGCCGGGCGGGGACAAAGCGGTGGGCAAACAGAGGGACAGGCGAGTCAGTCAGTCAGTCATCAGTCTCACACACACACACACACACACACACACACACCACACACACACACACACACACACACACAAACACACACAACACACACACACACACAGCACACAGCACACACACACAAACACACCAGAAACACACACACAACACCACACACAACACACACACACACACCACACACACACACACACACACACACACACACACCACACACACACACACACACACCACACACACACAACCACACACACACACACACCACAGCACACACACACACAACACAACACAACACACACACAGTCACACACACACAACACACACACACCACACCCTAGTAGTGTCCAGCTGCCCAGCAAAAAAAAAAAAAAAAAAAAAAAAAAAAAAGGTCCCTGCCGCTTAGGGCCCATTGCTTTTCGCGCTTGGCCAGGCATGCATCCTTCCGAAGGGGCCCAAGCCAAGCCTGGTCCAGACTCTCTCTCTTCTTGCCTCCCAGGGCCTCCCCCCATTCTCCCCAGTCAATCTCATTTTTCTTTTTTTACACTTTTCCCCACCTCGCCAAAGTGAGAGGAAACTGCTGCTCATTTGCATTCTTAACGTCCTTTTTTTTTTTTCTAAATCATTCCCTTTGCCTCTACCTCCCCCCCCTCCTTCCCTTTAGCTTGTGGTTAATGAGGGCATGCTGAAGTGAGGAGCAGTGCCGTCTGTCTACACGTCTGCCAGTCAGTGCCTTCAGACCTGTGTCCTGCCCACTGCATGGATGTCCTCCTGATCCTCCTCCTCCTCCCTTCTTTTTCTTCTATTACTAACTTCGTCCTCCTCCTCCTCCTGCTCTTCTTCTTCTTCTTCTAGTTCTTCTTCTTCTTACTAATATTCTACTACTACTACTACTACTACTACTAACTACTACTACACTACACTTACTACTTCCTCCTCCTCCTCTCCTTCTTCATCCTCCTCCTCCTTCTTCTTCTACTTCCTCCTCCTCCTCCTCTCTTCTCTTCTTCTTCTTCTTCTTCTTCTTCTTCTTCTTCTTCTTCTTCTTCCTCCTCCTCCTCCTCCTCCTCCTCCTCCTCT
>CM060336.1:4332782-4342782 GCA_030674155.1 Stramonita haemastoma
CATCATTGTTTGTTCTTACTATACGCAGGTTAAACAAAAAAATATCAGCAATCTTTCACTATAAACTGAGGCCATACCCACAAACCCAAAATCATTCACAAAATGCAAATGAAGCTGTACCATACCTATTCTTTCATTCATTCACAATATGCAAATAAAGCTGTACCACCAACTTATTCATTCACAATATACCAATGAAGCTGTACCACCAACTTATTCATTTACCATATGCAAATAAAGCTGGACCTACTCATTCATTCACAATATGCAAATGAAGCTGTACCACCTCCCTATTCATTCACAATATGCAAACGAAGCTGTACCACCTACTCATTCATTCACAATATGCAAATAAGCTGTACCACTTACTCATTCATTTGCAATAATTATGCAAATGAAGCTGCACCTACACATTCCTTCAATGATATGCAAATGACACCACAGAAGTCAACGAAAACCATATATGAACCAATATTAAAAATCCATCATACAAAACGAAGCCATGCCGACACGATCATTCCCATTCATGATAACAACAACATCATACAACAGGGATAAGAAATCAACACAGCCATATCATGCATCACTAACAACCAAAGCATGCTCACTGGCTTGTACCTGTTGATGGCAGAATGATACCTAGGAAAAAAAAAATCACTGAAGAGTGACATATCTGCATGGAGTAGTTACTGTCACCATTATCTTGGACCCCCCCCCCCCCCCCCAAAAAAACCCTTAACACACACACACTCTCTCTCTCTCTCTCTCTCTCTCTCTCTCTCCTCTCTCTCTCTCTCTTCTCTCTCTCTCTCTCTCTCTCATCACACACACACACACACACACACACACACACCATTTCTGTCTCTTTCCCTCCCCAATGGGGATGCTAAGGGCCCTTTTAGTATAAATAGCACCCCCCATCTTCTAGAACTTCTGGGCTAAAAATTTCCCCTTTTCTAGCACTCCCAATGCTTCTGTCTTTCTCCTCACTTCCCTATTACCCTCCCCCCTCCCTCTCATGCCTACTTTCTGCCTCCCCAGCCCATTTTCCTGCCCCTTTTTAATGCAAATCTGAATTTTTTTTTTCTGATAAACTTTCTGATGAGCTGCCCTGAAGTCTGAATGTGAGGGCTGAGGCCAGCAGGCAGACCTCCTGCAGAGTTAAAAGCACAGGAGAGGACCTGGCACTACACATTCTAACCAAAATGGCTGTGGCTATAGCTGTCACTAGCTATCTCATACGTAACCCAAATCTCCATCTTCCAGACTCACAGAACATCTTGCGCATACGTTAAGTCCTGTTCCGCTTTTCGTAAGAGTAGGCCATTGTGTGCCGATGGGAACAGATGAGAAGATTTACAAAACTGTATGCACATGGGGACTGGATGTAAAAAAGCAAATGAGTGCTTATTCCATTATCCTTGATATAAAAGAATTATTAAAAAAAAGACTCTTGTGGATTAACAACTTCAGAATTCAGCCTATGCATGAATGATGAAGGCACTGACAAGAGGCTAGAGAGAGATATGAATACTAGAGTTTCCTGGAGTAAGCAAACACATGGTTGATACGGGTATCGGGTTTCTTTTTTTTCTGATGGTCTATGCCAACTTGACTGTGGTGTGTGTGTGTGTGTGTGTGTGTGTGTGTGTGTGTGTGGTGTGTGTGTGTGTGTGAGAGAGAGAGAGGAGAGAGAGAGAGAGAGAGAGAGAGAGAGAGAGAGAGAGAGAGAGAGAGAGAGAGAGAGAGAGAGAATGGGTGTGGGTTACTGTTGATGAGAGAGAGAGAGAGAGAGAGAGAGAGAGAGAGAGAGAGAGAGAGAGAGAGAGAGAGAGAGAGAGAATGGGTGTGGGTTACTGTTGATTATTTTTAGGTATTTAGCTTAGCCAACTGCTCAAAACATCTAGTATTGTAAGGACTGATTTGAGAGCAAGCAAACATCAGAAACAGCACAAAAGAGAAAGAAAAAAAAAAGTTCTATAGGAAGACATGAATCTGCTGCAAAGGGGAGATACAACAGACTTTTTTTTTTGTTTTGTTCCTTGGCTACAGCTAAGAGATTCACCAATGGTGATATTTTGCATATGTCATCATTTTTTGCCCACCATGAAAAGTAGCCAAATCCGACTTTGGGGTCGTATGCTGGATATGTTTGTGTTTCTGTAACCCACCAAATGCTGACATGAATTACAAAATCTTGAACATGCATATCTGATCTTCTGCATGTGTATACACATGAAAGGAATTAAGGCACTAGCAGGTCTTGCACTAGAAATAGACCTAGGAGATCATAACCCCCTTCACCCACTCTTAATTCATCAGACACTGGCGAGGGTCAAACCCACGACTTCATGGACCCATGGGATTGAAGTCAAACAGTCTTAACCACTCAGCTATAGCGTACATGATTCAAAGGAACATTTCCAGTTAAAAACATTGGACTGAACGTTTGATATTGGTCTTTAAAATGACACCATTTACATTTTCCCATGTCTGGTTCTGGCTGCAAGTGTAGCAAAAATGAAATGCATCTAAACTGTGTGTCAATTTAAATTTTTAAAATGGCATTCACACAGAGTTGAAAAATCAATCACACTGTCAAATCATAGAGTTCCTCAATGCTCTAAAAAGAAAAAATATCCTTTTCAAAACAAAAAAAAAGAAACAGAGAGAGAGAAACGTGATAGACTAAGAACTACTACACATGCATCCAAAACAGAACACTGCCGGGTATTTCTTCCAAAAGTATGATGATGATGATGATGATGATGATGATGATGATGATGATGATGATGATGATGATGATACTATCCCCCTCTCCCAAACCTAAAATGTCTTTGACAACTACAAGAAAGAATTTAACACAAAAGATGTCTCACACTACTGAACATTTAACAACAACAAAAAGAAAAGAAACCCAAAAAGAAAAGATAAATAAACTGATAGATAAATAAAAAGCTAACAACACTGGCACCAAAAAACAAGTACACAGACATGAACCATCCACATACCAGGGAACTGACTAGGCTAGAGAGGAAGGAAAAACAGTACCAAGGACATGCAAAAAATTTCATGCAGATGCTGCTAAACTCTACTCCTATCAGAGTTTCAGGACTGCAGCAGAGTATCGACAGTAACTCAGGTCTGGGTCTTCTCCTGGCCTTAGGGCATCACCCTAGCAGCACAACAAAGGGAAAGATTCACAGACATTCATTTGTTAATTGCCATCCTCAGCTACAGCTCCTGGCTTCACCAATGGTGCCATTTTGCATATGTGGCCGTTTTGACCCACCATGAAGGTAGCTGCATTCCATCTTATGGGATGTATGCTAGGGTATGTTCGTGTTTCAATAACTCATTGAACACTGATATGAATTATGGGATCTTTGACATGATTATTTGATCTTCTGCACGTGTATATACATGAAGGGAATTGAGGCACTTGCAGGTCTGCACTTGAAGTTGACCCGGGAGATTGTAAAAATCCCCACCCTTAATTCACCAGCCGCTGCTGAGCATCAAACCTGTGACTTTCTGAACCCATGGGATTGAAGTCAAACGGTCATAACCACTTGACTATAGTGTCTGTCACTGAAGAGAATTTTTACAAAATCAAGGTGTGAGTCAGTCTCCTCCTGGTCCACAGCAGTATAGCACAGAGGAAGAATCAGAGACAACAACTCAAGAAGTGTGCCATGATAGCAATCCAGAATTGTTCATAACATTTACACAGATGAAAGAGAACGACTCCAGTGCTGTGATTTGAAACTTCCTGTACTACATGACTTTCCTGCCTGCCTGCCTGCCTGCCTGCCTGCCTGCCTGCCTGCCTGCCTGCCTGCCTGCCTGCCTGTCTGCCCATGTGGAGATCAGGAACAATGTACATCTTGTCATCCGTTCCCACCAGCATGCAATGGCCTACTCTTCCAAAAAGTAGAACAGGTTTTAACATGTGCACAAGATGTTCTGCGTGCGTTCACACACAGAACCTTGGTTTATAGTCACCAACCAAGGAAGAGTGTTAAAAAAAACTTATCTCTTTCTATTTGATTACAACAGAATATTTTTCTCTCCACGCCAAGCCTTAGTATTCCCAATAATTCTATTCACTATCCATCTTCATGTTGAAATCTTCTTGGTGCTGTTCTTAAGGTGGGACACTGGGGTCGGAACTGATGAAATTTTGTTTACAAGCCCATGTTAAAAGTCAGTTTTCTGCACTGTTACCATGGAAACAATCCAATATGGCCACCAAAACCCAATATTGCAAAATCCTAAGCCTTTTTATCTATAACAAGTATGAGTAACCTGTTTCTACAGATATATTTTACGGTCTTAATTCTTTAATTTTACACAGGGAAATCTCCATAAATGCATCCAGCTATTTTTAATTCTAAAAAAAACATGGTTTGGGCCACTTTTGGACCCGTATCTCACCTTAAGGAGCAGTGTATGTCACCTTTGAATGCCTACTTCAAGCACAAAACCTGGATCCCTCAAGATCAGACCTGTCACAATTCTTCACAGTTCCCTCAATCCTCTTCTTACATTATTATCCTTCCTAAAATAGGCTCCAAGGTTCACCAATTGTGAGATTTTGTGTATGCGATCGTTTTTTTCCCCACCATGAAGGTAGCCGCATTCTGACTTCGGAGATCTTTACTTATAAATACCAAGAGCATGATATGAGCTGTTAGTATGTTGTCTTGAATATGGTTTTCTGAATACATAGATATCTTGTTTAATTAAACCAAGAGACAGAAGGATTATAGGATCAGCATGGAGTCCTCTTTTTCTGTTATTTCTCTGTTGTTGCTTATGTTTTTGTCTACTACTGTTGATACTGCACACACACACAAACATGCTGACACCAATCACAAACCTAGACACTATAAAAAAAAAATTTGAAAAATTGGAAAAATAACAAAACCCCACACTACGCATGCACACGACACACCACTCAACAACAACAACAACAAACCATTCTCAATTCGAACTTTTTTTTTCTAAAAACCATACACACTCCAAAAAACAACTTTAAAAATTCTCCAAAGCACAACACTAGCTCTAACGGTCACAACAACAACAACAACAACAAAAAAGGCACAAAAGACAAACTAAAAAAAAAATATATTAAAAAAAGTGCAGAGGGTATGGATAAGGAAGGGAGTGAAATATCAGTTGGTTGAAATGAAAAAAAAAAAACCACCAAAAACAGGGGAGGGGGGGGGGGTCTGTCTAATAACACACAAGCGCTGGGACAACTGCACTGAAAGAAACCACAACATCTAGTCACCACCTTCATCAAACCGACCTGTAACTTTCGCCTTAGCCTTTGCTGCAGAGGAAAAACACCAGTCCACCATAAAGACAGTGAATTTTCACAGCTAAAGAGAGCCACACACACACACAATACTAACATTGCCATTATCTAACTACTTGATTACAAACACAAAACATACTCAGGGTGATTTTGACTTAGATCCTAGTTGCACCAGCTCCACAAAAAAAAATCAAAGGTAAAGGTGTCCCATACCCTATGTGGTCGTAGGGGAGCGAGGCATCAGAGACCTCAGCTTCTCTAGGGACCAGCATATTGAGGGCGGCGCCCATCTCCTCTCCCTCACTGCTTTACCTTCCCTGACCCTAAAGAGGGCAGGTGCCCATTGACAGATGGGTGAACTGGGGGACTGTATTGAAGATAAGGCGCACAAACGGTCACCCATCCACTTGGTAACCATGCTTGATGTTGCCTCCCCTTAGCTGGGGGGAAAGCCATCATCTACTGAGTATCAATACACCTTTTTCTAAAGATTGATTTTTGGGGGTTTAGTTGGGGTTATTTCCCCCAACCTCATTTAGACAGATGGAAGTACAAGTTAAAAAGTGCATATTTGATGATCATACAAGTATGCAAGGACAATACTTTATATCTAACGTGTATGTCCTATGCAGTCACTTTCTGTTCACACACACACACACTCCAAAAATAAGAACCATTCATATATAGCTTTCTTTGAACTAAACACTGCTGGACATTTTTCATTGAGATCTGACATATCCACAGAAAGAAAGACTGAGGTATCGAAAGAAAAAAAAAAAAAAAAAAAAAAAAAACTAATACTATGAGGAGCTAGCTCTATCACCTTCAGTTTGGCGATGCCCTCCTGTGTGGACGTGGCTCCTTTCAGTTCCTTCACCACAGTGGACCCTAGATACTGAAAGAACGAGAAAAGAGAAATAACACTCATGACAATGTGAGAGAGAGGCAAGGCAAATTCTTTTATTCGAGGATAATAGATAAGCACTCGTGTGCTTTTTTAGAGAGAGAGAGAGAGACAGCGAGAGAGAGTGGCACAAAGAGAGACAGAGACAGTGGCACTGAGAAAGAGAGAGAGAAAGAGAGGGGGGCGGGGGGGCAGGAATAACAATGATGGTGAGACTCTCACAAAGACATCAATATCTTCAGGGTTGATATCTAAACAAGTAATCAGGGTGATCATGTTGTTATTGCTTGTCTGTCTACGAATTAATTCATTATTATTAGAACACTCACTCTGTCTCTCTCTCTTTCCCTCCGGTCCCTTACCAGGATTTAAAAAGAAAAACAAAACAAACAACAACAAAAAAACACCTGGAAGGACAGCACTATGGTGTAAGGGAAACAACCCTACTTATGGCACTATTTTGTACATGATGGGTGCTCTCCCTTGTTATGACTTTACTTCTTTTTTTTTTTCTCCTCCAACTTGTTTTCAGAAATTATTCTCATGTTTTCTGAATTACCTCTACTTCCACTACCACCAGTAATTTTTCACACGCACACACGCACACACGCACACACGCACACACACGCACACACACACACACACACACACACACACACACACACACACACATCTTTGCCTTACAACTAGAATGCAAATTAATTTTAAAAAATAAGCAAAAACTTTTAAAACTAGGTTTATGAAAAGCAACCAACCAGCCAGCCAAATTCCACACACATCCCTGCCAACAACTTTCTTCTTCAATTGTACCTCAAATTCAGGCTGATGAATGACATGAAAACCACAGTCAATCAAGTCAAAACATATTAATCATCCCGTGAAGGGCAAATTTCAATACCGACAGGCACCTTGATACAAATCCTAGTCTCAAAAGACACAAGAACACCATACATAATGAAATTGTATCACATTACACTTTCACTTCAATTTTTTTTTTTTTTTCTGTGGTTTCTTGACAGAAACATGCCTGCATACACAACTTTTGTTTTTTGTGGGTTTTTTGTTTTTTTGGGTGGTTTTTTTTTTTTCTTTTTTGCCTGCATACACAACCACTAAGGGGACAGGATAGCCTGGTGGTCGCAGTGATGCGCTCGTGATGTGCTCATGATCTGCTGACCCTGACTTCGAACCTCGTTCAAGAGGATTAATCCTCTGGAGTTAACATCAGTGCCAACTCCACTCCCCTCAAAAGTCCTTCGGATGAGACTTTAAACTGAGATCCTGTGTGTGAACGCACGGAGAACATCTTGCACACACATTAAAACCTGTTCTGCTTTATGGAAGAGTAGGCCACTGTGTGCTGGTGGGAATGAACCGGGATGACAAAAGTTACAAAACTGCATACACACAGGGACTGGATGTAAAAGAAAAAAACCACATGAGTGCTTATCATCCTCGAAATAAAAGAATAAAACAATTTTTTTTTTTTTAAACTACAACACACACACACACACACACACACACACACACACACATTACGCATACACACACACAGGCAGAGGTAAAAAAGCAGGACTGACATGTGCAGTGTAGTTGCAGCAGCCCTTGATGAGCACCTCGGGGCGGTGTCTCCACTGGCGGATGGAGCCTGTGGTGTGCATCAGGTGGGGAGGACGGATGTGGATCTGGTTGTCGCGCAACGCCTGCACACACACACATAACCACACCATTGAATATAAAAGATATAAAAGAACTCTAACAGAGTGGACCTATTTTATGTCCAATCTCTGCACAAACCTCGGGAACACGGCACAGCCAGCCAGCTTAGAATGTGACCTCTAAAAAGAGATTGCTTAACTTAAATCACATTTCTTTGTGAAGGCGAAGTGTATGCAATGGAGGGTTTTTGACCACTACCCAAGGAAACAGAGCATCAACAATTCACAGGTGTGTCTCTAAATAGAACCACAACGCTGCGATTGTCGTGCTCTGATCACATGGGAGATAATCTACTTACCACCCCATCACAGAATGATTTTTTTTTTTCAAATAAATAAATAAACCATAGCCTGAAGGTCACAGTCATGCCCTCGTGATCTGCTGACCCTGAGTTTGAATCTCGTTCAAGATGATTTTTCCCCTGGAGTTAACATCAGTGCCAACTCCACTGCCTTCCCCCCAAACCCATGACTCCAAGGACTCATGGATTGAAGTCAAATGGTTGTAACCACTTGGCTTTAGCATCTGTCTGGTTTCCTAAAAAAAATTCTGCTACATACATGACATGTGTAGATAGGGGAAAACACCTCCTATAGAGATGGGGATCGGTCGGCAATCACATTTGTTTTGTCAGTGCAACAAATACCTTCATCAAAAAAATAAATAACTACATAAATCAATCAATCAACCAATCAATCAAAACTGTCTGCCCACCTGAGGAGAAGCCGGCCCATTTTCCTCTGCCTTGTCAGAGGACACAGCCAAGGGCGTGTGTCTGGGTGACCTCTGACCCCCATTGTCTGTGGTCACCTGGGCCTTGACCCCTGTGTAGTCCCGGTAAAGGTCGATGTGTTCAAACGGTGACCTTGGCTCGTCCTCCTCGCTGCCTCTTCTCCGCACACGAGCCTGAGGGAAAAAGAGAAAAGGGAATTTTTGGCAAAATCACCATACTGCTGTCTGTGATCTGTTTGTGTGGTTTTACAATTTATGTTAGTCTTATGAGGGTCCACTGATACTAGTGGCTCTCTCTCTCTCTCTCTCTCTCTCTCTCTCTCTCTCTCTCTCTCTCTCTCTCTCTCTCTCTCTCTCTCTCTTTCTCTTTCTCTTTCTCCTCCTCCTCCGTCTTCTTCTTCTTCTTTTTTTTCTTCTTCTTCTTCTTCTTTCCTTTCTCTACTGCCTTCAACACTGTGAAGATTCTGTAGACTTCAAGGTGTATGCTGGGTATGTTCGTGTTTCTGTAACTCACCAAACGCTGACATGAGTTACAGGATCTGTAAGGTGCATGATTGATTTTCTGCATGTATATACACAAAGGGAATTAAGGCTCTGGCAGGTCTGCTCTTGGAAGTTGACCTGGAAGATTGTAAAAATCCTCACCTTGACTTCACTAGACTCTGCCAAGATTCAAACCCACAACTTCATGAACGCAGGGAATTGAAGTCAAATGGTCTTAACCACCTGGATAGAGTGTGCATTGTCATTATGTTCCATATCTAAAGTGTTCTTCGAGTCTTTCTTTTTTTCTTTAAATATACCCAGCTCTAAAAAGAGATGTAATAATCATCATCATCATCATCATCATCATCATCATCATCATCATCATCATCATCATCACCATCGCCATCACCACCACCATCATCATCACCATCATCATTACCATCATCATCATCATCGTCGTCATCATCACAGCCACAAAGTACTGTCATAGTATACTCTTGTTTGGGGGGGGGCGGGCAAGCAACACTCACTGGACTCATGGAGGTGTCTCTCTCCAGGTGAAGCCGGTCCCCTAATGATGCCAGGATTCGCTTCCTGTGGCCCAGCGAGGAGATATCCAGCACCTGTAACAATACATCACATATCACAACGCTTGTTATTGTTGTTGTTCTTTGTTGCTGTTGTTGTCTTCTTCATCGTTGAATGCTCAGACAGCAACTGTTGCTGTCTGTCATATGAATGAAAATGTGCTATGTTGCCGTTAAGCGCCTGACAAGTCAGGCCCAGCACATTCGACTTCAGGGTGGGAGAAAGGCAGCCACAGAAATAAAAAAAAA
>CM060336.1:4347782-4350282 GCA_030674155.1 Stramonita haemastoma
GCTATCTACACTCACATGCACACAAACACCACTACACATCCACACACACAACAACACACACCACACACAACACACACACACACACACACACACACACACACACACACACACACAACACACAACACACACACAACACACACACACACACACACACACACACACACACACACACACACACCACACACAACTACACACACACACACACACACACACACACACACACACACCACACACACACACACACACACACACACACACACACACACACACACACACACACACACACACACACACACACACACACAACACACACACACACACACACACACACATACACACACACACAACACATACACACATACACACACACACACACACACACACACACACACACACACACACACACAACACACACACCAGCCACATGCCTCTGTCAGTGAACCTCATGCAAAAGCAAAGCATTCAGAAATCACATTCCAACAAAAAGAAAAAATGAAAAATGAATAAAAACAAACAAACAAAATTCTAGAGAGCATTCCGTGATGATGCCATTCCAGACTGCAGCATTCTAGATCTTCCATGAAAAAAAAGAAGAAACTGGAAGTTGATTAATTGTGTTTGCTGCATGCACATGTCACTGTTTAGGAAAAGAAATCTACATTATCATGATGCAGTCAATACATATTAAGAAATATATATTATATAATACAGTACTGAAAACAGTACAAGGACCAAGAAGTCTTCCCTTTGTCTCTCTCTCTCTGAGCAAGACATGGTTGTATGAGAGTAATTTTTATTTATTGGGGTGATCATTTTGGGGGGGGTTGTCGTTTTTTCCCCCTTGGCTAGAGCTCCAAGGTCTATTAATGGTAGGATTTTTTTGCATACGCAACAACCCATTTCTGCCCATCCGTCCACCCACCATGAAGGTAGCCACATTCCAACTTCAGGGATAGAATGCTCTTTTCACATGCCAAGTTAGAGCTCAGATTGGGATGGCATAGACTCTAGAAACATCAGGACAGTGACATAATTATCTTCTCAGTGTCAAATTCTGCCCTGTCCATTAAACGCAAGAGTGAACTGTCCCGAATCTTGAAATTCAATTTGCATTTTTCTTCAGTGAGAGAGTGAGTGCATCATTGCATCTGTATGTGCACATTTTAGGCTTTCTCAGAAGTGTTAATAAAAAATGAATGATGACAAAACTGCACCCCCCAAACTACATGACTGTGGTCCTTGTTTTCTTCCCAGCACTAACAAAATGAATGCAAAGTTCAATTCCTCTCATGCTGGATGTGGCTGGCTGCACTGCAGGGCTGTGAGTGAGTGATGCGTGCTCTGCAGGCCTCAGCAAACATCTCTACAGATAGATCTCTCCTCTACACTTCATGCCAACAAGGAAATGAATGCAGAAGTCATCAGTCACACCATCAAGCGAATTCTTCACACACACACACAAGAAGTAGTTTAGTCAACTACTGCACACCAGCTTCTCAATCAAGACAAAGTCAGGACCAAGGTTCATTCCTTGAAATAAACAAAGAAACAAAGAATGGCATCCATGACATGACAGGTGAAAAATCATTCCTGACACAAAACACAGGGGTGAGTGTCCAAGGCACTATGTCAGTCACTAGCATGCTGCCGGCCTCTTGGCTAGCAAGGTCACTGTGACCCTGTACCTCGCTTGGTCAGCAGTTTGTCCAGGTGGTGGTCAAAGTCCTGAGAGAAATCCACATGGATGTACTCTCCTGAGGCGCTAATCCGGCCCCCATAGCTGGACACAATGTCTGCAATCTGCAGCAAAACCTCGTGTTTATTAGCTGTCTGTCTGTCACCTTGCATGGCCAACATCTGTATTCCAATACCAAAGACTTTATCATCATCTCAAAACAGAAATTCAGGGAGGTTACCAGAGCAAAGGATTTACACATCTGAAGGATAAAAGAATGAATCATGTACATGTCATCAGAGAGCTAACAGCTTATAGCACCTTACAAAATCAACACTCAACACATTTTTATGCTATATGTAACAGTATTGACAGCTGGGTGAACTGGGAGACTGTACTGAAGCCAAGGCGCGCAAATGGTCACACAAGTCCACTTGGTAACCACACTTAATGCTGCTTAACCTTAGCTTGGGGAAAGCAAGTGCTCTGACCACTGAGCTGTCCCATTTAGCCGCTGGTATGTGCAGCAAAAGTGACTGATACATTATGACAAAAACTGACCACATCATGTTGTATAAACTTAAATTCAGCTGCCAACAACTTTGGTGTAAACGTATGAAGAACATCTTGTTCTGTCTTTCTGGAGAGTAGGGTATATGTGCTAGTTGGAACGGATGACAAAATTTTCAAAACTGTATGCACACTAGGACTGGATGTGAAAAAAGCACCTGAGTGCTTAGTCATAGTTTTGACAAGAAAAAAAATTACACAACACATACACTCCACACAAAAAACACCTCCCTCCCCCCCCCCCCCTCTCTCTCT
>CM060336.1:4358056-4360556 GCA_030674155.1 Stramonita haemastoma
TATCCAAATGCCGTGACAGCCCCGGGTTTTTTTCCAGTCGAGTTAATGGTCAACCACCCCCCCACGTTTTAGTCCCTGGGGTGGGGGGTGCATTCCCTTTGTTGTAATTTTTTTTTTTCTTAGCTCTTTCTTAGCTTAAGGGGCGGACGTCAGTGGTCAGGCACCGTTTTCCCCCCACCCAAATTTTTTAAGCAAGCTCGAGGTGGGTACCATTTTTTTTTTTAAAGGGGGGTTACTTTTTGGCCCTTGGCTTCGACAGTCCCCCTGTTCCCCAGCTGTAAATTTGGTACCGCCCTTTTTGGGTCAGGGAGGTTTTAAAGCAGCGGGGAGAAAGGGGGCTTTTGTCTTCGATGGGGGCCCTTGAAAAGCTGAGGTTTTTGTGCCTCGCTCCCCTAAAACCCCGGTTATGGGAACACCACCACCCCTTTTACCTTTTTTAAAACGTTTAAACACGCCGGCCCCCGCGCGCGCGCGCCAACCCCACACACAAACACAAACCCCCACAACACACACACACACACCCCCCCCCCCCCCCCCCCCCCCTTTCCCTCCCCTCTCTCTCCCCCTTTTTTTTTTTGAACAAAAAAAGAAAAGAAAACGTAGGGGGGAAACCCTTTTGACTAGTTTGATAAATGACGTAGAATTTTTTTTTTTTTTAACCATTGCCTACATTTTGTCCTGTCAGTTTTTGTCTTTTTCCCCCCTGGCCTTTTAAAAAAAAAGGGGGGAAAAGGAGAGGAGGAGAGAGAAAGAGAGGGGAAGAGGGAGGGTTGAAGGTTAGACAGGGGGGGGAATTCGTTTTCCCCTTTGGGGCATCGTGGGAAAAAAAAATTAACGGGATTTTTTTTTTTAAAATTTTCCCGTTTTTGTGCCTGCTCCCCTTTTCCCCCCCTTGCCGGGGGGTTATTTTTTTTTTTTTGGGCCCGGCCGTGGTGTTGTGGGGGTGGTTTTGGCGCGTTTTGTGCCCCCTCTTTTTTTTAGTGGGGGGGGGGGGGGGGGGGGGGGGGGGGGGGGGTTTTTGGGGGGGGGGGGGGGGGTGGGGGGGGGGGGGGGGGGGGGGGGGGGGGGGGGGGGGGGGTTTGGGGTTTTTTTTAGGGGGGGCGCTGCGTGTTTCTTGTTTGCTTGGTTTCTGCATTCATCTTTTTGGGAAAGAATTTACGGGCGTAAAAAGAGAAAAAGAAGTTGAAAAGTTTTGGGGTTTTTGGGGTTTTTTTTTTTTTTTTTTTTTTTTTTTAAAAAGGGGAGGGTTTAAACAAAAAGAAAAAAACGATGAAATCTTCCGTTATTAAAACCTTTTTTAAAGTTCTCGGAAACTTCTGTGTGTGTGGTGGGGCGCGGCCGTGCGTTTGGGTGAGTGGTAGGTTTTTTTGGGATGTGAATTTTGTCTGATCTGAGCCACCCCGTCAAAGCGCTGTATGTCTGTCCCGTGTCTGTCTTTCGCCTGGTTGTTTATCTAGCTCTTGCTTGTTTTCTGGCCCCCCTGTATGTTCTGTTGTTTTACGTTTGTCTATTCGGTGCCTGCTGTCCGTTCGTCGTCTCCCCCCCCCCCCCCCCCCCCCCCCTCCCTCCGTTTTGCTTACTTCGTATTTTCTGTTTAAAAACAAACCGCGAGATGCTTGTCGCACGCACGCACGAACCAGCCACACCACACCAGCCACCCCCCAGCACGCACGACGACGCGGCGCGCGCGCAACACAAACACACAATTCCTTCTCCCCTCTCTCTCTCCTCACAAACACACACCCAACCCACCACACACACCCACACACACCACACACACACACACGCCACAACAAAACCCCACACAAACACACCACACACACACATACCCTACAGAGGGGGAAAAGGGGGCATGAAGAATATGATGGCTGCGTTGAACTGAAATGGGATTATTAGTGAAAAATCCGACAGAGAGCAGAACAGAGGGGGAGCAGAAAAAGAAATGAACAGCCGGGAGTGGAGCAGCGAAGAAGATCCAACCAACACCCCACACACACCACACACCCCACACACCCCCAACACCCCACCCCCACAACACAACCCCCCTCACACCCCACCCGCCGACGCGCAGACGGGGGGGCCCAAACCCTACTCCTCCTCACACACACACACACACACACACACACACACACACACACACACACACACACCACCACTACACACACAACCTCACACAGACATGCGTCAGCACTTTCCTGGTCTACCTCTGCTCTGTTACTGCTTGCAGACGTCTTCTTCTAATAATCACATTACCTACCTTCTGTCCCCCCCCCCCCCTCTCTCGAAACCTGCCTTCCAGCCTCCCCCCCCCCCCACCTTTCCACATCCATACATAATCCTTTCGTTAAAAGACTTACCCCCCCCCCCCTCTCTCTCTCTCTCTCTCTCTCTCTCTCTCTCTCTCTCTCCTGTCTGTCTGTCTGTCTGTCTGTCTGTCTGTCTCCCTCCCATCCTCTCTCTTTATCCCTCACTCTCTCTGTGTCTATCTCTGTCTGTGTCT
>CM060336.1:4368056-4393406 GCA_030674155.1 Stramonita haemastoma
AAATATATTTATTCTGGAGGTCTATTTTATGATGATCCAGTCTTCTTTATTGAAGCAGTTATGACGTGTTCTTACTTTGAAGATAGATTATCTACTTATTTATGATTTAATTGAAAAGATATCTTCTTTGGATTATGAATTTGTGAGGAATGTCATAATGTTTGGTATGTTATTTATAATATTTGGTATGTTATTTAAGCATATTGTGAAGGTTGTGAATTTGTATGAAATTTCATAATATTTAATTTTGTGATATACATGTTTTACTTGGATCATGAATTAGTGTGAATTATGATATCCTTTGGGAATTTTTTAACACTGTTTGTGATAAGTTTTTTCATCATCATTAGTCTGTTTTTATTTTTAATTTTTTTTAATTATTTTTGAAGATAATAATGTATTGTGTGTGTGTGTGTGTGTGTGTGTGTGTGTGTGTGTGTGTGTGTGTGTGTGTGTGTGTTGGCATGTGTGTGTGTATGCTTGTGCCTGTGTGTGCGTGCATGTTCATGCATGTGTGTGTGTGCAGTGGGGCACAGCAAGATCCAGAGTGTGGGGGAGTGGCTGGAGAGTCTAGGGCTGGGGCAGTATGAAAACACCCTGGTGGCCAACGGCTTTGATGACACCGACTTTCTGGTAAAGGAGAGAATATAGTGTGTTCACGTGTGTGTATGTGTGTGTGTGTGTGTGTGTGTGTGTGTGTGTGTGTGTGTGTGTGTGTGTGTAACAGAAGAATTAGGTAGTGTTGTTGTGTATCTGTTAGAAGCTCTGTGTGTGTGTGTGTGTGTGTGTGTGTGTGTGTGTGTGTGTGTGTGTGTGTGTGTGTGTGTGTGCATGAAAGAGGAAGTGGTGTGAGAGAGGGGGAAGTATGTCATAGAGTGTATTGTAAGGGGGAGGGGGGGGATCTCATTATAATTTATTTTATACCTGTACATATATGTAGGAAGACTCCTGCTGTGTAGTACAGGAGAGGGGGGGTGGTGGTCTATCACATCATGATTTATTTTATACCTGTACACATATGAAGACTGGTGGTGTGTGTTGCAGGGTGGGTCCATCACAGAGGAGCAGGACCTGTTGTCGATAGGAATCACCAACACTGACCACTGCAAAGCCATCGTCAACGCCGCTCACCGCCTGCCTCCTGTCCAGCCCATAGGTGGGGCACCCCTCGCCTGCCGCCCTCTGTCTGTCTGTCTGTCTGTCTGTCTCTGTCTGTCTGTCTGTCAGTCTGTCTCTGTCTGTCTGTCTGTCTGTCTCTGTCTGTCTGTCTCTTTCTGTCTGTCTGTCTGTCTGTCAGTCTCTGTCTGTCTGTCTGTCTGTCTGTCTGTCTCTGTCTGTCTGTCTGTCTGTCTGTCTGTCTGTCTGTCTGTCTGTCTGTCAGTCTCTGTCTGTCTGTCTGTCTGTCTGTCTCTGTCTGTCTGTCTGTCTGTCTGTCTGTCTGTCTGTCTGTCTGTCTGTCTGTCTGTCTCTCTCTCTCTCTCTCCTCTTCTACACTTTCCTTCTTTCATTCTCTGCATCTTGGGGCTGTGTGCTGAATGTCAAAGTCTTTTGGAGGAGACTCTAAACCAGACAGACTGGCATGCTTACAGACTTCTGCATGTCAAAAGAACCTCTGACAGTTGAAATTTGAAAAGACTCAGGGAGAGGAACTTTCTGACTGTCCTGGCAAAGTTGGTAGATTCAGCTGCCAGAGACATCCCAGAAGTCAGAATGCAGCTACCTTAACTCTCACCATTGGTGAACATTGGAGTTCTAGCCAAGAGGAAGAAAGGAAAAGAAAGTGCACTCACATCCACACACATATTGCATTTCTCGTGACGCATTGGTAACTAATGGAAATCAAGCAAGTCATTCGCTTGAAAATGCCACTGTAATCAAGTAAAAAAACAAAAAACAATAACAAATGGGTTGAGGGGGGGGGTGGGGGTGGGTGGGTGGGGGGTCCTCAGTGTTGTAGTATTCAGTTAGTCAAAATGATGGGTAGCCTCAACCTGTGACTGACTGTATTGTGTGTGTGTGTGACGTACAGACCAGAGAATCCTGCCGGAGTCGGTGGAGAAGTGGCTGGAGTCTCTACGTCTGGGTCAGTACCTGGACACCTTTGTCTCCCACAGGTACAACACCATGCTGCGCGTCATCAAGCTCTGGGAGCTGGAACTCAACACGGTAACGACTTACTACATCTTTTTTTTATTTAAAAAAATTTTTTTTTACTTCTGTTACATATGTAACATTCAGATGAGACTATAAACTGAGGTCCTGTGTGCGAACGCCCGCAGAACATCTTGCACACACATTAAAACCCCGTTCCGCCTTTCGGAAGAGCAGGCCATCGTGTGCCGGTAGGAGCAGATGACAAAATTATAAAAAAACCAGCATGCACTCAGGTGTCGTGTTTAGACACCATTTCTAAGGAAAAAGCGGGGAGTTGGAGTCCCCAGGGCAGCTTGGTGGCTCCTGCGATGGTACTGGAACCATTGGTATCGGTCACTGCCTTTCCAGTGGACCATTCCAGTGGCGTGGAGAGGGGGGGTCTGCTGCATGGGTAACAGCTTGCCCTCCATACATACTTGCCCAGGCTTTGCGCTCTAAACACTAGAGCGCAACTCTGTAGTCTTCCAAGACTGATGAGTGCCTACTACTACGTATGTGATCTTTTTTTTTTCTCTCTTCCTTCCCACCCCCTGTGGGGATGGCAGAGGCCTGTCAGTATAAATAGTATCCGCACCATCTGGAAATTCTGCGCTAGAAACTCCCTCTTTTCAATCCCTCTCTTTGTTTCTGCCTTGTTTCTTTTCTTCCTGTCACCACCTCCTTCTTGTCTATGTTCTGCCTTCTTGGCTCCATTCTCCTGCCTTTTTTTTTGGAAAAATTTAAAATATAACGATTCTCTCTTTTGCTGAAGTCAGATGCACTGGGCCTGACTTGTCAGGTGCTTGACTTAAACGGCAGAGCAACGCATTTTGGCTTATGACAGACACGTGGTATTTACAATTTAGATTTACAACACCAGTTGTAGTCTGAGCATTCAACGACAAAGAAGACAACAACAGCAACAAAGACAACAGCAACAAAGACAACAACAACAATAACAAGCGTTGTGTTGTGTGATGTATTGTTACAGGTGTTGGATATCTCCTCGCTGGGCCACAGGAAGCGAATCCTGGCGTCGTTAGGGGACCGACTTCACCTGGAGAGAGACACCTCCATGAGTCCTGTGAGTGTTGCCTGCCCCCCCCCATCCCCCCCCTCACCACTGATAAAAGGAACCACAGTGCAGTTGGTTTTACACCTCGTTTTAATCTGTATTTTATAGTTGCACAGTTTTCATCTGTGATTTTAAGTTTGACGAGGTGGCAGCCCCCCCAATATGGCCTGTGTGGTCAGCGGGGCTATAAACAACAAGATTGGATTGGATTGGATTGCCCAAAACCATTTCTGGGTTGGTTTTTTTGGTAGCATGTTTTATGATGTCTCAGACCCAACGTAGAGAAAGCAGAGATCATCTTGTTAAGTGTGGACACTTTTGTCTTTCATGTTTTTTTTACTGTGTGAATCTCCCAGGTCAGCTTCCAAGAGCAGACCTGCCAGTGCCTTCATTCCCTTCATGTATATATATACACATGCAGAAGATCCTTAAAGCACCTTAAAGATCCTGTATAACTCATGTCAGTATTCAGTGAGTTACGGAAACATGAACATACCCAGCATGCAACCTGTACAATGAAATGAGCTGCTCTGAAGTTTGAATGTGTCAGCTGAGGCCAGCAGGCAGACCTCCTGTAAAATTACAAGCATGGGAGAAGACCAGGGACTACACACCCCACCACACCCAGTAACGGAATGCACAGAGAGAGAGAGACAGAGAGAGAGAGAGAAAGAGAGAGAGTTGTTAAGACAGTCTGGAGAGAGAGAGAGAGAGACAGAGAGAGAGAGAGACACACACACACACACACACACACACACACACACACACACACACACACACACACACACACACACACACACACACACACACACACACAGACAGACAGAACATGGGGACATCAGTATCTGTGGACCCTGATACTACTGCCATGAATTATAAAACCACACAAACGGACCACAGACACCAGTATGGTGATTTTGCACACACAGACTAACCCTCGTCCTTTTTTCCTCAGGCTCGCGTGCGGAGAAGAGGCAGCGAAGAAGACGAGCCAAGGTCACCGTTTGAGCACATCGACCTTTACCGGGACTACACGGGGGTCAAGGCCCAGGTGACCACTGACAACGGGGGTCAGAGGTCACCCAGACACGCGCCCTTGGCTGTGTCCTCCGACAAGGCAGAGGAAAACGGGCCGGCTTCCCCTCAGGTGGGCAGACAGTTTTGATTGATTGATCGATTGATTGATTTATCTATGTATTCATTTTTGCGATGAAGGCTTTTTGTATTTATTTATGTCTTTATTTTTGTGATGAAGGCTTATTTGTTGCATTGACAAAACAAATGTGATTACCAACATATCCCCATCTCTGAAGGTGTTTTTCCCTATCTACACAGTCATGTATGTAGCAGAATTTTTTTTAGGAAACCCAGACAGACGCTAAAGCCAAGTGGTTACAACCATTAGACTTCAATCCCATCAGTCCTTGGAGTCATGGGTTTTAAGGGGAGGGGGGGGAGCAGTGGAGTCGGCACTGATGTTAACTCTAGAGCAAAAATTCTCTTGAACGAGATTCGAACTCGGGTTCAGCAGATCATGAGGGCATCTCTCTGACCTTCAGGCTATGGTTTATTTATTTATTTGAAAAAAAAATCATTCTGCGATGGGGTAGTAAGTAGATTATCTCCCATGTGATCAGAGCATGACAATCACAGCGTCGTGTTTCTATTTAGAGACACACCTGGGAATTGTCGATGCTCTGATTCCTTGGGTAGTGGTCGAAAACCCTCCGTTGCATACACTTCGCCTTCACAAAGAAATGTGATTTAAGTTAAGCAACCTCTTTTTAGAGGTCACATTCTAAGCTGGCTGGCTGTGCCGTGTTCCCGAGGTTTGTGCAGAGATGGGACATAAAATAGGTCCGCTCTGTTAGAGTTCTTTTATATCTTTTATATTTAATGGTGTGTGTGTGTGTGTGTGCAGGCGTTGCGCGACAACCAGATCCACATCCGTCCTCCCCACCTGATGCACACCACAGGCTCCATCCGCCAGTGGAGACACCGCCCCGAGGTGCTCATCAAGGGGTGCTGCAACTACACCGCCCATGTACGTCCTCGTTTTTACCTGTGCCTACCTGTGTGTGTGTGTGTGTGTGTGTGTGTGTAGTGTGTGTGTGTGTGTGTGTGTGTGTGTGTTGTGGTGTGTGTGTGTTGTAGTTTAAAAAAAATAATAATTTGTTTTATTCTTTTATTTCGAGGATGATAAGCACTCATGTGTTTTTTTTCTTTTACATCCAGTCCCTGTGTGTATGCAGTTTTGTAACTTTTGTCATCCTGGTTCATTCCCACCAGCACACAATGGCCTACTCTTCCATAAAGTAGAACGGGTTTTAATGTGTGTGCAAGATGTTCTCCGTGCGTTCACACACAGGATCTCAGTTTAACCGTCTTAGCCCCGTTGCGGCCGCAGCCGCCCGTAACAGCACCTGCTGCTAGATTCCGTTGCGGCCGTAGCCGCCGTTGGTCCTGACCACGTGGGCAGTACTTTTCCATCACACACATACCTCGTGGTTCTCACACAATGTGTCTGAAATTTGGTGGGGCGATGCAGGGAAGGTTTCAGATGGTGCCAGTGATAAATTTAGACCACTAACAGTGTGTACTTGGGAGGGAAGGAAGAAAGCAAGGCTGGCGATAGAAACGCCTTTCACTCATAACGCGTGGCGAAAAAAAATGGCGTCTTCGTTGGTAGCAGACGATTCATCTAACTAACTAGACAATAAAATGAACGTGTTTGCATTGGAAGTAGAAAAAATTCAATGATAAATATTAAGTGAGTCAGAAATAAAAAGCTGACGGGGGAGAAGAAAGGAAATAACGCAGTTGGAGAGAAGATTGAACCCGACTACACGGCACATTCCTGCAAGCGTGGCGACCTGTGCTACCCACACGCTGTGGAGAAATTTGACGGGGGGGGGGGGGGGGGGGGAGAGGTCCGCAGTATAAACGCTAGAAAATGTGACGCCTTTTGTCTATTTTCTAGTTAATACCACACTTTTTATTTGAAACTCAACGGACAGATTTGCTGATGACGAAAATACCGAGAAGGAAAAGAAAATAGACCTCAAGTCTGCCAAGATGCCACAGGTGACAGCGATAGGTACACCCCCGACACATCCACATTTTGTGCTTTCTGTGATGTGATGTGTCCCTGTGCCATCACTATGACTACTTTAAAGGCTATCACGATTAAAATTTTGTAGAATTACAGAAGTTCTGTGTTGTTTCATGTTTGTCACACCTGTGTGGTGACACTGGTGACAATGTGACACTTATGTACAATATTACACTTCTGTGCACTTAACAAACATGTGGTAAGACATAGACATCTGAAATGCAGTATATAGGTAAGATATTGATTGAATATTCCTTGTTTTCAAAAGACAAAAAACCAGTTAAACAAAAAGTATGCCTCATCAAGACATATAAAACAATAGGTGTTATGAGGACATTGTGTGACTCATCCTTGAAGTACAATTGCACACAAACATTAATAAACACGTTAGCTAGGCATCAGTTCTTTATTCAACACTTACATGTATGAATTTGTGTCTATTCCATATATATTTTGCTGGTTTATTGTATACAACATACTTTTACCTGTGATTGGTGACAAATAAGGTGACAACGACACGACATTTTGTGACCAGACATGTAAACTTGTCTTAAAATGCAAGTACAAAGATATATCTAGCTTGTGACAAAATTTCAGCTTGATAGCTTGTCATGCACACAGACAATTGTCTCAGGAGTAGACTATGTCAGTTTGGGGTAGAAAACTTTAAAAGAATTCAAAATCTACAGGCAGTTTAGCTCTGTAGAATTCAACAACAAGAGGGTTAAAGTCTCATCCGAAGGACTTTTGAGGGAGTGGAGCTGGCACTGATGTTAACTCCAGAGGATTAATCCTCTTAAACGAGGTTCGAACTCAGGGTCAGCAGATCATGAGCACATCACGAGCGCATCACTTCGACCACCAGGCTATCCTGTCCCCTTAGTGGTTGTGTATGCAGGCAAAAAAGAAAAAAAAACAAATCACCCAAAAAAACAAAAAACCCACAAAAAACAAAAGTTGTGTATGCAGGCATGTTTCTGTCAAGAAACCACAGACAAAAAAAAAGAAAATTGAAGTGAAAGTGTAATGTGATACAATTTCATTATGTATGGTGGTCTTGTGTCTTTTGAGTCTAGGATTTGTATCAAGGTGCCTGTCGGTATTGAAATTTGCCCTTCACAGGATGATTAATATGTTTTTGACTTGATTGACTGTGGTTTTCATGTCATTCATCAGCCTGAATTTGAGGTACAATTGAAGGAGAAAGTTGTTGGCAGGGATGTGTGTGGAATTTGGCTGGCTGGTTGGTTGCTTTTCATAAACCTAGTTTTAAAAGTTTTTGCTTATTTTTTTAATGATTAATTTGCATTCTAGTTGTAAGGCAAAGATGTGTGTGTGTGTGTGTGTGTGTGTGTGTGTGTGTGTGTGTGTGTGTGTGTGTGTGTGTTGCGCGCGTGTGTGTGTGTGTGTGCGCGTGTGAAAAATTACTGGTGGTAGTGGAAGTAGAGGTAATTCAGAAAACATGAGAATAATTTCTGAAAACAAGTTGGAGGAGAAAATAAAAAAAGAGGTCGAGTCATAACAAGGGAGAGCACCCATCATGTACAAAATAGTGCCATAAGTAGGGTTGTTTCCCTTACACCATAGTGCTGTCTTTCCAGGGGTTTTTTTTGTTTTGTTTTGTTTTGCTTTTCTTCTTAAATCCTGGTAAGGGACTGGAGGGAAAGAGAGAGAGACAGAGTGAGTGTTCTTATAATAATGAATTAATTCGTAGAGAGACAAGCAATAACAACATGATCACCCTGATTACTTGTTTAGATATCAACCCTGAAGATATTGATGTCTTTGTGAGAGTCTCATCATCATTGTTATTCCTGCCCCCCCGCCCCCCTCTCTTTCTCTCTCTCTTTCTCAGTGCCACTGTCTCTGTCTCTCTTTGTGCCACTCTCTCTCGCTGTCTCTCTCTCTCTCTAAAAAAGCACATGAGTGCTTATCTATTATCCTCGAATAAAAGAATTTGCCTTGCTCTCTCTCTCTCTCACATTGTCATGAGTGTTATTTCTCTTTTCTCGTTCTTTCAGTATCTGGGGTCCACTGTGGTGAAGGAGCTGAAAGGAGCCACGTCCACACAGGAGGGCATCGCCAAACTGAAGGTGAGGGAGCTAGCTCCTCATAGTACTATTGGGGTTTTGTGTGTTTTCTTTTTGTTTTTATACCTCTGTCTTTCTTTCTGTGGATATATCAGATCTCAACGGAAATGTCCAGCAGTGTTTGATTATTAAAAACAAATTATTTGAATGGTTCTTATTCTTGGAGAGTGTGTGTGTGTGAACAGAAAGAAAACTGCGTAGGGCATTCATGTTAGATATATAAAGTATTGTCCTTGTATACTTGTATGATGTTCCACACTTTTTAACTTGTACTCCCATCCTTCAAAATGAGGATGGGGAAAACCCCCCAACTAAACCCCCAAAAAACCAATCTTGAAAAAAAGGTGTATTGATACTCAGTAGATGATGGCTTTCCCCCCAGCTAAGGTTAAGCAACATCAAGCATGGTTACCAAGTGGATAGGTGACCGTTTGTGCGCCTTGTCTTCAGTACAGTCCCCCAGTTCACCCATCTGTCAATGGGTACCTGCCCTGTTTAGGGTCAGGGAAGGTAAAGCAGTGAGGGAGAGGAGATGGGCACCGCCCTTATTATGCTGGCCCCTGGAGAAGCTGAGGTCTCTGATGCCTCGCTCCCCTATGACCACATAGGTTATGGGACACCTTTACCTTTTTTATACAGCTGGTCCAACTAGGAGCTAAGTCAAAATGACCCTGAGTATGTTTTGTGTTCATAATCAAGTAGTTACTGTTAGTGATGTGAGTATTGTGTGTGTGGCTTTCTTTAGCAGTGTAAATTCACTGTCTTTATGGTGGACTGGTGTTTTTCCTCTGCAGCAAAGGCTAAGGCGAAAGTTACAGGTCGGTTTGATGACGGTGGTGACTAGATGTTGTGGTTTCTTTCAGTGCAGTTGTCCCAGCGCTTGTGTGTTATTAGACAGACCCCTCCCTCCCTCCCCTGTTTTTGGTGGTTTTTTTAAAATTTATTTTTTTATTCCAACCAACTGATATTTCACTCCCTCCCTTACCCATACCCTCTGCACTTTTTTTTATATTTTTTTTTAGTTTGTCTTTTGTGCCTTTTTTGTTGTTGTTGTTGTTGTTGTGACCGTTAGAGCTAGTGTTGTGCTTTGGAGAATTTTTTTAAGTTGTTTTTGGAGTGTGTACGGTTTTTAGAAAAAGAATTGAGAATGTTTTTTTGTTGTTGAGAGGTGTGTTGTGTGCATGCGTAGTGTGGGGTTTTGTTATTTTTCCAATTTTTTTTTTTATAGTGTCTAAGTTTGTGATTGGTGTCAGCATGTTTGTCTGTTTTGGAGTGTGTGTAGTTGTGTGTGCAGTATCAACAGTAGTAGACAACAACAATTTTAGCAACAACAGAGAAATAACAGAAAAAGAGGACTCCATGCTGATCCTATAATCCTTCTGTCTCTTGGTTTAATTAAACAAGATATCTATGTATTCAGAAAACCATATTCAAGACAACATACTAATAGCTCATATCATGCTCTTGGTATTTATAAGGAAAGATCTCCGAAGTCAGAATGTGGCTACCTTCATGGTGGGGAAAAAAACGATTGCATACACAAAATCTCACCATTGGTGAACCTTGGAGCCTATTTTAGGAAGGATAATAATGTAAGAAGAGGATTGAGGGAACTGTGAAGAATTGTGACAGGTCTGATCTTGAGGGATCCAGGTTTTGTGCTTGAAGTAGGCATTCAAAGGTGACATACACTGCTCCTTAAGGTGAGATACGGGTCCAAAAGTGGCCAAAACCATGTTTTTTTTAGAATTAAAAATAGCTGGATGCATTTATGGAGATTTCCCTGTGTAAAATTAAAGAATTAAGACCGTAAAATATATCTGTAGAAACAGGTTACTCATACTTGTTATAGATAAAAAGGCTTAGGATTTTGCAATATTGGGTTTTGGTGGCCATATTGGATTGTTTTCATGGTAACAGTGCAGAAAACTGACTTTTAACATGGGCTTGTAAACAAAATTTCATCAGTTTCGACCCCAGTGTCCCACCTTAAGAACAGCACCAAGAAGATTTCAACATGAAGATGGATAGTGAATAGAATTATTGGGAATACTAAGGCTTGGCGTGGGGAGAAAAATATTATTTTGTAATCAAAATAGAAAGAGTTAGTTTTTTTTAACACTCTTCCTTGGTTGGTGACTATAAACCAAGGTTCTGTGTGTGAACGCACGCAGAACATCTTGTGCACATGTTAAAACCTGTTCTACTTTTTGGAAGAGTAGGCCATTGCATGCTGGTGGGAACGGATGACAAGATGTACATTGTTCCTGATCTCCACATGGGCAGACAGGCAGGCAGGCAGGCAGGCAGGTAGGCAGGCAGGCAGGCAGGTAGGCAGGCAGGCAGGCAGGCAGGCAGGCAGGCAGGCAGGCAGGAAAGTCATGTAGTACAGGAAGTTTCAAATCACAGCACTGGAGTCGTTCTCTTTCATCTGTGTAAATGTTATGAACAATTCTGGATTGCTATCATGGCACACTTCTTGAGTTGTTGTCTCTGATTCTTCCTCTGTGCTATACTGCTGTGGACCAGGAGGAGACTGACTCACACCTTGATTTTGTAAAAATTCTGTTCAGTGACAGACGCTGTAGCCAAGTGGTTAAGACCATTCGACTTCAATCCCATGCGTTCATGAAGTCATGGGTTCAGTGCAAGCTCAGCAGTGGCTGGTGAATTAAGGATGGGGATTTTTACGATCTCCCAGGTCAACTTCAAGTGCAGGCCTGCCAGTACCTCAGTTCCCTTCGTCTATATACATATGCAGAAGATCAAATAAGCATGTCAAAGATCCCGTAATTCATATCAGTGTTCGATGGGTTATTGAAGCACGAACATACCCTAGCATACATCCCGTAAACTGGAATGCGGCTACCTTCATGGTGGGTAAAAACGGCTACATATTATGCAAAATGGCACCATCAGTGAAGCCAGGAGCTCTAGCTGAGGATTTAAAAAAAAAAAAATGAATGTCTGTGAATCTTTCCCTTTGTTGTGCTGCTAGGGTGATGCCCTAAGGCCAGGAGAAGACCCAGGCCTGAGTTACTGTCGATACTCTGCTGCAGTCCTGAAACTCTGATAGGAGTAGAGTTTAGCAGCATCTGCATGACATTTTTTGCATGTCCTTGGCACTGTTTTTCCTTCCTCTCTAGCCTAGTCAGTTCCCTGGTATGTGGATGGTTCATGTCTGTGTACTTGTTTTTTGGTGCCAGTGTTGTTAGCTTTTTATTTATCTATCAGTTTATTTATCTTTTCTTTTTGGGTTTCTTTTCTTTTTGTTGTTGTTAAATGTTCAGTAGTGTGAGACATCTTTTGTGTTAAATTCTTTCTTGTAGTTGTCAAAGACATTTTAGGTTTGGGAGAGGGGGGTAGTATCATCATCATCATCATCATCATCATCATCATCATCATCATCATCATCATCATCATCATACTTTTGGAAGAAATACCTGGCAGTGTTCTGTTTTGGATGCATGTGTAGTAGTTCTTAGTCTATCACGTTTCTCTCTCTCTGTTTCTTTTTTTTGTTTTAAAAAGGATATTTTTTCTTTTTAGAGCGTTGAGTACCTCTATGACTTGACAGTGTGATTGATTTTTCAATTCTGTGTGAATGCCATTTTAAAATTTAAATTGACACACAGTTTAGATGCATTTCATTTTTGCTACACTTGCAGCCAGAACCAGACATGGGAAAATTTCAATGGCGTCAATTTAAAGACCTTATTCAAAGTTTCAGTCTGATGTTTTTAACTGGAAATGCTCCTTTGAATCACATACACTTAGCTGAGTGGTTAAGACCGTTTGACTTCAATCCCTTGGGTCCACGAAGTTATAGGTTTGACCCTCGCCAGTGTCTAGTGAATTAAGAGTGGGGGGGGGGGGGGGTTTACGATCTCCTAGGTCTATTTCAAGTGCAAACCTGCCAGTGCCTTAATTCCTTTCATGTGTATACACATGCAGAAGATCAGATATGCATTTTAAAGATTTTGTAACATGTCAGTCTTCAGTGGGTTACAAAAACACAAATATACCCAGCATACAACCTCCTAGTCAGAATGTGGCTGCCTTCATGGTGGGCAAAAATGATGACATACGCAAAATCTCACCATTGGTGAATCTCTTAGCTCTAGCCAAGGAACAAAACAAAAAAGTCTGTTTTATCTTTTTTTCCTCTTTCGTGCCGTTTCTGATGTTTGCTCTCAAATTAGTCCTTACAATACCAGATGTTCTGAACAGTTGGCTAAGCTAAACATCTCTAAATGAAAAATCAGCAGTGACCCACCTCTGTGTGTGTGTGTGTCTCTCTCTGTCTGTCTCACACACACACACACACACACACACACACACACACACACACACACACACACACACACACACACCCACACACCCACAGTCAAGTGAGCATAGACCATCACTCAGGAAAAAAACCCTGATACCCTTATCAACTATGCGTTTGCTTTTTCAATTGAAACTCGCGAGTATTCATGTGTCTATCTATCCATGAAGTCAACCAGTGCCTTATACATACATAGGCTGAAGTCTGAATTTGTTAGTCCACAAGAGTCTGAAGATGGAGAGTTTTGGGTTAGGTATGAGATGGCTAGTGACAGAAATAGCCATAGCCGGCCATACATAGCCATTTTGGTTAGAGTGTGCAGTGCCTGGTTTACTCCTGTGCTTGTCACTCTGCAGGAGGTCTGCCTGCTGGCCTCAGCTGACACATTCCCACTTCAGGGCAGCTCATCAAAAAGTTTATAAGAAAAAAAAATTCAGATTTGCATAAAAACAGGCAGGAGAATGGGCTGGAAAGGCAGAAAGTAGGCATGAGAGGGAAGGGGGGGGGGGGGGGGGGGGGGGTGTGGAGAGGTGAGGAGAAAGACAGAAGCATTGGGAGTGCTAGAAAAGGGGAAATTTCTAGCCTAGAAGTTCTAGAAGATGGGGGATGCTATTTATATCAAAAGGGCCCCTGGCATCCCCATTGGGGAGGGGAAAGAGAGAGAGAGAGAGAGAGAGAGAGAGAGAGAGAGAGAGAGAGAGAGAGAGAGAGAGAGTGTTAAGGGTTTTTTTTTTGGGGGGGGGGGGGTCCAAGATAATGGTGACAGTAACTACTCCATGCAGATATGTCACTCTTCAGTGATTTTTTTTCCCCTAGGTATCATTCTGCCATCAACAGGTACAAGCCAGTGAGCATGTCTTGGCTGTGTTAGTGATGCATGATATGGCTGTGTTGATTTCTTATCCCTGGTGTATGATATTGTTGTTATCATGAATGGGAATGGTCGTGTCGGCATGGCTTCGTTTTGTATGATGGATTTTTAATATTGATTCATTTAGTTTTCGTTGACTTCTGTGGTGTCATTTGCATATCATGAAGGAATGTGTAGGTGCAGCTTCATTTGCATATTGTGAATGAATAAGTTGGTGGTACAGCTTCATTTGCATATTGCGAATGAATGAGTAGGTACAGCTTCATTTGCATTTTGTGAATGAATAAGTTGGTGGTACAGCTTCATTTGCATATTGTTAATGAATGAGTGATTTGGTGGTACAGCTTCATTTGCATATTGTGAATGAATGAAGGAATAGGTACAGCTTCATTGGCATTTTGTGAATGAATAAGTTGGTGGTACAGCTTCATTTGCATATTGTTAATGAATGAATGATTTGGTGGTACAGCTTCATTTGCATATTGTGAATGAATGAAGGAATAGGTACAGCTGCATTGGCATTTTGTGAATGATTTTGGGTTTGTGGGTATGGCCTTATGTTTATAATTATTATAATGAAATATTGTTGAAATTTTTTTTCCTGTGTATAGTAAGGGGGTGGGATAGCTAAGTGGTCAGAGCGCTCGCTTTCCCCCAGTCAAGTTAAGCAGCGTCGAGCGTGGTTACCAGTTGGATGGGTGACCGTTTGCATGTCTTAGCTTCAGTACAGTCCCCCAGTTAACCCAGCTGACAATGGGTACCTGCCCTCTTTAGGGTCAGGGAAGGTAAAGCAGCGAGGGAGAGGAGATGGGCGCCGCCCTCAACATGCTGGCCTCTAGAGAAGCTGAGGTCTCTGATGTCTCGCTCCCCTACGACCGATTAGGTTATGGGACACCTTTACCTTTTTTACCTATAGTAAGAACAAACAATGATTGTATTTTTCATAGAAAGAACCAAGTGGTGTCTCTATCTCCTGTCATCATACTGGATGATGCAGTCACATTTTGTTTGATGCCATGAAAAACGATAACCTCGTGCTCCATTTCTGATGGTGAGCCTCGATTCAGCCATTGGTATCAGAGTCTGGGGGCGGGATAGCTCAGTGGTCAGAGCGCTCGCTTTCCCCAAGTCAAGTTAAACAGCGTTGAACGTGGTTACCAAATGGATGGGTGACCGTTTACGCGCCTTGGCTTCAGCACAGTCCCCCAGTTCACCCATCTGTCAGTGGGTACCTGCCCTCTTTAGGGTCAGGGAAGGTAAAGCAATGAGGGAGAGGAGATGGGCGCCGCCCTCAATATGCTGGCCCCTAGAGAAGCTGAGGTCTCTGAAGCCTCACTCCCCTACGACCACATAGGTTATGGGACACCTTTACCTTTATCAGAGTTATTGCCATACACCTTACTGTTGTGGGGTTGTAGAGGAAGGGAGGGGAAATGGAAAGGGGTGGATGGGGGTGGGGGAGAATCAGTGGACAGGTGGATCGGTGGTCTAGAGGTAACGCACCTGCCTGGAAAGCAAAAAGTCTGGGTTGGAAGTGTCCAGTGGTTCGATCCCCATTTGGGCCCGAGGAGGGAAGAAACGTAGAGAACACAGAGGGACAAAGCCACGACATAGCGTCATTTGGACATAGCGCAGAAACATTCCTTATAGGGCACATGGAACGCAGCATGAATGGAATATGGCATAAAGATAGAATACACTAACGGAATAGGGCACATGGAACGCGAAATGACTGGAATATGGCATATAGATAGAACGCACTAGAAGAATATGGCATGGAACGTGACGACTGGAATATGGCATATAGATAGAACACACTAGAAGAATATGGCATATAGAACGCAACATTGACTGGAATATGAATTGAAAGAAACAAACAGGGAAACGACACAGGAAATTATCAATAGTCTGACTGACAAGACAGAGAGGCAACACATCGTAGAACACAACGACGACTCACAGAATTTTAAATGATGAAGGAAGGAATCTCTATTTTACACACACACCCACACACACACACACACACACACACACACACACACACACACACACACACAGAAGAAACAGTTCCACACACAGAAGACACAACATAAACTGCATGTAATAGACAGACCAACTCAGTAGGTGAAGTCATGTGGAGGAAAGAAGAAAAAAAACAACCAAATCAACCCACAGATCAGTCAGAGAGAGAATAATCCTGAAGACACAATACAAGTCATCATTCCTCACACATGGAAGGAATGTAGTCTTGTGTTTTTCAGGTCTAAGGAGGGATGGTGGTGGTGGTGCTGTCTGTATGAAAGATGGTTTGGGGGGGGGGAGAAGAAGTTGGGGAGAGGGGGGGATGGGTGGGAGTGGGGAGTGTGTGTAAGGGGAGTAGAGATGGAGGAGTTGGGGGGTGGGGGGGTGGGGAGGAGTAGAGGGGGGGGGGGGGGTAGGGGAGTAGTGGGGGGGGGGGGGAGAGCCTAGAGGGTGAGAGGAGTAGGATGATTTTCTGACGTTTGATAATGGTTTTCACGCTTGATGCGGCAGTATGCTGAAAGGGCCGCAGAGACTTTAATTATCCCTGGAATTAAGGGGCCGCTCATGTGTGAAGCGCCACAGCAAAGCTGGCTGATAGAGGAGAGAGAGAAGAGAAGAGAAGAGAGAAGAAGAAGACGAAGGAGAGGAGAGAGAGAGAGAGAGGAGAGAGAGAGAGAGAAGAGAGAGAGGAGAGAGAGAGAGAGAGAGAGAGAAGTGGGGAGGGAGAGAGAGAGAGAGAGAGAGAGGGGGGGGAGGGGGCAAAATCAATCAAGATGTCTGAGCCGTGTTGAAGAAAGAGGTGGTTTTCAATTTTGAAGGGAAAGACAGGGGCTGTTTCGCTCGGAAAGACAGAAAGAAAGAAAAAAAAAAAGAAAAAAAAAGAGGAAAAGGATGAGGAGGATGGGAGGGGTAAAGTACTGAAATACTTCATCTTCCCTCCCTCCATCCCAGCCCTCCACACCCCCTTCTTGTTCTTCCTCTCCCAGTCTTGAAATGTGTCGCACCCTCTACCATCAACCATCACCTTCCTCCCCCCATCTAAGTTTCAGTCACTGTTCTGACTCTGTTGCCAGAATCTTATGATGAAAGTAGTATGAAAACTCTGTGTGTGTGTGTGTGTGTGTGTGTGTGTGTGTGTGTGTGTGTGTGTGTGTGTGTGTGTGTGTGTGAGAGAGAGAGAGAGAGGGAGAGAGAGAGAGAGAGAGAGAGAGAGAGAGAGAGAGAGAGAGAGAGAGAGAGAGAGAGTGCTTATGATGATGATGATTATGTTGCAAAACCAAAGAGAGATCTGCTCCTTGTCACACGATGTGGACTTCAGCATAAAGAAATGGAGAATGGCAGGAGAATGGACTTGTTAAGGCAGACAATAGACAAGAAGAAGGAGTTGACGGGAAGAAAAAGAACAAGGCTGAAACAAAGAGAGGGATAGAAAAAGGGAATTCCTAGCACATCATTTGCTGAAGATGGAGATGGTATTTTATACTGACAGGCTCTCGGCATGCCCAGGGGCAGGGGGGAGCAGTCGCATTACATGTTGTCTCCCCCTCCTCCCATTCCTTGTATTGTTCCCTATTGTTCTCCCCGCAGGCAGATGTGGTGTTCCATATAGCCTATGGAGGGCGGAGGACCGTGGGGAGTGGAGGAAACTGATAGCAGAATCTTCAGTAGTGCCGCCACGGTCCGCGGGACTACGGGACAGGCGAAAGTGATATATATATATATATATATATAATATATATATATATATATATATATATATATATATATATATATATATATATATAATAAAATCTGGACGCAGTGTCAGTGTTACTTTTTTGCGAAAAAGAAAAAAAACAAACCCAACAAACAATGGGTCTCTGTCTGTCTGCTTCTCATTTAACTTTTTTGTGTTTTGTTTTCAGTCTCCCTCCGTTCCCTTGCGGCCATAATATCAATGAGCATTTTAAAACAAAAATATAGATCTAGTTTTTCTCTAAATTTACATACAGTCTATTAATAACTTGTATGAGTTGTTTTTTTTCTATGTGGGGGAGGGTATAGGTGCAATAAATATACAACATATTTGAAAACATATCACATACGATGAAGGTCCGTGATATAAAGCTTCCAATGCATACTGGGAGAGAGGAGAGAGAGGGGAGAGAGAGAGAGAGAGAGAGAGAGAGAGAGAGGAAGAGAGAGAGAGAGAGAGAGAGAGGAGAGAGAGAGAGAGAGAGAGAGGAGGAGTGAGTGAGGTGAGTGAGTGAGTGAGTGAGTGAGATGTGAGTGAAAGAGAGAGAGGAGAGAGAGAGAGAGAGAGAGAGAGAGAGAGAGGAGAGAGAGAGAGAGAGAGAGACGTCATCCTTCGTTCCCCTTCCGATAACAACAACAGTGTCAGCTGAATATTGTGATAAAAGTACAGGTGTAAGAGTATTACATCAAAGTAGTGTATTGTCAGAACGGATCCTAATACACGCTCTTCTTTTTTTGATATTGCTCATAGGCTAAGCCACGACGACTGAAGCTACTACATCAGGGATTGAGGTTTATTTTGCTCAGACCGTAACATTAATGATAACAATAACTTACCGCCACATTCTGTCTTCTGATCAGTCAAATCAGACTTGCCAGGTTTTGTGTTAGAAAAAAAAATGAAAAGAAAAGAAAGAAAGGTGGGTACAGGTGCAGTAGCCACCTTAGTCGTTTAAGTTTTTAATTAATTAAAACTTTTTTCCCTACAGGTAACTCGCTATAGGATAACTTATTATCTACTAATCTTTCCTTCCATATCACCCACTACTTGGTTACGGTAGTGTACAAAGTCCCCCCAAAAAACAACAACAACAACAACCCAAAAGCAAAAAAACAAAAACAAAAAAACAAACCCTCCCCCCCCCCAACAAAAATCCCCACACAACACCCAAAAAACCCTGTTGCATACGCTGTAGCCGAGGAACGAAAGAAAGAAAATTACCCCCCCCCCAAAAAAAAAAAAAAAAAAAAAAAAAAAAATCACAATAACAAACAAACAAAACCACCACTGCAGAACGGGCAGCTATCACCAGTGCCCTTGTCTTATAGTGTGTGCCATGGGTAACCTAGCTACTGCCATAGAAACCAGTGTCAACTGCAGTTTCCCCTTAGGAAAAAAAAAAGAAAGATGGAAAAAGGCAGAGAGAGAGAGAGAGAGGAGAGAGAGAGAGAGAGAGAGAGAGAGAGAGAGAGAGAGAGAGACGGACGGAGAGAGAGAGAGAGAGAGAGAGAGAGAGAGAGAGAGAGAGAGAGAGAGAGAAGAGAGAGAGAGAATAACAAAACTAGAGGGACTCCCCCCTCCCCAGGATATCAGGAGACACTGTTTTTTTGCCGCAAGACCCAGGGAAAGGAAGAGGTGAAGTTCTAGAGATGGAACAGACACTCCCCGTGTGGGGATGCTGGGGGTGGGGGGGCTGTCAGTATGAACAGCATCCCCCACCTTCTGCAAAATTGTGCTGGAAATTCCCTCTTTTCTATCCTTCTCTTTGCTCCTTGTTCCTTTTCTCCCCCTCATCACTTTCTTGTCTATTTTCTGCCGTCTTGGCCAAATCTCCTACCCCCCCCCCCCCCTCCCTTTTTTTTTTTCGTTCCCCAGAAGTGCTTCAAAGATATCAATTCTCTCTCCTTACCTCGAAGTCGGATGCGCTGGGCCTGACTTGTCAGGTGCTTAACGGCAGCGGCGACGCATTTTCGCGCTTATGACAAACAGTAGTTGCTGTCTGATTGTTCGATGAAGAAGAAGGAGAAGAAGAAGAAGAAGAAGAAGAAGAAGAAGAAGAAGAAGAAGAAGAGGAGGTAGAAGTAGTAGTAGTAGTAGTAGTAGTAGTAGTAGTAGTAGTAGTAGTAGTAGTAGTAGTAGTAGAAGTAGTAGTAGTAGAAGTAGTAGTAGTAGTAGTAGTAGTAGTAGAAGTAGTAGTAGTAGTAGTAGTAGTAGTAGTAGTAGTAGTGGAAGAAGAAGAAGAGGAGGAAGAGGAAGAAGAAGAAGAAGAAGAGGAGGAGGAGGGGGACATCCATGCAGTGGGCAGGACACAGGTCTGAAGGCACTGACTGGCAGACGTGTAGACAGACGGCACTGCTCCTCACTTCAGCATGCCCTCATTAACCACAAGCTAAAGGGGGGGAGAGGGGGGGGGGGGGAAAGGCAAAGGGAATGGTTTAGAAAAAGAAAAAAAAAAGGACGTTAAGAATGCAAATGAGCAGCAGTTTCCTCTCACTTTGGCGAGGTGGGGAAAAGTGAAAAAAAGAAAAATGAGATTGACTGGGGAGAATGGGGGGAGGCCCTGGGAGGCAAGAAGAGAGAGAGTCTGGACCAGGCTTGGCTTGGGCTCCTTCGGAAGGATGGATGCTTGGCCAAGCGCGAAAAGCAATGGGCCCTAAGTGGCAGGGACCTTTTTTTTTTTTTTTTTTTTTTTGCTGGGCAGCTGGACACTACTAGGGTTTTGTGTGTGTGTGTGTGTGTGTCTGTGTGTTGTATGTGTGTTGTGCTGTGTGTGTGTGTGTGTTGTGTGTGTGTGTGTGTGTGTGTTGTGTTTGGTGTGGTGTGTGTGTGTGTGTGTGTGTGTGTGTGTGTGTGTGTGTGTGTGTGTGTGTGTGTGTGTGTGTGTGTGTGTGTGTGTGTGTGGTGTGTGTGGTGTGTGTGTGTGTGTGTGTGTGTGTGTGTTGTGGTGTGTGTGTGTGTGTGTGTGACTGTGTGTGTGTGTGTGTGTGTGTGTGTGGTGTGTGTGTGTGTGTGTGTGTGTGTGTGTGTTTTGGTGTGTGTGTGTGTGTGTGTGTGGTGTGTGTGTTGTTGTTGTGTGTGTGTGTTTTGGTGTGTGTGTGGTGTGTGTGTGTGTGTGTGTGTGTGTGTGTGTGTGTGTGTGTGTGTGGTGTGTGTGTGTGTGTGTGTGTGTGTGTGTGTGACTCTGTGTGTGTGTGTGACTCTGTGTGTGTGTGTATGTGTGTGTGTGTGTGTGTGTGTGTGTGTGTGTGTGTGTGTGTGTGACTCGCCTGTCCCTCTGTTTGCCCACCGCTTTGTCCCCGCCCGGCCAAGGGGAAGTAATGGTCACCGAGGGGAAGTAATCGTGCCTAATATCAAACCCTGCCGGCAGTCTCTCTCTTCCCCCACCCCCTCATTTTTTTTTTCTTCTCTCTCAGTACGTAGTAAATTGGGGATGGGGAGGGGAGGGGGGAAGCAGCTCATCCGCAGGGTTCGAACTCTTCCTAAGCTGTGAGTGGAAGTTGAGGAGGTAGGGGGGGGGGGGGAGAGGGAGGGAAGGAGAGAGACAGAGACAGAAAGAGAGAGAGAGCAAGAGCTTACGGCCGATTACCCCTCTTCTGCATTTCTCAGGGCCGATAACCAATATTAAGGGAGAATTATCACCAGGCAGGCATATGATGCAATTTCGCCCCGGCCACAGTGGCCGCGGCATTTTAGATTTCTGTTTTAATCGATTTAGCCATTTTCTTTGCTCATTTATCAGGAGGGCAGAGAGAGAGAGAGAGAGAGGGGGGGGGGGGGTATGTTGGAGGAGGGGGGGGGGGGGGGTAGGATGAGTCCACCAGCCGGGGCCAAGGTAATCGTATTTAGGAGTCTTCCGGATCGGAAATGAAAGGGAGTGTGAAAGTCCTCACGTAAATACTTCAAGGGAAGGGGGTGGAGGGTGTGGGGGTGGGGGGTAGGAACGGAAAGGGTGAAGTGGAAGGGGGCAGCGGAGCACGTAAAACAGTTTCTGTTTTTTTGTTTTTTGTTTTGTTTTTTATATGGTCAAGGCTTTCTTTCTACCGGCTGGCAGTTTCATAGTTTTCTTTCTTTCTCTTTTTTTTCTTTTCTTTTTCTTCCTCTTGATGTGTTTGTGTCCCTGCTTCCTATGTCTGTATTGATCTCTCCTCTCTCTCTCTCTCTCTCTCTCTCTCCCTTCTCCTCTCTCTCTCTCTCTCTCTCTCTCTCTCTCTCTCCGTCTGTCTGTCTGTCTGTCTGTCTGTCTGTCTGTCTGTCTGTCTGTCTGTCTCTCTTTCTCACACACACACACACTCGTCACTTTTTTGTTTTGTTTTACTGTTTTTGTCGTAGTTGACTTTTGTTCTCCAGTCTGCCCCGTTGTTATCGCCGTCGTTTGAAGTTGAGGGCGTGAAAAATGCGATTGTGACCCCCAAGTATTGACACATCTTGTCTTTTGTGTTCTGTTTTGCATTGTCTTTTGTTTTGTTTTGTTGCCGTGGTTCAACTTTTGTTCAGGTAATCTCTTTGTTGGGTTTTAGTCCAGGTTTTTTGTTTTGTTTTGTGTTTTGGAGGAAGTCAGAGCAGTAGGGAGACAGGGGAAAACGTTTTGACAAATAAAGTCCATTTATTTTGTTAGAAGAACTTGATTTGTTACACGCACGCGCGCACATGCGCGCGCGCCACACACACACAACACACATACACACACACACACACAGATTGGATTTTATGACGCTTTTCAACAGTTTTATTTTGCTTGTTTGTTTGTTTGTTTTTAAAGGTAATGTAGATGTACAATTTTGAAATTTATCTTTTTCGTACGTTGTGTAAAACGCTCTTATTGCACTGATGTCTTTAAATTTTAGAGCGTCTTGCGCGCGCGCGCGCGCTGTGTGTGTGATATTTTTATTTGAAGTTATCTTGGAATGTTTAAACCAGTATTAAATGTAGCTTTCTTGTGTCTTTGGAGATTATGATTGGTATCAATATGCCTGTCAGTATTGTAATTGCCCTTCATGGGAGGATTGAGGGGTTTTTGACTTGATGTTTAGCAAAAAGTGTCTTGTCGATTTTACAATACAAATTAATTGGAAACTATGCATTTATTCACTTTTTAAAATTACTGTACTTATACACACAGGGACTGGATCTAAAAAGCACAAGAGTGCTAATTCCATTATCTTCTAAAGAAAAGAACGAATGGATAAGTAAATACATGAATAAATAAATATACAAAAAAACTACAGCATGGGTTAAGGGAACACTGCTATCTTCACATGATTATTTGTTTTTGGTGCCGTGTTCATGCCCAAAGTTAATGATAAAAATGAACAAAGTGGAATTCTTTTTCATGGACACCCTGTAGCTGTTGTATTGGGTGTTTAAGATAATTATTGGTTAGGTATTGCAACTTTTCTGTTGTGTTGCTGTGGGTATGGTCAGGTGAATGTTGTTTTCCTTTGTTTTCACGGTGAACATATCATTGGATGGATGTAGTAGCATGATAGTAGAACAAAACCAGGGTTTAGGAGTCCCAGTAGTGTGTGTGTGTGTGTGTGTGTGTGTGTGTGTGTGTGTGTGTGTGTGTGTGTGTGTGTGTGTTGTGTGTGTATGTGTGTGTGTGTGTGTGTGTGTGTGTAATTTATGTTATCAAATGTTTTTCAATTGATATTTATTTTTGCGTGTGCGACCGTTTCTACCCACCACGAAGGTTGCTGCATTCCGACTTCGGACAGGATGCTATATTAGAGTGGCAGGGAGAGCAGACTGTTTCAGAGGAACAAGTCATACCCTGATAGGAGGATAATGAAGTTGAATCCAGGATTATTATTGGTGATGTGAGGTGACAATTCAAGCCATGACACGACCCTAACGTTTACTACACCTTTGTGTGTGTGTGTGTGGTGTGTGTGTGCGTGTGCGTGTGCGTGTGTGTGTGTGTGTGGTGTGTGCGTGTGCGTGTGTGTGGTGTGTGTGGTGTGTGTGTGTTTTCCCTGTGCAGAAATCCACGGAGGTGATCAGCAAAATCCCCACCATCATGCTGTCCATCTCCTACAAGGGGGTCAAGTTCATTGACGCCAAATCCAAAGTAAGTAGCAACAGTACACTTCTTGTTGTTGTTGTTGTTGTGCAATCCCCAGCTTAACACTCTGGGGGTCACCCAGAATGTGCACTCCGACACACTCATCCATCCCACCTTGGAATTACTGTGATTGAAATTGCACACTGAATGAGAAATTTTGTGTGTGTGATTGTTTTTAAGTACCTCTCCATAATAGGCAGCCATACTCCGACTTCAGAGGATTTTTTTTTCTCCTTTTTGTTCACGTCGCTAGTATTTTTGATGAGTTTTTTCCCAAATGCGAATAAAAGCATGTGGCTTGTTTAATTCCATTTGAATCATGTGTTGTTGCTTGATTTTTACATTCCTGCTGACTTGTCTGAAAGGTGGAAACATTATTAGACATATGTTTAAAAAAAAAAGGAAAAGAAAAAAAAAAGCCCAGTAATCTTCATGAAGTACTGGATGACTCACGCGATATGAATTATTACGAATGTAGGTATTATCTTGTGATGTTAGCAAAACTATAATAATAATAATAATTGGATTTTGTAGAGTGCCTGATCTGCAAGAGCAGTAATGGTGTGTGTGCGCTCGCTTACACACACGCACGCATGCACGTACACATACACACACACACGTGCGTGCGCGCACGCACGCACTCTCTCTCTCTCTCTCTCTCTCTCCTCTCTCTCACTCTCTCCTCTCTCTCTCTCTCTCTCTCTCTCTCTCTCTCTCTCACGCGCACGCACGCACGCATACGCGCTCGCTCACATTATCCTCGAAATAAAAGAACAGAATAACAATGAATTACACACACACACACACACACACACACACACACACACACACACACACACACACACACACACACACACACACACACACAGCGCGCTTGCGCGCGTACGAATAAATACAAATAAACAATTATGGACTCTTTGTATATGTTTGTGTGTGTGCAGAGGGTGATCTGTGACCACGAAATCGCCAACATCTTCTGTGCGTGTCAGGACGGGGACCACATGAACTTCTTCGCTTACGTCACCAAGGACAAGGAGACCAGCAAACACTACTGCCATGTCTTCAGCGTCAGGAGTAGGGTGAGTACTGCACTCTACTCTACTGTTTTGTACTGTGTTGTGTTGTATTGTATTGTAGTGTATTGAAGTGTAGTGTACCATACTGTTGTTCTGTACTGTAGTGTACCGTTTTGTACTGTACTGTTCTGTACTGTATTGTACTGTTCTGTAATGAACTGTACAGAACTGCTCTGTTTTGTACTGTAGTGGACCGTTTTGTACTGTACTGTTCTGTACTGTATTGTACTGTTCTGTAATGAACTGTACAGAACTGCTCTTTTTGTACTGTAGTGGACCGTTTTGTTCTGTACTGTTTTGTAATTGTACTGTACTGTTCTGTATTATAAATATTGTAGTGTACTGCAGTGTACTGCATTGTAGTGTTCTGTAGTGTACTAGTAGTACTGTAGTGTACTGAACTGTTCTGTTTTCAGTTGTACTGTTCTCTATGGAATCACACTGTAATTGTAGTGTACTATCTTGTGCTGCTCTGTTTTGCATTATAATGCATTTTCCCCCATGCAGATGCTTGGGGGAGGGGGGAGGCCGTCAGTATAAATAGCAACTCCACCTTCTGGATATTCTGTGCTAGGATGTCCCTCTTTACTGTCCCTGGCTCGTTTCTGTTCCCTGTCACCTCCTTCTTGTCTGTTTTCTGCCTTCTTGGTCCATTCCCCTGCCTTTTTTCCCCAGAAAGACTTGTAATTCTCTCCCATGCCGGAGTTTGGATGTGCTGGGTTTAATTTGTCAGGTGCTTAATGGCAGCGCAACGTATTTTCGCTCCTATGAGGGACAACAATAGATGCTGTCTGAGTGTTCGAAGAAGAAGCACTGTATTGTGCTGTAGCGTAGTCTATTGTACT
>CM060336.1:4393506-4398506 GCA_030674155.1 Stramonita haemastoma
CCTGCCTGCCTGCTCTGCCTGCCTGCCTGTCTGTCTGTCTGTCTGCCTGCCTGCCTGTCTGTCTGTCTGTCTGTCTGTCTGTCTGTCTGTCTGTCTGTCTGTCTGTCTGTACTGTTACAGTGTTAGCTAGCAGTTCTGCCCACCAGTGCAAAAGGTCCAACGACATAGTTACAGACAGTGGGGGGGAAAGGAGAAACTTCTTGAATTCAACCTGGAAATTTACAGTCTCAAAATCAGCCAATAATGTCAGCAAACTTGATGCCAGACCAGACAAAGGCTATTTCTGACTAAAAAATCTGGCGCTGAACCTGCGTTTGAAATTCTTCGTCGTCGTCGTTGTCGTCGTCGTCGAACGCTCAGACAGCAACTTATTGTTGTCTGTCAAAATCATGAGCGAAAATGTGTTCAAGCGCCAGACAAGTCAGGCCTACCAGTGCATCCCGACTTCGGCATAGGAGAGAATTGTTATGTTTTAAGTCTTTCTGGGGGAAGAAGAGGTGAGGCGAATGGACCAAGACGGCAGAGAAAGTAGACATGAAGGAGGTGGCAGGAAGAAAAGGAACAAGACAGAAACAAAGAGAGGGATAGAAAAGAGGGAATTCCTAGCAAAGACCTTCCAGAAGGTGGGTATGCTACTTACACCGAATAACCCAGGCATCCCTATGGAAGATTGCGCTGATATGACTTTTTGGCCCCCTAAAAGAAAAAAAAAGGGGGGGGGGGAGGCTTTTCACGATTCAACCTGAAAATAGGAGCTGATGCCAGCAGATATGCCTGCTACTCGCCAGACCAGACAAGGCTATTTCTGACCACCACCACCACCCCTCAACACACACCACACACACACACACACACACACACACACAACACTACACACACTACACACACACACACACACACACACACACACACACACACACACACACACACACCACACCACACACACACACACACACACACACTACACACACTACACACGAACACACACACACACCACACAATACACACACACTACACACACTACACACACACACACACTACACACACTACACACACTACACACACACACTACACACGAACACACACACACACACACACACACACACACACACACACACACACACACACACACACACACACACACACACACACTAAAGTCTGTTGCTGATCCTTCATCGATATGATGATGTGCCAAGTACAAAAGGCTTCTTTTCTTTTTTTTGCAAGGGTCAAACCACAGGCAGTTCAAGTTTAAAAGGGAAGCTTCTTTAAAAACCTGAAAGAAAAGAGGAGCTGAAGTCTGCAGATAATGCCAGCCAGACATACAGACGTACGCCAGACCAGCCTAGACTGTGTTTGTCTGAAAACCTGGAGCTGATAATTATCATTTTTGCTTAAAAAAAAAAAAAAAAAAAAAAAAAAAAAAAAAAAAAAAAGCTCACCAGAGTCAAACCAGAAAGACAGCAGAGAAAACGTCTCAAACTGGAGAATGTAGGGGGCTAAGGCTACACTCCACCTTTCGCTTCCTGGACATGTAGTATCTTTTGTTAGAGTGCTAGTCCAGAAAAATTTTAATGTCTGCTCATTTTCACAGATTTTTAAAAGTATGACAAAAATGCATTGTATATTTGATATAGAGCAATACCAGGTAGTACTTAAAAGAAAGTTGAAAATGAACACCAAATCAGGATTGCTTGTGTTCCTGCAGTGTTGACCCCGCGCAAGCATGATATGGTTATTAGGAAGCTAGCAGACGACAAAGGACTGAGAGGGTATAGTATTTGCTGAATTTTTTATATATTTTTTCTAAATTCAATCCTACCAAATTTGTGCAAAATCAAATGAGTTTTGGGTTAGATGCTAGTCTTTCACAAAAAAGTGGGAGTGTTGTTTTCTTTCTCTCTGTGGATGCCTTAGTACATGTATACGATATGAATGCAGAGAGTGATATAGGAAAACAGAAGGAAAAGTGGCAAAAATTAAGGGTGGTGTGTGGCCTAAGTCAACAGATATATAGCCACACACACACACACCAGACCATACCAGCCTAGACTATTATGTCTGACTGAACTGACAAACCTGGCGCTGCTGATTCTACCACTGATTTTTGTCCAGTGGGGGAAAGGGGGGGGGGGGATGTTTTCAATAGGTTACACCTTCCGAAACTGAAGATCCGAGAGTCAACGTCAGCTGATAGATAGATAGATAGCATACCAGACTTACACCTCAGACTTCGTTGATCCTGTAACTGATAACATAATATACACCATTTATCACAGGCAAAGCTTCTTTCAAGAGCTTACAGTCACAGTCATGTTGCTTGAAATTGAAATGAAAAAACTAAACTGAGCAGAATTGAAATAGATCATGAAGATGATGATGAAGATGAAGATGATGATAATGATGATGATGATGATGATAACAATAAGCTAACGGCGAAGTCTGGATGCGCTGGGTCTAACGTTAGGTGCTTAATGGCAGCACAATGCATTTTCCCTCGTATTTCAAGGAGTTCTTGTCTGAGCGTTATACAAAGAAGAAGCTGAACTTTGACGCTGTTTCCTATTACATTATTTGCCTTTCTCACATTGTCTTTACTGTATAACCTTTGTTCAGTCTTAAACAAAAACGAGACAAGGTTCCAAAAACAACAACAAAAAATCCCCCAAAATTAGCGCTTGGTGAGGTCGACATACGGTCTTTTCACAAAAAAGACTCCAAAGAGCTTCCCACACTCTACTACTCTCTATGGGCTGGCTATTCTGATGATGATGATGACTATTATTCTCTCTCTCTCTCTCTCTCTCTCTCTCTCTCTCTCTCTCTCTCTTCTCTCTCTCTCTCTCTCTCTCTCTCTGTTCTTTGTACTCCTTCATACAGACACATCACCAGTTCTGCTGAATTGCTTATGAGGGAGGTTGTGTGTTGAACTAAATGAACTCAATGAACAAGGGAGGGGTGAGAGAGAGAGTGAGTGTGTGTGTGTGTGTGTGTGTGTGTGTGTGTGTGTGTGTGTGTGTGCGTGCGTGCGTGCGTGCGTGTGCGTGCGACAGACAGACAGGGAGTTGGGAGGGAGAAACAAAGACAGACACAGGCAGACAGAGAGACAGACACAGACAAAGACAAACAGTCCGGCAGAGACGAAGGGGGTGAAAGCAAAAAAGCATTAGCATCCCCAGTCAATCAGTCAGCTGCAGCCCTGTGAAGACTAATTGCTCCCTGCACCTGGTTAGTATGGGGTTAGCACAGGAGAACACCGTCTCCCCACATACATGCTACTATACAGCAAGTCTGGACACTACTACACAGAATGGGCTCCAACCTCCTTTCTCCCCCCCCCCCCCTCTCCATCCATCCTCTCCCCCTTCCCAGGTTTTTTTTTTTCTCTGGCATCCCCACCTGTACAGTGCTGACAAGGTAGAAGAAGAGGGGAGGGATGGAGGGGGAGGGAGGAGGGAGGGGGCATGGGGAGGTCAAGGAGGTTGGTGGGGGAGGTGGGGGGGGGGGGTTGTCGGTGCCAGGTGTTCTTTGCAGACACCTCTGTCAACAGAATTTCAGTACTGCTCTATCATCCCGTTTTCTGCCTTGTTACAATTAAGTACAGGTAGCACACAACTTTTTTTTTTTAAGTGGGACCTTGAACAGTGTGTTAACACTCCTTTGCTGTTATTGCTCTTCTTGTTGTTGTTGCTGCTGATGGTGGTGGTGATGATGGTGGAGGAGGAGGAGGACAACGACGATCATGATAACAATAACGACGACGATGATGACAACATAAAATAATACATCTTTTCTTATTTTCATGACTTTTTTTGTTCACAAGGACTTGGTAGACCCTGTGTTACATCTTATTGTTCGACAAAATATTGTTGACAACTTCTAGCGGTTTTAAACCAGGATTTACCTTTTTTTGTTTGTTTGTTTGTTTGTTTGTCCGTAGTGTTCGACAATGATCTCCAAAACAGCAGAGGAGGCCGCTGCTGTTTCGGAAACTGGGCAGAAATTTGATTGTAGCGGAGATGCCTTGCCCACAGTACATCCCCACTCTCTCGGCCAAGAGGGCATAAGGACAGTCAGCGTTGGAGATGATCTCCAACGGTCAACTAGCCCCCAGGGCTGTAGCACATTATCCTTAAACCATCATTGCAGTCGTTCCAAATATCAACGCCCCGGCAAACAACCATGTGGGTCGAGGCCTGCCCAGGACGGTCACCGCCTTGAGGAGGCGAATCACTGGAACAACGCTTGTGGTGAGTGAACTAACCACTGCGCCACAGCCACCCCACTCCCCACACAACCACCACCACCACTACCGTGGCAAGGCAAGGCCTATCACCACAGAAAGTACGAACAGAGCCATTATTTTCATGGTAGATCCCCCCACCACCAATCCTATATCACTTAGTATCACTGTATACCTCAGAGTGCTTTTCTCACCTTACTACCTTTCTATTCTGGAACCGAGGAGTCCAAGTCAGCAGGGAATCGCTATAGGGGGCATTGGGTGGAACTGTCTCTGTCTGTCTGTCTGTCTGTCTGTGTCTGTCTGTCTGTCTGTCTGTCTGTCTGTCTGTCTGTCTGTCTGTCTGTCTGTCTTCTCTCTCTCTCTCTCTCTCTCTCTCTCTCTCTCTCTCTCTCTCTCTCTCTCTCTCTCTCTCTCTCTCTCTCTCTCTCTCTTTTCCACTCACACACACACACTCTCACACACACACACACACACCCTCTATCTCTCTCATGATTATACATAGGTATTACTTTTTATTAGGTCTTGTCCGGCCATAACTTGTCACCCCCCCCCCCCCCCCCCTCTCTCTCTCTCTCTCCAACATATTTAGTCAACGGGCTTTTCCTATTTCAGTGGTCACTTCGTGCTTGTCTGTCTGTCTGTCTGTCTATCTATCTGTGTGTGACTCTCTCTCTCTCTCTCTCTCTCTCTCTCTCTCTCTCTCTCTCTCTCTCTCTCCTCTCCTCTCTCTCTCTCTCTCTCTCTCTCTCTCTCT
>CM060336.1:4403506-4408506 GCA_030674155.1 Stramonita haemastoma
AAAAACTCCAAGTATTCAGTATTTTATACTTGACATTATCCTATCATTTAAGGAGAGTATCTTTCTCTTTTTTTAATAAAACAAACATCCCCGAAATCGGAATGCAGCTATCTTCATAGTGGGCATAAACGGTCGCAAATGCAAAATATCACCATTGCTGAACCGCGGAACTCCAGCCGAGAAACGAAAACAAAAACACAAAACTACAAACAAACAAATTTTTCAAAAATGCGGTCAGTTTAAATCTTTGAATCATAAGGGCAGAAGCATCGATAATCAACCAACCAACATCAATCCAATCAAAACAGTACATCGAAGAAGAGGCAGAAGAATAAAAACACGAATACTTACAGTGTAAGATACACTTTTCGTGAACTTAACAGGACCTACACTACACCGCACATTAACACTGCTTTCAAAAAACTTAGGCAACTTTTCAATGTCTCTCTCTGCACACAAGTGCTGTGCAGACACACAATAAATACGCCAGAAAACGGCCCTCCAATTGGCTGTCAGGATACAATACAATACATGTACTTTGGGAACTAGTGAATCACGATGTCTGACCAGAAAATCCCTGTACTTGTCTGATCGCGGATGCTGACAGGGACCAGAAAATCCCTGCACTGGTATGATCGCGGATGCTGACAGTAACAGCAGTGGTGTTTCATTCTTCACCTTTGTTCTGTGGTTTCCTTCAACTGATGTCATATATGGGACACAGCAGTCACATACACTGTACAATTCTTTTTTTTTTGTCATCGTGCATAACGGATGATGCACTCATACATCTATCTGTCTATTGTTAGCTTGCAGCAGCAGCACAAAAAACGTAAGCTTAAGTCATCAGGCAGATATGTATAGTTCATTTCTGGATTACATGAAAAACCAAATTTTGACACACACACACACACACATCGCGGGGGGGGGGGGGGGGGGGGGGGGGTTCTTGGGGTCTTTTTTTTCTTCCTCATAGCAGATGTTGTTTACGGTAAAAAGAAACCAACTGTACGTGACCTTTTTTTAAGTGATGAAACAATTTGTACACGATGATTAATCAAAACAGCAGTACTATAGGTCATGTACACAAGAAAGAATCCTGCATTGTTTCCATCACAAAGTAACTTTTCCCACTGAAGCAGACGACTAAGACAATGCGCATACTTCTCTTCACCAATGGGCTAGTTTCTTTGTTTCTTTTTTCTTCCATATTTTGACCACAAATACAATGACCCACCACAAAACGTGTCACATTCCTGGACTTTTTTTTTTACATCACCATTCTTCCCTGCAGCCAAATGATCCTGCTGCTGTCATCACTGAAATGTGACAACGAAAAGAAGAAAGAGGTTGTGTGTGTGTGTGTGTGTGTGTGTGTGTGTGTGTGTGTGTGTGTGTGTGTGTGTGTGTGTGTGTGCGCGTGCGTGCGTGCGTGCGTGCGTGCGTGCGTGTGTACAAGATATAGAATGCAATCTATCACACACACACACACACACACACACACACACACACACACACACACACACACACACACACACACACACACACACGGTCATAAATCAGGGAAAATGTCACGTCTGACAGTGTGATGTGCACTGAAGTTTTATACTTAGACGATTTGTACGCTGTCTCCACCACCACCACCACCCCTCCCCTATGGGGATGCTAGGGAACCTATCAGTATAAATAGTATCCCCACCTGTTGGAAATTCTGTGCCAGTAATTTCTTCTTTTCTACCCCTCTCTTTGTTTCTGCCGTCTTCCTTTTCTCCCTGTCACCTCTATTTTCTGCCTTCTTGATCCATTCACCTGTCCTTTTTTCCCCGAAAGACTTAAAACATAAGTGCGCTGGGCCTGACTTGTCAGGTGCTTTACAAAAACGTATTTAAACTGGTGTGAGACGTGCGACAACCTGAGAGAGAGAGAGAGAGAGAGAAAGAAAGAGTGTGTGTGTGCGTGTGTGTGTGTGTATGTGTGTGTGTGCGCGCGAGCGCGTGCGTGCGTGCGGGCATGCATGCGTGTGATTTTTGCTGCCTAGAATACTCACCCATATCAACACGCATCTGCTCTACAAGCTGAGAAAAGCTGAACATACAGACGATCCCTCACAGAGACCACAAAAAAAAACCCACACAATCCAAATATCACCACCACCAAAAACCTTCCATGACACCAACAATCAACACTGCAGTGCACACACAATCCCCACACTAAGCCTGCAGCAGCTTTTTCTGACAATTAACGAAGCCAAAAAACCCTGCTGTATCAGACAGCCTGAATTCCCACACACACACAAGATCTGCAACAACAGCAGTCAACACACCACCCAGAATCCCGCTGTATCAGGCAGTCTGAATCACCACACACAAAGTCTGAATCCACACACACACAAAGTCTGATTCACCACACACAAAGATCTGCAACAGCAGTCAACACACCACCCGAAATCCCACTGTATCAGACAGTCTGAATCCCCACACACAAAGTTCTGCAACAACAGTCAACGAAACCAAAAATCCCGCGGTATCAGACAGCCTGTTCAGACAGCCTGAAAACTACAGAGAGGAATGCAAGTGTCCTGATGACCGAAGTACGAAGAGGTCCCCTAAATATCAACAGATGGCTAACTAACTGGGTCCTAGCCCCTATCTTTCCCTGCAGAACATAACAGTGGCAGTAAGTAGCCTAGTGCTAATGACGATGCTTCACTCCATCAACAGCACGAGTGAGTGAGGGTGTGGCCCCCTCGTCTATTCTTCTTCTTCACTTCATCTACTACTCCAGCCACAGAAGGCCACACACCACAGATAGGCTGACAAGTCTGGTAGTGTCTTTGTTTTGGTATAGTGCTAATGAGAACATTGTTCTTATTCTTCTTCTTCGTCGTCGCCGAACGCTCACAGCGACTCATTGTTGTCTGTCATATGAGCGAAAATGTTACGCTGCTGTTTTAAGCGCCTGACAGTTCAGGCCCAGTACATCCTGACTAATGGCGTGGGAGAGAGTTGCTATCTGCTCAAGTCTTTCTGGGAATAAAAGGTAGAAAAATGGACCAAGAAGGCAGAAAATAGACAAGGAGGAGGTGGTGACGGGGGGAAAAAAGAATGTTGAAACAAAGAGAGGGATAGAAAAGAGCAAATTCCTAGCACAGAATTTCCTGACAGTAGGGGGAAGGGGGTAGGCCTATGTTATTTATACCGATATACTGAGAGGCCCCCTGGCCTCCCCACGGGGAGAGAGGGGGGGGGGTCTGATTGCAACCCAGTCATATTACTGATAGCGTGGTTTGGACCCTGGGGATTTTCTTCCTTATACAAAATACTACTTGAATCCTGGTTGATCTGAACTAGTCAGGAGTAAAAGAACTCTGCTGTGTGGTGTTTAGGGGAAGGTCCAGATTTTAAGAAAACGTCATTTAGGGTGGGAAATGTGAAACTGATGACAATGTGCCGGTTACTTGTGTTCCAAGGCTGACGACCCTACACCGGCATACTTTTGTGAAAACTCAGGATAAGACGTTACAGAAAAATAAGGGAGGAACAGTGTTTATTTGAGCATCTAAAAATAAATATTTTTTTCATCCAAGGCTTTGTTCAAATTCGACTGAGATTTTCTTGTTTGTTTTTTTAACAATTCAACTCCTATTATTTCGAGGATAATGAATAAGCACTCGTGTGCTCTTTTTTCACATGCAGTCCCCATGTGCATGTACTTTTTTTTGAATTTGTCATCCACTCCCACTCTTCCATATGGTAGAAAAGGTTTTTTAACGTGTGCTTAACATGTTCTGCATGTGTTCACACACAGTGACACACAGGATCTGAGTTATGAGTCAGAAAATAGTCTTCCACAAGAATTTTTAAAAAAAAAAAAATTTAAAAAACGAAAATAAAAACAAAAACAACAGCTATTTCTGCCCATAAGTGCTGTACAAAATGCAGACCACCACAAAAATACTGAGTATATCATAAATTTCTCTACATATTCAGATATAAATAAAGTATTGTCATCGCGTGACTAATACCCAAAACCCCAACTGCAGAGTGTGGCCTAATGATGCCCTCTGTGTCTCAGAGGTGTCTGGATGGCAGGAAAGGAGGGTGAAGGGTCTGGCGCCCTCCCCTGACCCCACTCTCAGTGGACTGTGCCTAGCCTAGCCTATTGGCCGAGTTCTCCTAGAGCAGAGCAGAGGAGAAAGCAAAGACCCTCTTCACTGAGGCTGAAGCACTACAGATGAGGAGTGATGAGGAGGACTGCTGTACAGTCAGTTCCTTTCCACTGCGCACTATCACTTCGGGGACAAACGAGGATAAGAAAAAGGAAAGAAAAGAGAGAAAAAGAAAGGAAAAGCTGCTGCTGCTGCTGCTGCTTCTTTCTTCTCTTTCATCATCTTGATTCTTGTTGTTGTTGTTGTTGTTGTTGTGGTTGTTGTTGTTCTTCTTCTTCTTCTTTTTCTTCTTTTTCTTCTTCTTCTTCTTCTTCTTCTTCTTTCTTCGCTTTTTTTCTACTTCTTTTTCTCTTTCTTTCTTCTTTTTCTCTTCTTTTCTTCTTTTTCTCTTTCTTTCTTCTTTTCTCTTTCTTTCTTCTTTTTCTCTTTCTTTCTTCTTTTTCTCTTTCTTTCTTCTTTTTCTCTTTCTTTCTTCTTCTTCTTCTCTTAGCTCCGTGGAGAGTCCTTGAGGTACCATCTCTTGTGCCGTAGGTTCCATAATGCACGGTAAAACACTGTTGCACTATGAAGCTCAATCTCATCATCTCACCTAGAATGTCTGAAATCTAGTCCTCTGAAGTCAGAGTATGGCTGCCTATATGGCGAGACACTTGAAAACAGTCATACACGCAAACTTCTCTTCCAGTGTGCAATTTCAATCTCATAGTGATTCAGGTTGGAGGAGAGAGTCTGAGAGCACATTCTATGTGACCCCTAGAGTGTTAAGCTGGGAAAACGCACAACTAGAATCTAGATCATCACTCGAAAGGGATGGGACAGAGGGGAAAAACAG
>CM060336.1:4413506-4421006 GCA_030674155.1 Stramonita haemastoma
CCACCTACCCACTCCATCCATCCTATCCATCGATCCCTCCATCCATCCATCCTATCCCTCCAACCACCCATTCATCCTATCCTATCCATCTATCCAAGGAAGCACAAAAAGAGGAGGAGGATGGAAAGCATGGAAACGAGAATTGAGGGAAAGTGTGTGTGGGGAGAGAGAGAGGGGAGGGAGGGAGGGAGGGAGAGAGAGACAGAGACAGAGAGAGAATACGGGATGTAGAGAAGATAAACCAAGAACGAAAGAACGACTAGAATGGATTGAAAAAAAGACAGCAAGAACAAAGAAACAAACACTAAAGGAGGGAGGGAAAATAACCAACAACAAAAAATGAAACAAAGACATGAAAAGAAAAGAAAAGAAAAGAAAAGAAAGAAAAGAGATCTATACAAAAAGAAAAGAAAACAACAGCTACAAAAGACATAAAAGATTAAAGAAAGTAAGACAGCTTCTAAAGCAGATGAAAAGCCCGTAGCGAAGACAGACAGGCGGACAGGCAGGCAGGCAGACTGGCAGTTAAACATACAGATAGGCATGCAGACAGGTAGACAGAAATAAAGGGATTTAAAAATAAAATTTTAAAAAAGGAAAGGAGGCAAAAGAAAAAAGAAAAAAAGACAGAAAGAACGAAATCAGGAAAGAACTAATTAAAAAAGAAAGTAAGTAAGTAAGAAAGTAAGAAAGACAGAAAAGAAAGAAGCAAAGAAAGAAAAAGATAGAGAGAAAGAAAAATATTTTAAAAGAAAAAAAAAGCATTCAAGAAAAAGAAAAAAAAAGAAATAGATCTAGATCTAACTCTTTTTAAGAAAACACCACACACACACACACACACACACACACACCACACACACACACACACACACACACCAAAAATATCTCCTAACTGCCGCCAAGCCAGCCCTTATGCCTGGACAGCAGTCAGATGCAGCAGCAGCAGCAAAGAAGCTACATAAAGCATGCGGTGATTCATCCTTTCAGACCCAATCACAATTCTTCATCTTTAAGCCAAAGCTCAGTAGCTGTTCACTGACGCCATTTGGGGGCACAAGCGGAAATTCGAAACTGGCGAAAATGCAATAGTCGTGTCTATGATTCCAATTCGGATTCTGGAAAAGTATTTATAAAAAATAAAAATAAAAAATAAAAAAAAGACCACCACCACCACCGTTGTCACCACTACCAACAACAACAACAATTACCAACAAAAAAAACTATTGAGAGAGAGAGAGAGAGAGAGAGAGAGAGAGAGGAGAGAGAGAGAGATGAGGAGAGAGAGAGAAGAGAGAGAGAGAGAGAGAGAGAGAGGAGAGAGAGAAATGTTACAGTTTAACACGAATGCGCAAAGACTGACACTTTACAGGCACAAGAACAAACAAGTATTTTCATGATTTGAGAACACAAGACACTCTGTTCCCTGTTTGACATGAGTGAGCTTGAAAAAAAAAAACCAAAACTACATCCATCTCTCTGTCTCTCTCTCTCTGTCTGTCTCTCTCTGTCTCTCTGTCTCTCTGTCTCTGTCTCTCTCTCTCTCTCTCTCTCTCTCTCTCTCTCTCTTCTCTCTCTCTCTCTCTCCCTCCCTCCATCCCTCTCTCTCTCTGTGTCTCTCCCCCTCCCTCCCTCTCTCCCTCCCTCTCTCCCTCCCTCCCTCTCTCTCTCTCTCTCTCTCTCTCTCTCTCTCTCTCTCTTCTCTCTCTCTCTCTCTCTCTCTCTCTCCCTCCCTCCTCCCTTCCCTCTCTCTCTCTCTCTCTCCTTCCCTCCCTCCCTCAAGCACACAAATCAATTACACGCAAGTTCTCTGAAGAGTCTGGAAAGAGCAATAAAAAACCAAGTGCACTCTTGCTTTCCAACACAGCACGGCACACCACACCACACCATGTACCACCCTTATCCACACACCACCACTCATCTACTTCTTCACTCCGTCACCTTTCACCTTCCCTTCTCACCATCACCATCTTTTCATATTGAGTAGGTACCCTCATTTGTTGCAAGAGTATGTTAGTAAAAATTGCTTCTCTGTAGCCAGAAGTTGCTTGTAGGCTATATAGAGTAATCCTTTGTAGCGATAAGTTGTTTGTCTTGAGTGATTCTTTGTAGCCAGAAGTTGTTTGTATAGAGTGATTCTTTGTAGCTAGAAGTTGTCTGTATAGTGATTCTTTGTAGCCAGAAGTTGTCTGTATAGAGTGATTCTTTGTAGCCAGAAGTTGTCTGTATAGAGTGATTCTTTGTAGCCAGAAGGTGTCTGTATAGAGTGATCTTTGTAGCCAGAAGTTGTCTGTATAGAGTGATCTTTGTAGCCAGAAGTTGTCTCCATAGAGCTATTCCTTGTAGCCAGAAGTTGTCTGTATTGAGCGATTCTTTGTAGCCAGAAGTTGTCTGTAATAGAGTGATATTTGTAGCCAGAAGTTGTTTGTGTAGAGTGATTCTTTGTAGCCAGAAGTTGTTTGTAGGCTATAGAGTGATTCTTTGTGGCCAGAAGTTGTCTGTGTAGAGTGATTCTTTGCAGCAATAAACTATAATCAGCGCTTCTTCGCTTCAGAAGCAGGTTTGTAACAAGCTTTTCTCTGTAGCAAAAAGTTCTCTGTAATACACGTTCTTGGTAGCTAAAGGCTGTTTATAATAATAAGCACTCCCTCGTAAAGAAGTTGCTTGTAATGAGAGCGTATAAGGAGAAAAAGGGGGGGGGGGGAACCAAGAAAAAAGAAAGACCAAAACAAAACAAAAAGAAAGGGGCCTAAAAAGTGGATGGCACACGACCCACGATAAATCATTCACAGATAACATAAATGCCACCAGCTTCAGCTGTCTCCTCTTCACTGGCCTTTAGCAAGATAGCTATCAGCCATGAATACCCCCCTCCCCCCCTCTATGTCTCTGTCTGTCTATCTGTCTGTCTTTTTCTGTCTGTCTGTCTGATCTCTCTCTCTCTCTCTCTCTCTCTCTCTCTCTCTCTCTCTCTCTCTCTCTCTCTCTCTCTCTCTCTCTCTCTTCTCTCTCTTCCTCGACCCCAAATAATATAAAGAAAAAATTAATGAACAAACACGTTCCCTGCTATCTACAATGCTTTGAGTTGAGAGAGAAAGCTAAAGAGAGGGGAGGAGAGGGGGAGGGGAGAGAGGAGAGAGAGAGACAGACAGACAGACAGACAGACAGACTGACAGACAGACAGAGAGGGGGGGAGAGGACAGACAGACAGACAGATAGACAGACAGACAGGCAGAGAGAGGGATAGAGGCAGAGGAGAGAGAGTGTGTGTGAGAGAGAGACAGACAGACAGAGAGGCAAAGAAAGTGAGAGAGAGAGAGAGAGACTAGAGAAAGAGGGAGGGAGAGAATGAGAGAGAGAGTGAGTGAGTGAGTATGTGTGTATATGTGTCTGTCTTGTCTGTCGGTCGGTCGGTCTGTCTGGCTGTCTATCTTTCCAACTGTATGTCAAAAACATGGGGCAAAATGGGCAAAAAATGGAGTTTCACTAAGTTCAACATTCAGTAAAAAGACGTTAACAGCACCCCCACCTCTCCCACCCTCCCCAAAACCACCACCACCACCACACAGGTTACCCTTCTACACTCTGAACACACACACAACCACACACCACACACACACACACACACACACACACACACACACACACACACACACACACAACACACACACACAAAGTAAAACACGGGGGAAAGGCTAGTTAAAAAAAAAAGAAGAAGAAGAAGAAAACAAACAAAACAAAACCAAAAAAAAAAACGGTTACCTGCCTTTTTAAAGCAAGAGCAATGTTTTATGCCAGACATTTTGTTACCTAACTTCTTTTTCTTCTTTTTTCTTCTTTTTTTCCCCCCCCCTTTTTTTTAAAAAAAAAAATTTTCCTTTTTTTTCCCCCTTTTTTTTTTTTTGAAAAAAAAAGAAAAAAAGAAAAAAAAACCCCGCTAAAAGGGTTGGGAAAAAAAGGAAAGAAGGGGAGAGGGGGGGGAGGGGAGAGAAAAGAAAACCAGAGCAAGAAGGAAAAGGGGAAAAAAAAAAAGGGGGGGGGTGGGGGGGGAAGTGGTCGCGCGGGGGGGGTTTTTTAAGGGAAAGGGGGAAAAGGCAAAGGGTAAGGGGGAAAAATAAAAGAAAAAAACAAAAAAAAAAAAAAAAGTTTAGGGGGGCCCCCCCCCCCCCCCCCCCCCACCCAAACCAAAAACAAAAAAAAAGGGAAAAAGGGTTTAAAAAAAAAAAAAGAAAAAAAAAAAAAAAAAACCCCCCCCCTTAAAAAAAACCCCCCAAAAAGGTTCCCCCAGAAAAAAATAAAAAAAAAAAAAAAAAAAAAAAAAAAAAATTTTTTTTTTTTTTGGGGGGTATTAAAAAAAAAAAGGGGAAAACCCCAAAAAAAACCCCAAAAAAAATTATTTGTTTTTTTTGGGTTTTTTGGTTTTGTTAAAACCCAAAAAGGGGGGGGAAAAAGAGGGTTTTTTAAAAAGGGGGGGGAGAAGGGGGGTTTTTTTTTTGGGGGTTTTTTGGGGGGGGGGGGGGGGGGGGGGGGGGGGGGGGGATTTTTTTTTTTTTCCCCTTTTTTTTTTCTTTTTTTTAAAAAAACAACCCCTTTTTTTCCCTTTTTCCCCCCCTTTTTTTTTTTTAATTTTTTTTTTGGGGGTGGGGGTTTGGGGGAAATTTTTTTTTTTAAAAAGGAAGGAAGGCAAAAAAACGGGGGAGAAAAATTTGGAAAGGGGGGGGGGATTAGAGGGATTCAAAAAAAATTTAAGGGGGGGGTTTTTTGGGGGAAAAAAAGGTTGGGGGGGAAAAAAAAAAGGGGGGGGGGGGAAAAAAGGGGGGGAAGGGGTTTTTTTTTTTTTTTTTCCCCCTTTTTTTTTTTTTTTCCCCCCCCCCAAAAAAACCCCCCCCCCTCCCCCCCCCCCCCCTTTTCCCCCCTCCCTTCCCCTTTTCCTCTCTCTCTCTTCTCCTCCCTCCTCCTCCTCACCCCACACAACAAAGGGGAAAAAGGGGAAAAAAAATATAAACAGAGAGGAGAAATCTCAAAATACTGCAAACAGCGTTTCAAACCCGGAAAAAGATTTCTACGTCAAAAGCCCCCAAAAGTTTCCCTTTAGTGCAATGCAAAAATTTTTAATGTTCCTTATCCAAACCTTATCTATTTTTTTTTTGTCATCATCCTCAAGTTTATCCTGTTCACTATGACAAGACTTCCACAAAAACGAAGAAGAATACTAAGAAAAAAAAAATTTTATCGTTTTCTTTTTTTTAATGCAATAAAGTGTTCTAATGACGTTTCTCCCATGTCCTAATGGGGAACTGTGCACAAAAAAAAAAAAATCTTTATAAAGATTCTGTCTCATTTTGGTTTTCAAAAAGGGAAGAAAAGAAGAAAAAAATGGCAGATTACCCCGGTTGGCCAGAAGGTAATTACAAGAACCGAAACAGCAAGCTTTTTTTTTTTTGGGGAACCAGATTCCCTTGTTTTACTGTCTGATCAAGTGGGCCTTAGGGCTCGTTACCCCCATTTCTCTCTCTCTCTCTCTCTCTCTCTCTCTCTCTCTCTCTCTCTCTCTCTCTTCTCTTCAACCACACCACACACACAACACACACACACATCTCTCTCTTCTCTCTCCTCCCTCTTTTCTTCTTCTCTTTTCTCTCTCTCTCCCCTTCCCCTCCCCCCTCTCCCCCCTTTCCCCCTCCCCCCCCCCCCCCCTTTCCCCCCCCCCCCCCCCCCCCCCCCCCCCTCTCTCTCTTCTTTCTTCTCTTCTCTCTTCTTTTCTCTCTCTCTCTCTTCAAGCGCAGTCATTAACCCCAAAATTCAATGTCTGGAAAAAGCAATAAAAACCGGGGAAATCGCCTTATTTACCCCCCCCACCCCCCCCGCCCCCCCAATCTATCCTCTCCCTCATTAAAAAAAAAAAAAATTTCATTTTATTGTTTCACCATCTTTCAAAATTTTTAAGTTTCTCTGTGGTGAGAAACGTGTGTAAAAAACAATGTGTGATGATGATGGAGTGGGTTTTTGATGATGATGATGGTGATGATGATGATGATGATGATGATGATATGAAAAAAAAGAAAGAAAGAAAAGAAAGAAAGAAAGAAAGAAAGAAAAGAAAGAAAGAAAGAAAGAAAGAAAGAAAGAAAGAAAGAAGAAAGAAAGAAAGAAAGAAAGAACGAAAGAAAAAAGACGCCGGCACAAATTTCTTTTTTTCGTTCCTCAGCTAGAGCTCTGAGGTTCACCAATGCTGAGATTTTGTGTATACAACCGTTTAGGCCCACCATGAAGGTAGCCGCACTCTGACTTTGGGGATATATACTGGGTGTGTTCGTGTTTCCGTAACCCACTAGACGCTGACATGAATTAGGGGATCTTTAACGAGCATATCTGACCTTCTGCATGAGTGTATACACTAAAGGAATGAAGGCACTGGCAGGTCTGCACTTGAAACAGACCTGAGAGATCGTAAAAAATCCCCAGCCTTCATTCATCAGACGCCGTCGCTGAGATTCCAACCCACGACTTCATGGGATAATTCGTATCTTTAAAAAAAAAAAAGAATAAATAATAAATGCCACCAGCGCAGCTTTCTCCTCTACACTGGTTGTTTTCAAGATAGCCAATATCAGAAACGAAGCAGTACGACCCCCCCCCCCCCCCCCCCAACCATCCCCTCTCTCTTAATACACGAATAAAAAAGAATACTATCTCATATAAAAAAAATTTAAAAACACCACTTTTTGCAGCGATCTACATCCTTTTCAAGAGGATGAAAGGATAAACTAAAACCTAATGTATAAAAAGTAAAAAACGGCCAACATTCCTGGGATAACGGCAGAAGAAAAATGGCCAGACCCAACAAAGATGCAGCGATACATGTACACACACATACATACAGTCACACAGCAAACAGCCCTGATATATGATGAGGTCTGTGATACAGCGTGAGGGGGCTTGCAGCAGTCTGCAGCACTGAAATAAACCTCCTGCTCTCTTTATAGCCATCAGAGCTCTTGTTACACACACACACACACACACACACACACACACACACACACACACACACACACACACACACACACACACACACACACACACTCACTCACTCACTCACTCACTCACTAACCACACTCTCTCTCTCTCTCTTTCTCTCTCTTCTCTCTCTCTCTCTCTCTCTCTCTCTCTCTCTCTCTCTCTCTCTCTCTCTCTCTCTCTCTCTCTCTCACACACACACACACACACACACACACACACACACACACACACACACACAACACACACACACACACGGCTGCTTATTGTAAGCTTACTGCCTCTCCCCTCCACACACCCCCACCCCCTCCTCTCTCGATATAGACTAATGAATTCCACACACACATACATAAATAAATAAAGAAATAAACACAAGAACAGTCTAGGCGCTCTAGTTTCAGTGCTCTGGAGAACAACCGAGGCCTGACCAGGGTAAAGTGATGCCAATGAAAATGACAAGGGAATGAATAATGAATAACTGAATGA